>JARHVA010001461.1:1900000-2047500 GCA_037957365.1 Torreya grandis | reverse complement strand
ATTTTCTCTTTGTACTTTTTTTTATTCAATTCATCCACCTCATATGTGTGCATCTGAGCTATTAAAATGGGTTGTGATGGAGAAAAAATGTATGATATTTTAATTATGATTGTAATTGGTCCTAATTAGTAGATTGGGTTAATTTTTAAATTATAAAATGGTCCTCATATAATAGGTATGAATAATAATAAACTTCATGCATACATTTTATATATCAGTTTAATGCTGATGGTATTTCTTCTATAGCATGTATCCATGTTCATCCTAAAAGTAAGTTGTAATGTAGTTGATTAGGCATAACATGGAAAGTAGTAGGTACTATCTTAGGACCTAATATCACATCCAATGAGATGATTCCAATTATTTTATGTGGACTATTATTGAATCCTTTTATGTTTTAATCTAATTTTTTAATATTAGCCATGTTAATCCCCAATAATTATAAGAAGGTAATGTTACAAATGTTCAATCCATAAAAAATATTTACTAACACATGATTGACCAAGTTATTTTGTACTTTAACTTGAATGAATAATGGGATTTTTCTCTATTGTGTGTTGGGTAGGTAAATTTTCCTTATCAAAAGTGATAACTTTATTATTATCCTTGAACATATTCATAATGGAGGTAAATGATGCATGTTTTATATCACTAGGTAGAGTTGTTTCTTGAAATGTATTGTATATAATGTCTTTATAGACCGTTAATCTCTTGAGTAACTACAACATAAAAAAAAAATTGAAACCCTAGGACAAAAAAATTTTAACCTTGGAAGGATGAAATCCTAAGGGAAACCTAGGGTTTTTCACTATTAAATATGTGTATAGGTTCACCAATATGTTTTAACCATATTTGGATATAGGTTTTTGCACTTTTAAATGTGTATGGTTTTACCAATATGTTTTACCATAATTTTGATTAATGGGTGAGATTAATCTAATTGAGATAGAACTTTGAAATGTGACATAGATCAATAGATATAGTATTCAAACATACATTGATTATTGAATATTGAGATTGATTCTTCTAATTTGACAAGGGAATATACTAGATATATAAATTTCTAAATAGATCATGATACTTATATTTTTATAGTTTATTGTCTTACTATGATAGTATTCTAAAATTAATAATCAGGTATAAGTAAGCACATGGTTTTTTTAGTTACATAACTAATTTACTATGTGTATTAGGTTGGTTTCAAAGGATTAGTTTAGTATCTTTGGTCCATGATAACCTTCTAGTTGGTACTAATCTAAGTTGAATTAGGGCACACTAACTATGTGGTCATATAAGACTATATTTACTTATATAGTGTTTGTGATATAGAACCTTGATGATGTGTGTAGATCTAGAAATAATCCTTCTTTTCCATGAAACTCTAAATGTACTTGTGAGGGATAAAAACCTACAAAAATGGAGCAAGTATAATGATGAACTGAACCTAATCACCCATGTTTCATGATTGACCACTATATACATATCCAATAATATAAGGTGTGAATTAAAGCCACATGTATTTCTTCCACCATAAAATGTAGGAAGTGTAATGGGATGAACTGAACCCAATCACCCATGTTTCATGATTGACCACTATAAATAATCAAGCCACATGTAGTTCTTCCATATATAATGTTTTCATAATTATTATCCTTCACTTTATATAACAATGATGATGTAGATTTTTTATAATGCTTACTTTGAATTAGTTTTTGAGTGCTTCAGACTTGGCTTGTGACTAATCCTAGTGGTACATTTGTAAATTGGGAAGAATAGGACACATTTTATGTATGTCAAAATAGTATATATTATATTAGATCATTTCCAAGTCCTTTTTGAATGAGATATTTATTTGTGTATGGATACAATTGAATAATCCATCACTTTATTGACACACTAGGCTTATGGGCTAAACCTAATTATGGGTTTGATTTTAGATAATAATGATTAATGGGAGTGGTTTAGTTATGACTAGATCGATTAATATCATATAATGGTATTGAATAGGCCTAATGAAACTAACACATGTATAAGAATATTACACTAAGAGTTTGGAGATATATTTTCAATATAATTAGTAGGTTTGAAATAAACAATGAGATTCTTGTAGGTGTGTAACAATATAAAATAATGATTGACTATATATACAATTGTGATAGGATGGAGGATTAGGACCTTATTGGATTAATCAAGTAATGCATGGTAAAATCATGTCAATATTATAATTATCAAGTACCACATACTAGATTATAGTGTCTATTATGAGAGATGTTGTAGGTGAATTTCATGATGGAAAAAAGAAGATATAAGTATCCTGATTGGTGACTCCAAATACTAGGTGTATAATTTTGGTTCATATTATCTTATTTAATCTTTAAAGACCCTATGCAAACTATCTTTACAAAAGTGTAATATCCTAGGACCTAAATCCTATTATTCTTACCGAGGTGGGTATGCATGCATGATAAAATTAGATAAGATGTTTTTATTATGAAAAATGATAATCAGGTATCTTATATATTAGATCAAAAATAAAAACCCATTAGTCAGACTTAATGGATGTCACTGCCCCAAACATAATCCTATTGAGAAAATAATGTATGCCTTATGCAAAAATCATGGCATCATCTAAGAAGGGGAACACTATACAATATATTTGGTTGGGGTAAAGACATTGGGTAAAAGAAAAAAATGAAGAAGATGAGGGAATAGGGAGAGTGGGAATGCATAAAGGCTAGACTGAGAAGATGATGATGGAAGAAGGTAGATATAAAAATGATCATGAAGGGAATCTCTCACAAGGCACCAAAAAATGATCCATCCCAATCTTGGTACACTAATTAAGTTGAAAACTTAGGGATATTTATGAACTAATGAGTATTTTAAGATACATTTTTACCAAGTGAAAAGTATAGGTGTATACACTATGCCCTCACATATTTTGGGAATATTTAAACAATGTTGGAAACCAAAATATAGAAAAAACACATTATTTACTATTTCACCACTAGAGCTATGTCATGCTATACCATTGTGTGAATCTCTTATTAGAGTATCCCTTTCATTTTTCAAGGAAAATATTATCAAAGTCACATCTCTCCCATTTTTTTATAATGATGTATCTATCAAAGTGAAAGAAAATGCTTGGACTAATGACCTTATACACTCTTATTATGTTCTTCTAGAATGTCACCTACTTCCAAGATTTTTATAGTAATATCCATTTATTGCTTCACCATATCTATTATAAATAAATGCATCATAGGAAAATCATAATATTTAGGCCCTTTTAATTTCATTTTTTAAATCTTGGAATTTTTTTTTAATCTCCAGTTTGCCTTCATGACTTTTATTTTCTATCTTAAAATCATATTATTTAAATAATAGGGTCAAAGACTAATATTTTGTCCCATTGGGTAGAAAAAAGATATATGAAAAAATAATTAATAAATAAATCCTCAAAAATACTTAACAAAAATTATCTTTTTGGAAAAACTTTGATGCAGTACGCTATATATATAAAAGATAAAATACATTTTTATTAATTTTATAAAAAAAACTTGTTTTTTTAGAGATATTAAAGTGTATTAACACAACCCCAGAAATAAACCCAAAAAATTCCAAGCATCTTAGAATTATGTTTCTCGATTTCTAACCCCAATAATTATACATGTATATCTATTATCATTAATTCAAAGTGAAAGACATACACATGATTGTTATAGCCTTATTGTAACCATAAGAATATTTAAATTTCATATAGGTTAAGTGATTAACACAAGTTACAAAAATATCCTAATGGATATATTACCTATATGTAATTAATCACTTTATCCTTATGAGTTTTTAATCTTTGCATATTAATTAGTATCAAAGGAAATATCATGAAAAAATAGATTTGTCCAACCAACTAGTTGAGATACATGATGTAGATCTCAGGTTTAACTAGATTTATCTACACTTTAGAAAATGACTTAATATTCCTTAAAACCATGTTTTTGACACACAATTATTAAGAGAGATTAGGTTTTTAAAATTTTTAACAACTCCACCAATGATACTATAACCTTATAGTTTAACATTCTATAATGAGATTGCATGTATAAAAAGATCCATTACTTACATTATCTTAGATTATTCAATATAAAAGATCCATTACTTACACTAGAAAAGAGAAGGTCCATTTATGAATTCATGGGCTATAAATTAGTGTGGTTGGTCGATCCAAGGAAAGAAAAAACACATGTCATATTCTAATTGGGTTGCAAGAAGGAAAGACTACCTATTTAAGCAAGGTGGATCTCTTGGAAAAGTGTTCTATTCTCAAGAATTTTGGAATTTTTGGCCACCCTGGGAAGAAAAAATAATAAGTGAAGGGAAAAAAGAGGAGATATTAGAGAGGGAGAGAATTGAATGCTAGAAACTTGAAAAAAAATCCATAAAAGGGCCTGGATTATTTTGTAGTTATCATATTGACTTTACTATCCTACTATTTGACTAAATTAATTCTATGTGATTCTTGATTGTGTTATTACATTTGAGAGGAGTAAGGTCACTTGAATTACTTATTCTCTTTGCTTATTTTCCTATGGTTATGCTTGGGTCACCCATGGTGTTATTACTCCTTGTGTGGGAGATTAGAGTTGAAATATTTCTGCATGATAGTTCTAATTGTTCTATTTTTACTTACTTGGATATTATGGTTTCATTGTGTAAGAATTATAATGCCTTGAAAGGTCACATTTTTCATGAAGGAGGAAGGGTTAGGTATCTCATGTTGGACATGATGATAGGTTTCCTAAGCCCTATCATGACTAATTATATAGTATATATTAGTGGATGTATGCCTAATGAGTTCTATCCTTTTGATCCTTGTGTTCTCTCTTTTTATGTTTTATACTTTCTAGAAATAGATTCAAGTTTGGTAACCTCCTAACTAAGAGACGCTTATATTGTCACCTTGTGAGTAGCTAACTCATTGATGCCAAGAAACATTGACTAGTTTTACCCTTTACTTACCTTTCACTATGATGTGAGCATGCATTGAGTTATGATTCCTACTTGGGGGTGCCTAAAGCAGCCACTTGATGATGGTAAAAGGATTAAGAGGTGAGCCCACCTTCTATTGGCCAAAGTTACACTTAGAGTGAAGATGAGCTTTTCATCAACTACAGTCTACTCATGTTTTTTTTATTTTTATAATTATATAGAAGCCAAGGATTAATTATTCTCACACAAACTTATTGTATTTATTTATTAATGATTGATTATGGGCCATGTGTGGGCCATTATTATTATTATAGATTTTACCAGATGAATGTTATATTTATTACTATAGAGAACTATTATATATTATACTTATTATATAAGATTAATAGACCTCCTTATGATGGATCCTTGTTGAAAATGGAATCCTTGTGGAGGATTGTACATTCATGATTGAGTTTGGACAAGTTAATGGACTTAATATGGAAGCATATTGATGTCAATCTATTGAAGATCCTGTGAATTCTTGTATTTTACATTTGAGTTTCTTGTAATGATGTCACTTTTTAATGACATTTGAATAAAATATATATTTAGTATAAGGGAAAGTAAGTTTTATGCCTATGCCTTTGATAATAAAGAGAAATTGTGTTTTGATTGTATGAATTTGGGTATATAAACCCATTCATGTTATGGATTAAGCTCAACTAGTTGAGATTTGGTTGGTTAATAAACATATCATGAAATATTTAACAACCCTTATAAGGAGTGCCATAGAGAACCTTAATGGGATTTATTTATACATCTTCTTGATGGAATCTATAGACTTTAGGAGTAACATTCCTTGACATGTATTTCCCTCTTTAATATAATAAGATGTGTGATTTATGAGGTTAAAGCTTTATAATAATCAACCTTATCGATAGCAAAAGTGTATCCTTACCCTATATTATTTTATGTCTATCTTCAAGGTTTATTCTTACCCTTATGAGGAATAAACCTAATTAAAAAAATGAAGGAACATTATTAGAATAAGTAATATAGTGTGACTACAAATATGAGTATGGATGTTATCCTAGTACAAATATGTCTTGTGGAAGAGTTCTTATTAAAGCATGAATAATCTTTCTACCTTATAATTTTCCTACATCAAGATCCTCTTGTAATAAAAAGAGAAGAAATAACATAGCACATATCTTTTGATAAAATATTAATAATACAAGGCAACTAGATGGGCACAATCATAGAGACCCTTGCAGAGATTAATGATTGATTATCAAGGTTTTAGTAGGCCAATCCCAAAATCTATATCTTTAAACCTTAATAAATTCCTTGCTTAAACTTCTTATTTTTGATTTAATAGATGACATATTTGTAAATGCTAGAAGATTTAACCTCTAATGAATAAGATGAGTTAGATTTTAAGTTGAGTTTTCTTGATGTTTTTTAGATATTTGACTAAACCAATGACAATATTGGTTGTGTCGAGAGATTTTTTAAGCCTTGACGTCTATTTTTTTTCATTTTTTTATACTCAATATTTATTTTTTAGTTGATCAACTTCATAGATGGCCTTATATGTTTTTTGTGATTTGATTAAATCAATTGATTTTAGGCTTTCTAAGTTGTTCTACATAGATTTTTAGTTCTTTCTACTTTTATTGGCCTTAGTCACTTCTAATTATTTGTAGATTTTAGTTTAGTCAAGCATTAATTTTGTCATAGTCATTTGGGAAAGTTACATTATGCAACATTTGCCTTAGCTTTTCAATGAGTTCCCTAGGTAGTCTTTCTTATGAGACACTTGTCATAGTCATTTAAATTATTGAATTATTTTATAATTTTACCTTGTCAGATTGTCCTCATTGGCTAAATTCTTCCACTTGGACTTTGCCTTAGATGCTTCTTAATTACGTATTTTCATGGCCTTTTACCTCAATCATTTTTATGAATTTTTATGAGTGGCTTAGAGGAAGCCACATGTCATTCACCCACTAACATAGGAGTGGTGTTAGCATGGACTTTTGCATGGTTAACATTGGAAAAGTGGGTTCATAAGTTTTTGCCTTGTGGCATCATCCTGATCACCTAATATCCTATAGATGAATGCATAGTGTGTAAGCCTCTATGCAAGCAAGATTTTAAGATGTTTCCATGTGGCATTATCCTAATGATTTAATATCCTAGAGATGACCATATAATTTTAAATCATTTGGGCTCATGAACTCATGAGATATTGCTATGTTGTATTATCTTGATGACCCAATATCCTAGAGATGTTCATATTGGGCATGAATCCCATAAGCAACTGGGTGATTGAGATGCTTCCACATGACAAAATCCCACTTCTCCATGATTTTGAAGGCATCTATATTGAAATCAAATCTTTCAAGCTAGTGGGCTAGAGGAATGTTACCATGTCACATAATTATGTTGCTTCGCATCCCCAAGGGAGTCACAATAGACTTTCATAGTGGTAGGGAAATAGGTTAGTGAATTATTACCACACAAAGATTTTCATAAAGTCTCTTAGGAGGAAAAAAGTGGAAAGAGTGACCCCAAAATCTCAAATGGAAGTTGGTGAGGCCAAAGAACCTATTAAAGTGACCATGTGGAGCCATACTGTATTAGTAATAGCCAAGGTCAAATTTGATGGTCATCTCAATATCATTTACAATGTTTTCATTTAACATAAGTTGTGAAAGGATTTTTGAGTGTTGGGACAAATTAATCAAGACTTTGGTCTTACTAATGAGTTATTTATGCTTGTATGAGCCTTTTAGAAGTTGTAAGATTCTTTTTGTTTAGATTAGATTCTAGAATATATCCATGTTTATTGGTGTTTTATTCATTGTAATTATGTGTCATGCCTATCTTTTGTAAAAAAATGGGATGAAATTTTGATATCAAAGTCTAGGTTAAACTCTAGGAGATCTAGGGATGATTTTCATGAGTTCATCACCTTTCTAACTCTAGATAATCTTGATTTGTGTAAATTGAATTTGATGTATGCTGCTTGCTACTAATAGACTTTGTTAAACTTGAATTATGTAGACAAGATGTCACAAAAGGAAGGAATGGAAAACATCACATTCAGGTGTCACCAGGATCCCCTAATTATGCATTGAGTGGAAATCCATGCTCAAATTCTTGAGAACATATATCATGTGATGAATCTGTTAGAGGAAATGTTGTCCCAAATTTTTATGCTACAAAAAGGAGCCTCACCACCCCAGAGAAGGGATGGGAAGGTTGGGAAACCTTTAGACTATTATCAAATAAAGATGAGTAAAAACTATCTTCAACTGTACCATAGGAGGCAATATGCTCAGACTTGAGATCTACCTATGATAAATGTGGACTCAAGACAAGTTAAGGCCCACTAAATGAAGTCTATAAGGGACACTATCTAGGGGTGTTTGATTCAAATGTGGAGATATGGATCATTATGCATGTAATTATCCTAAGAACACTTGATGATGGGATACTCAAGTCCTAATATGGATTGGTCATGAAGAATTTTTTTTGTTATAATCCTTAGAATCACTTATTTTGATTATTATATTTTGACAAAACATGAAATGCCTATTATAACCTATTATCATTGAAAGGAAAGTTGGCCTTCTTATTAAGGAGCACCTGGTGCTAGATATATATGATAGTTATAGCTATATCTACATATGTGGATGTGCATGATGCTTTCTCATTATAGTTCTTATCTTGATAGATGAAATTCTATTATGGTGATACCATGTTAGTTATGGAATATAAATATGAATCAAGTTTTCTTGTAATGCTTAAACTAATGCTTAGGTGTGAATAGCTATGAAAAGGTTATAATGACCTCTATTTTTAAATTATGAATTCTATGGATATGTTTATTGAGTATGTTTAAATTATTGGAATGTTAAATAATGTGGATCTTATTATTTATAGAATTATAACCATTTGATGAACCAGGATATGGTAAAACTTTGGTATTGAGGTTATGGCTTGAATAAATGTAATATTACTTATGCTAACTAGTTGAGTGGTAATATTGAATTATCGATTAAGAGGTAAGATGAATCTCCTCAGAACTAATTAGAGTCGGGATATATCCACATAATTATTATTTCATGAAAAGAGCATGTTATATTTGAATAACTTTAGACTGCTAATTGCCTTGTTGTGAATATATGATCATAACCTAACTTATAATGTTGTTTATGGGTGAATACCAAATGTTTATGAGGGTATCTTCCTAGCTATGAATCATATGGAATAGATTAATGTAACCTTGCACATTATTTATGTTATGATGATAAATCAATTAATGGATAAAAGTACATTTATAATAATGATTGAGGGCCTAAAATTTTTGATAATCATGTCAGATTAATGTGAAATTATATGGTAGTAAAATGGAATGAATACATTTGGTATTGCTAAATTCTCTCATAATTAAAACTTGTCAATTTTTATAGATGGAACTACTAACTACCTTGGGCACTTGTATAACACTATGTGTCAACAAGTATCAAAAGGTGATAATCAGGGAGGTACCCTTCTCTAAAATGATATCCCTACATCTCTCTTGACATAAACATTATGTCTACACATATAGGTGGGACCTAATTTCATGAACCATTATATCTAACTTCTCATGATAAGTTTGGTAAGGCCTAATTTCAATGCCAAATCACACCTTGATAGGTGGTGAATATAAATTATCTATAAATATGTCTTCTAAAGAGGCATAAGGTATCAACTACTCGACTGTATAATTTTATGTATTGGTAGTGGTGTAGAGCCCTCCTACATGTTATTCTTGAAATTGATAGTATTAGTTAAGTAGTGGTAGTGGTATAGTTCCCTCCTACATGTTATTACTCATAATCAAACAACAATGATTTTTGCATGATAAAGTGGTAATTGGTTCCATAAGAGATTTTGTTAATAATGGCTAATAGAACATATCGCCTATGCTATGACATAGTTTGATTCTCCAAATGGGTGGTGTATTACTGATACCCTCTTACCTTATTCCTTTTCACCCTGAGTGGTCTATAGATTCACACATTGATCATATTATGATCCAATTTATGCTATATGTTCTTTTTAAACATATTTTAAGTTATTTGAGATCTTATTTAAGTTGTTTAGAAACCAAAATTGTTTTATTCTTAACTCCAAATTTTTTGAGCTAAAGGCTCATCTTAGAATTCATTGATGAATTTTAATTTTAATTTGATTTCATTATTGAGACTACTTGGTCTCATTTTTAATGTTTTTTCACTTACATGATCCACTAATGTTTCTTCAAATTATTATTACGATTGTTCATGTTGGTTCATGTGTTATTATGTGCATAATTGTCACTTCAGGCAAGTTTAGGGGATAAGTAGTTTGAAAATGATACTTAAGTGGGTCATAGTGGGTACCTATCTCACATGTCTAATATCCCATCCTTCCTCACCCATTAGACATGGTGGTTTTAGACACTGAGGTGTCTCAAGATCATCAAGGTATCTCTTTCACTTTATTCATTGGAATGGCTAGTGGATAAAGGTCTTGAGGGATTTTGATATATTGACTATATTGGATAATGGACTAATGTATTGAGGGACACACATATTGATTAGCACATTTATTCTTATTTTATGAATTGATGTCTTAAGGGAAATAATATACTAATATACACATAATTTTATTGGCTAGTGGATTGATATCTTGAAAGCCTCCTACATATTGAGTTTAACATGATATCTTGGTTGGTAGATCAAGATCCTAAGAGCCTTAATATATTAAATGGCATGGAAATATGTTACTTGAAATATTTCATGAATGGCATGGTATATGGAAAAGGGAGAAAACCCCATGACTATATTCTTCTGTGCTAGAATTGGAGTGATGGGAGGAATTTCTTCATGCTATGCTTATTTAAAAGATCCTATATGTTTTAAATGGCACTACATATGGTAACTAAATAGTACTCCATATATTTATAATAATTCCATGTGAGATCATAATGATATGACTGAGGATTAATGCCTATTTTAATAGGATGATTTTGTTTTGAGTAGAAACCATCACTCTTCTATGAGAATAAATTACATATTCAAGGAGTGTTTAAACTCTAATGATTATAACCAAGAAATTTTGGGTCTCAATGGAATGAGATAGATGTGTTTTTCATTATGATTTAAATCAGAATGAATCACCTCTTTTAGTAATTAATGGTAATTTGTCTAGCATCTAATGTAATCAATGAAATACAGTGTGGAAATATAGCCTTGAATAAATAAATGCTTTTGTTTGAAATTAAACCACTTTCATCTCTAAATCAAAGAGATTTTATTGAAAGGAAGTTCAAATTATTATAATCTAGAATTGAATCAACCTTATGAGTTGGTTGTACTAAATTATTGCTCTGTTGAAATGCCAATAATAGTCTTGTAGGAAAATTTTAAGAAATGGAGGGTTTTTTCCTCCTTAATTGCATAAAGGGTTTCTCTTCTTATAGTTGTGTTAATATGTGTTATTGTGACACTAAGTGATGGTGTTGTATAAAAACATATTAATGATGGTAGTGTATCATATATCTTCTATGTAGGGCATGTTGGAAGGTTATTTTATCCTCCTATGAATGTCTTAATGGTATCATGGAAAAGCCCTTATATGCTGGGCATGGTGAAAGGTTGTTTGATCCTTACTTGGACATCATGATGGAATCAGTTGAAGTCCTCATATAATGAGCATGATGATAGGTTGTTACACTCTCCCATGACCATTATTAAAAAAATTATGTGAATAAGAAAACTTACATAAATGGAACTCATGACTTATGTTGCAAATGCTTAAGTGATTATGTCACACTATTCAAACATCTAGTAAGAGAATTGGTATCAAAATATTAATAATATAGGGTTGTATAAAACTTGAAAATGAAAATATGAATAAAATTTTTTTATTCATGTGAGTTAGGCCCTCATATATACTTAAAGAACCTTACACATGATAAATGAAGAAACTCAAGGGCTATTAGAAATATAAAGGAATAGAGTGATTAGTTTCAATTAGCTATTGGTCTCCACATTTGAGAATGTTCTTTAGTGATGTAATGAAATTATAACCTTGGGTGCCTACTTGGGGTGGTACATAGGTAATTTAGGATGAATTTCTAGTAGTTCATCAAATTAAAAAACCTTATTAGATGAACAAACCAATCTAACATCAAGGACAATGCCATTTTTAATGGGGGAGAATGTAAGGACCCTCATGAGAAATAAATGTGAATATGTTAAATTTATGGTTATAATCCCTTAGTGGTGATAAATGTGAAGCTAAGATAATTATTCACATGGTAAATATTGGTTTAGTAATGCTTAAATTATTACCTTAGGATACAAATAAAATTACATATGTATTAAGGTGATATAATAATATCAATTCATGACCTTATGAATTGATTAGTAAGATAATTACATTGGATTAAGTAAATGATACAACATGCTTTAATTGTAAGCTTTGGCTATTAGGATAATGGATTTTATGGGTGCAATAAGTGTGCAAGAATAACTCATTTCCAATGAAGGAAAAAGGACAGGCATTATTACATCATGTGTGATCCCAACTCTAACCCAAATCTTGTCTTGAACCTTACCTAATCCTAATTGAATGCCTTGTATGCCATTTAAACCTTTCTTTAGTCTTGGCATGTTTTAATGGATTGTAATAACTACTATATTGGTCGAACACCTTTGGTTGGTCATCTTCAATATATGAGGACAAAGTAAACCAATGTTTAGAATGCCTTATAATAGAAGTGTAGAATTGTAAATTAATTGAATTTGCCTTGATACTTATTTAAGGAGGTGGATTATCTTAGAATTAACCATAAAACTCTACTATAGTTATCATGTGACATTATGGACTAGCAAACAGAATGTCTATTTATGAAGGCATGCGAAGGCAAGTAGAGTGGTTAATCAATCTAAGGAAATAAAAAACACATGTCATGTTCTAATTGGGTTGAAATAATAAGAGAAAACATATTCATAGAAGGTGAATCTCTTGGAAAAGTGTTCTATTCTTGGGACTTTTGGCATTTGTGGCCACCCTAGAAGCAAAAAAATAATAAGAGAAGGGAAATAAGAGGAGAGCTTAGATAGGGAGAGACTCAGCTAATAAAAACATATAAAAAAGATCCATGGAATGTTTTGGATCATTTGGTAGGTATCCTATTGACTTGACTATCCTATTTTGACTAAATGAAGTCTGTGTGATTCTTTATTGTGTTATCATGTTTGAGAGGAGTAAGGCTACTTATCTTACTTATTCTCTTTTGATGTAGGGGCATCCTATAGGGATGTAACCATGATATAATTTTTCATTGAAATAGGATATTAAGTGTTAGAGAGTTTTTTAGGTCTTGTGGAGTCATTACTAGGTGTCTAAGATGTTAAAAATTCAAATCTTGAGTTTTCCCACCAAAAACGTATTTGAAAATTTGAACTATTGTGAGCCCTTTTAAGGGACTAGAGCATATGTTTGCTGATGATTTAGCTATGATGTATGTGTATAGGATATTTATGAAATAATGTAAGGTTATTATGAATTATAAGTCTCATAACATGGTTATATGTGGTTAGTTAAAATTTAAACTAGAGATTTGTCCAAGACCCTTACATGGAGGAAATTTCAAGAAATAATTATTGCTTTGTGTAGGGAGATATAAGGTTTATATTTTGGTAGTTTTTGTTTATATGTCCTTGAGATAGATAGGATGAATATTAGACAAGTAAAATTCATTTTATTATCAATTTCTATTCCATCTTACAAGATTTAGTGAATGATAGTTAGTGGTAATGATAATCAATCTAATTAATATAGCAAGGGTGTTAATGATGAGTATTTATTATTTCCATTGAATAGTCATTACATGAAATAGGTGTATTATCTTTTCATCTACTCAGATAGGTATACATTCATATTGAAGCATATTATTCCCTTTAGAGTTTTGAGACAAGATAGATTTTTAGGGTTTATGAATTCTTGAGTGTAATGAGACTTTGTGTAAGTTATTACTTTGGAGAGAGGAATAGAACATGATGAATAATATCTATATAAGGTTCATAAATGAGTAAGATTCCTTATATTTTCAATTGAGACTTTTGTGTAGTCTTTTGAATGTGTATAACTAAGAATAAAGGGCATAACCCTATCTAGAGGGATATGTTTTAGATTTTAAAGGAAATTTGATATATATTTTCTTGTTTTAATGAATGGAGATAAATGAGGTAATCATGAGGAAGGTTTGAAAACTCATTGTGACTCTATAAAGTTCATTTAAAACCCTGAGTTGCTTGTATTATAGGTTTACTAGTCTTGGAGAGAACCCCAGTTCTCTAAGTTTTGTGGATATCAAAGTTATGGGGTGTAATTAGGTTATGGAAGTCATTGTAAGAGGAAATAAATGTATGTATAGAGCTAACAAAGCTTGTTTGAAGGTTTCAACCCTAATGAAACTCATTTTATGAAATTTTTAGACCTCTCAAGTCTATGTAGAGACCTATCAACCCTAGAATAGGGTTTTAACTATAGAAAGAGATTCCACAAGCCAAAAAGGCCAAAAATTTATCATCAAGGTTGTTTTATCAATATTTAATAGATTATTATGGTTTTAGTTTTGTACCTTCAACATTATGTATATTTTGGGACTGTAGGTTTGGCTAAGGCTAAATAAGCCTAATTGAGGATTGGATTAGTGGAAAAATAGGGTATGCATGTGGAGTATGATCAAATGGAGGGTATAAGAGCTATAATGACCAAATATGTTCTAGTAAATGATCTCAAATATATTTTAAAGTCTGTAAACATTCAAAACAAAGGAGATATATCCTTAAATAGGGATAGTAGGGGCTTAAGGCTTAAAAATGGTTTGTATGGTGTAAGAGATCCAAGGGATAAAAAATGCATAAAAAAGGTTTAAATTAAGTGTTTCAAGTTTTGAACATGTTAGTGATGTAAACTAAATCTTCATTTAGGTTCATTTCCTCATAAAGAGTCAACTTGGCATTGCTAGCATTGAGAGTCATAGAAGGTTAAGGAGAATACATGAACAAATAAGTGATATAGTAGAGTGGAGCTTATAGAATGGTATGCTGAGAATGTAAGATAATTATAATATTTTTAACATAGTCCTATAGTTTTCATATCATATAAGGTTAAATGAATCATTACTAGGATACAAGCCTATACAAGGTGAATAAAAAAATAAGAAAGTGTCATAGTGCTTTGCATCATTTGGTATTAGACAAGGAAGATAACTTGAGTAGAGGTACAATAAGGATATAAAGTGATTAATATTTGATATTATTCAATATTTTATGATTTTTTCAAGTAATAGGTAAGAAAATAGACAAGGTGAGTCATAAAGTGCAAGATAGAGCAGAATAAGAGAAAGTAAGAAGCTAGTACAATTCATAACAAGGTATGATTGTTTATGATTGATTTGACAAAGTGTTAGATGTATTTACTCAAGTGATTTGAATTTGGTTATTTATTTGAAGAAGAGGAAGGATAAGTGATAGGTTGGATAACCTTAATAAGTGAAGGAAGATAAAAGGATAGTGTGGCAAAAAAACCCAAAGCCAAGAAAGGTTGTAAAGAATAGAGAGAGAGAGCTATTGGCAACTCAAGGAAAAGAAAGCTCAAGAGAGAGATTAAAAAGATATAGAATATTCCCAAGTAAGTACAAAGTAAAGATGTAGGAGACTCCAAGTGTGAGTACAAATAAAGAGAAAAGAGAATAGAGGTGACCAAGAGAGGTCAACATGACAAGTGTAAAAAATAACTTGTCAAGAAAGAGTGAAAGAAAGGAAAGAGTAATGATGGGTTTACTACAAGAAGATTACCACAAGAGGATAGAAAAAATTAAAAAATGAAGAAGTGGATGTTGGTAAGGATGTTGAGTTGAGGAAAGAATTAATAGGTATGGAAGAGATATTGAGAGAGATGTTAATGTCATGTAAAAAGAATTTTAGTATCAAGATCAAGAAGAGTGTACATTATGCATTCAGGGACAATATGAAAGATAGAAAAACCCAGTAGGTAGTTACTCATATGAGATATCAACTAGAGGATATGATTGAAGAATTTGAAAAATATGAGGACAAGGAAGATGTATGGTCAAGTGAATATGCAAACATAATCTTATTTTATCCTGAGGAAGGTGAGCAACTAGATGACATGGAAAAAATAGGTGAAAAAATTAAAAGATTCATTAATAACATATATAAGGAAGAGTTAATCCTAGGAGAACATGAAGGGTCTAAAGAGGTAAAAAAATGTGTTGATCATTCTTATTTTTCTAATGTGCATAAAAATTTGTAGGAGGTGGATGAAGTAATGCCTCAAGAAAATGATAATGTTATTGGTCTAGCTTCTAAGGTGTTGATTACAGGCCATAAGGAGTTTGTATACCAGGAGGAAGAATTGAAGACAAGAACTCAACATAAGAAGGTTGTTACATCCCAAGAAGAACATGAAAAGTCATGGCACAATCAAATTTTCTCATGTGAGTATGTAAATAAATTGTTTACAAACTATATAAGCATTTGACAATGATTTATAGTAATAAATATATATAAGGGTATATAGATAAAGTTATTTCTTTAAGAAAGTTTTTTGAAGAAGACCAAGAGAGAAATGAGATGATAAGTGGACAACAAAACCATGAAAAAGAAGAAGTTAAATCAAAAAATAGTATTCAAGAATTAAGGGTCAAGAGGATGAGGCATTGACAAAAGTTATGAAAGAAGGCAATGGAATAGGGGTAATATACAATCACCCCTTGAAGATGAAGAAACAACACAATAATGAACAACAAGATAAGCATCTAAAATAATGTGAAGCATGAAAAAAATAAAAGAAAGTGGTATAAAGATCCATGGAAGTTTTTGGATCATTTGGTAGGTATCTTATTGACTTGACTATACTATTTTGACTAAATGAAGTATTTGTGATTCTTTATTGTGTTATCATGTTCGAGAGGAGTAAGGATACTTGTCTTACTTCTTCTCTTTTGATGTAGGGGAATCCTATAGGGATGTTACCATGATGTAATTTTTGGTTTGAAATAGGATATTAAGTAATCTAGAGTTTTTTAGGTCTTTTAGAGTCATTACTAGGTGTATAAGATGTTAAAAATTCAAATCTTGTGTTTTCCCACCAAAAACATATTTGAAAATTTGAACTATTATGAGCCCTTTTAAGGGACTAGAGCATATGTTAGATAATGATTTAGGTATGATGTATGTGTCGATGATATTTATGAATTAATTTAGGGTTATTATGTCTTATAAGTCTCATGACATGGTTATATGTGGTTAATTAAAACTTAAACTAGAGATTTGTTCAAGACCCCTACGTGGAGGAAATTTCATGAAACAATTATTAGTTTGTGTAGGGAGATATAAGGTTTATATTTTGGTAGTTTTTTCTCAGATGTCATCAAGAAAAATAGGATGCATATTAGATGAATAAAGTTCATTTTTTTAGCAATAACTATTCCATCTTATAGGATTGAGTGAATGATAGTTATTGGTGATGACAATCAATCTAATGAATATAGTAAGGGTGTTAATGGTGATTATTTATTGTTTAGATTGAATATTCATTTCATGAATCAAGTGAATTGTATTTTCATGTAATTAGAGAGGTATACAGTCATATTGAAACATATTGTTCCCTTTAGAGTTTTGAGACAAGACAAATTTTCAAGTTCTGTGAATTCTTGAGTGTAATGAGACTTTGTGTAAGATATTACTATGGAGAGATGAATAGACCATGATGAATAATTTATATATAATGTTTATAAATGAGTAAGATCCCTTATATTTTTAATTTAGACTTATGTGTAGTCTTTTGAATGTGTATAACTAAGAATACAGGGTAGAGCCCTATCTGCAAGGGTGTGTTTAAAATTTCAAGGAAAATTTGATATCTATTTTATTATGGTAATGAAAGGAGATAAATTAGGTAATCATGATAAAGGTATGAAAACTATTTTTGAATCTATAAATGGCATTTGAAACCCAGAGTTACTTATACTATAGGTTTACCAGTCTTGGAGAGAACCCAATTCTCTGAGTTTTACATATATCAAAGTTATGAGGTATAATTAGGTTATGGAAGTCAATATAAGACGTCTTAAATGTATGTAAAGACCTAAAAAATATTTTTTTAAGGTTAAATCCATTATAAAACTCATTTTATGAAATTTTTAGACCTCACAAGTCTATGTAGAGGCCTATAAAACCCAAATTAGGGTTTTGACTATAGAAAGAGATTTCACTAGACAAAAAGGGATAAAATTTGTAATTAGGGTTGTTTTATTAAGGTTTAATAGATTATTGTGGTTTTAGGTTTGTACCTTCAATATTTTGTATGGTTTGGGATTGTAGGTTTGGTATAAGGATAAATAGGCCTAATTGAGGACTATATTAGTGGACAAATAGGGTATGCATGTGGAGTATGATCAAATGGAGGGTAGAGGAGCTAGAATTCCCAAATAGGTTGAAAGTATATAAACATTCTAAAATAGGGAGGTATATCCTTAGATAGGGTTAGTAGGGGATTAAGGTTTGAAAAGAGTTTTTATGGTGAAAGAGAACTGAGGGTTAAAAAAATGCATAAGAAAGGTTGCAATAGAGTGTTATAAGTTGTTAACAGTTTAGTGATGTAAAAAAATCTGAATTTAGCTTATTTTACTCATAAAGAGTTAACTTGGCATTGTTAACATTGAGAGTCATAAAAGGTTAAGAAGAATACATATACAAAGAAGTGATTTAACATAGTGGAGCTTATAGAATGGTATACTGAGACTGTAAGATAATTGTAATCATTTTAACATAGTCCTATAGTTTTCATATCACAGAAGGTTAAATGAAGCATTACTAGGCTAAAATCATATACAAGGTGAACAAAAAAACAAAAATTGTGTCATAGTGCTTTGCATCATCTTTTCTTATTTTCCTATGGTTGTGCTTGGATCACCCATATTGTTATTACCCCTTGTGTGGGAGTTTGGATTTGACATATTCCTCTATGATAGTTCTAACTATTTATTTATACTTACATGTATATTATGGTTTTATTATGCAAGACTTATAATGCCTTGAAAGGTCACATTATTCATGTTGGAAGAAGGGTTTGGTTTCTCATGTTAGATGAGATTATAGTTTGCCTAAGCCCTCTTATAACTACTTATAGAGTATATCTTAGTGGTTGTATGCCTAATGAGTTTTATCCTTATGATCCTTGTGTTATCTCTTTTTTTATTTTATACTTGTTGGAAATAGATTTGAGGTTGGTAAAATATTAACTAAGAGATGCTTGGATTGTCACCTTATGAGTAATTATCTCCTTGACCTCAAGACATCTTGACTATATTTTTCCTTTACTTACCTTGCACAATGATATAAACATGCATGTAGCTAGGAGTCTTGCTTAGGGGTGTCTCAATTATTTGCTTGATGATGATAAAAATGTTGGGAGGTGAGCCCACTTTCTATTGGCCAAAGTTGTACTTAGAGTGAAGAATTTGTTAGGACTTATCCAAAGTCTTAACTTAGCTTAGGATTTGTTGTGTTAGAATAATTTAATAATTGTAATGGGGTATGCATCTTTTATAAAGACACCCCCATAAATAAATTAGATTAAATTTTGGGTAGTTTTCATGTTTGTGTTAATTAATAATGTGAACCATCTTTTAGGTAGAATTCCCATAAGATTTAGTTAATAGGTTTGTTGATTTTTACCGGTGTGTGTGAAAACCTATAAATAAATGTTTATTTCATGTAAAAGGGTTAACAGAGTAAAGGCACCCTTTTTATGTACTTATTTTTGGTAATTAATAAAATGCTTGTGGACCTGCACTCAGTGGGCACAAGATTCAACCTATTTTGATTTATTACTATTAGTGGTATTAGAGAATTGTTTTGGAAAGCATGGTGAATATGGGAAGCTTGGTGAATTTTGGAGAAGGCAAGGTGAAAAGATAATTCACATGAAATTGAAAGTTTCATGTGAAATCTCATTCTAGATAGTATAAGTTATGCCATGTCCAATAAACCTTGGTTGGTATAACTTTGAAAATTTAAAAAATTATTAAATTATTTAATTTTTCAATATTTTTTCATTTATTAACGTCCATTTGAAATACTTAAGCCTATATATGGTCTTGTATGGCCATTTATTGAACAAGCCTTTTATGCTCCCTGACATTGTTTCAGAACTCCTTTTTTAGTACACCATATTGAATTTTGATGCTTTCAATGATAAAAATTTGTTTTTAAAGTCCTAAAATTTTCCTAAAATCCATTGGTACAGCCTTTTAAATCTGAGAAAAATTCTCTTTGGATATAAGAAATGGTTTCAAAACTTCTTTCTATCAATCTGCTCAATATGTGATCTTGTGATCCATTTTTGAGGTTCTGAAGATCTTGTTTTCACTCCAAAAGAATTTTAAAGGTTTTTGAAAGCCCAAATTGTTGATATACAGCCAATATCAGCATATGTATAGCCTAGTTATTCTGGATATCCTTGTGAGTGTCTAGAATTATTTCCTTTTATATCAAATTTTCATATGCTAAGCTTTTGGATTGCTAGTTGAGATTCACAGACAAAACAATCATTATGAATCCATTTTAAATTTTTTTAAAGCTGAAAAGTGGATTCATATAGCCATTAATTGTAGAAATATAGCCTTCTAATGTCCTTTAAAATCAAAACTTTAGTAATACTCAGTCAAATTCCTCTTTGAAAGTCTTAAACATAGGCAAATGTTGAAAGAGTCAATCTTGCAAGGTTTTTGTATGGTCTAAGGAAGTGATAGGTGAATTTCATATTTTATCAAATCAGATTTGGCATTATAGTGTTGGAAATGACAAAATAAAAATATTTCATGTTTTTCAAAGTCTTTTCTAAAGTTTGATCAAATTAGGTTTTGCATGGTAATAAAAGATTTAAGGTTTCACTTTCAAAAATACTTTCACATGAAAATACCCAAATAATATATTTTTAAATTAAAATAGAGGAAAATTATAAGTTTTATATAGAAATTTATATCTTTATGAACTTGTAAGTGCTCATAGAGCACTTGGAAACAAAGCTTTTGGGAGGTGCTTGTAATAAGGAGGTCATGGTTTCAAATATTCTTTTTTGGAAGAATTTTATTTAAGAATATGCTTTTGTGAAAATGAATATTCCATTTTTGGACTATTTTTTATGTTTTACAAGTTGTAAAAGGCATATTTGAATGTAAAAACATGCATACTTGTTGAAATTTTACATGGAAAGTTGATATCTTTTGCTTTTGTGTATCTTGGTGAAATAAGGGTGTATTTTGGTGAAATAAGGGTGTAATCAATTTATTTTTGGTGAGGTTAAGTGCAAAACCCATAAAAAACACTTGTTTTTTCTCTACGTGGAGGTTAAGTGAAAAACCCCATAGAAGCATTGTCTCGTGCAAAGTGATATAATTGTGTGTGTATATTATTTATCTCATTTGTTACACTTATTTTGGACATTTGATTTCATTTCAATATGCCTAAGATTCAAAACTTGTTTTTAGATGGTGATAGATTAATTATTTCTAATTATTTAGATTGGAAAAGTTTGATGGAAGCTTCATTAGTCTCTAATGAGTTATGGGATATTGTTAATAATGAAAATACCACATTGCTAAATTAGATGATGCTCTGATAGTCACTACTACATTAAAAGGACTACAAGGGTCCTATAAGAACTTTGTAAAAATGTTGCATGTCTCTGATAAGATCATAGGCATCACTTTTGACAAGTTGGTTGAGTTTCTCATCCAACATGACCTCTCTCTACCCAAGAAATCAAAGAAAATAGAGGAAGACCATGTTTTAGAGCCTAAGCCTAGTTCATCTTCATCTGGGCATCAAAACAATAAAGGCCACAATTATAGAGGGATTTGAGGTTACAAAGGAGGTATATATCAAAATAGAGGTAGAGGTTCTTCAAATCAATGGAAATCTAACCATTCTCATTAAAATGAGACAAATGATAGACGATGTGGTCATAACTCTTATAGGGGTAGAAGTCAAGGTAGATCTTACATGCAGTGTCATAGATGTGGGAAATTTGGTCACATTGCTTATCAGTGTAGAATCCCTTTTGACAAAATATAGAGGCCAAAAAAAATGACTAAGTCTAACCTTGCTCAGTATGCTGACCATGATTATGATGAGTCAAGCAATGTTATTCATAAGTTTGCATTCACTATTTTGGGGCACATTGATTATATGGAATATGAGGCTAGAGATGAGTTCACTGATGTATGGGTTTTAGATACAGGAGCAACCAAACACATGACATTTAGGTGAGTCTTATTTTTGACTTACAAAGAAGCTTCTCTCTCTCTCCAGTTGCTTTGGTAGATAAGTCTATGCATACTCCACTAGGACTTGGTTCTATTCAGATTCTTCTTCCTAATGGTTCTATAAAATACTTGGAGAATGTTTGGTATGTTCCCACATTGAAGAAACATTTTCTTTCCTTGGTAACTATTTGAAAGAAAGGTTATCAAATTGTGCTTGAAAATGGGCTCATCTATATTAATTTAGTGAAGGATGGTTATAAAACCATGTATACAGGATATGAACATGGAAACTTGGTTAAATTGCATTATAAAGTGCTTCCTCCCATAGTGGAACTAGCAAAAGTTGTTGAAATAGGTATAGATACTATGTCTACATAGTGGTTATGGCATCTTTGATTTGGACATTTGAATATTCACTCTTTAGTGGACTTGTAGAGATATGGTATGGTGAGTGGATTGCCCACTTTTTAAAAAGATAGTATTCTTTGTGAATCATGTGTTTTAGGTAAAAAAATCAAGAAAATTTTCCCAAAACCTCTTCATGGTGAGCTACCAGGTGTTTACAATTAGTTCATAGTGATGTATGTGACATGAAAAAGTCATCCATTGGTGGGTGTAGATATTTTGTGTTATTCATTGATGATTTTTCTAGGATGACTTGGGTGTTTTTCATGAAAAAAAAAATCAAAAGTTTTCACTAAGTTTGTTGATTAGTTCCACTTAGTTGAAAAAGAAATAGGTTCACACTTAGCCACTCTTCATTCAGATAATGGTGGTGATTATCCTTTGAACGAGTTTTTAGATTATTGTTAGGAACATGGAATTTATCAACAATATAGTAATGCTTACACTCCACATTAGAATAGAGTATCTAAATGAATGAATAGAAACTTAGAGGGTACATCTCAATTTATGTTGTACTATAAACAACTCAATGATAAGTTTTGGGCCATTAGTACTATAGTGTATTTGAGAAATAGATCCCCCACAGTAGCTCTTTTGGGACAAAATCCATATGAGGCTTGGTATGGGTTTAAACCAAAAGTTAAACACTTGAATGTTTTTGGATGCCTTTGTTTTTCTTTAGTTCCCACTAAACATAGAACTAAGTTAGAAATATGAATTCAAAAATGCATCTTTCTTAGATATTAAGAAAATAAAAAGGGGTATCATTTTCTTGGATAGGATACATGCAAATTTATAGTGAGTCAAGATGTAGTTTTTGATGAATTTGGGACTATGACCACTACATAGATTGATTCTCAACTTGGTAGGTTATAGAATAAAAATGCAAGAAGAGATAAGGGTTTGAGTAAAGGGGACAATTCCTCAAGGTTTTGGTATGAAACTCAAATTCCTTCACTTTCTTCTTCTTCATCTACTAGTTCATAAGTTGATGACTTAGAAATTATTGAAAATTCTCTAAGTCTTCCTTTGAATGGTGCACATGATGAGAATTCTCATAAATAGATTAATAGGTCCTAGGAGTTCTTGTAAATAGGTAAATTATGCAATGGTTTTTACTACTTCTTTTGAGCCATCTACTTTTGAGGAGGCCTCTACTGAACATGTTTGGCAACAGGCAATGCAAAGTGAGTATGAGCAAAAATTAACAATAATACTTGGGTTTTGGTTGATCCTCCTCTACATATTCAACTCATAAGATGAAAATGGGTGTATAAGACTAAGTATAAATCAGATGGGTCCATTACTAAACATAAGGCAAAACTTGTTGAAAAAGGATATGTTCAACAAGAAGGTATTGACTATGAGGAAACATTTGCACCAACTACCAAATGACACACTATTCATATGGTACTTGCCTTAGCAACACAAAATGGTTGTAAATTACAATAGTTGGATGTTAAAAGTGCTTTTTTGAACAGTGATTTACAATTAGTCCATATAAAACAACCTTAAGGTTTTGAATAGGTGGGTGTAGAACACAAAGTGTGTAAATTGATAAAAGCTTTGTATGGGCTCAAATAGGCACCAAGGGCTTGGTACGAGAAAATGGATTCATACTTGACATCCATTGGTTTTCAACATAGTGAATCTAATGATAATCTCTATTTTCACGTGTAGGGTAAGAAATTAGTGATTCTTGTTCTCTATGTTGATGATTTATTTATCATAAGAAATGAAAAATCATAACAAGTCTGTGAAGAAGTAATTAAAATATGGGTTTGAGATGATAGATCTTGGACTTATTCACTACTATCTAGGCATAAAGGTAACTCAAAAGGAGTATAGTATTTTCATTTCACAAACTAAGTATATTTTTGAGTTATTAGATAGGTTTGGCACGAGTGATTACAAACCTATCCTCACTCTAATGGAAAGTAACTTAAAATTATCTAAGGATGATGGTAGTGCCTTTTTTGATGGTGCCAAATATAGACAATTGGTGGGAGGCTTGATATATTTGATGACTACCAAGCTTGATATATCATTTTTAGTTAGAATTTCATCTAGGTTTATGCATGAGCTTAGAGAAATTCATTGGCATGCATCAAAAAGAGTACTTAATTATCTTTAGGGAATGAAGACATATGGCCTTGAGTACTGGCACAACAAGAAATTCAAACTTGTTGGGTATTGTGATGTAGATTTTAATAGATGTGTGGATGATAGAGTGTCCATAATAGGATACACTATGCATATGGGTTCAGCTGCCATTGCTTGGTGTTGTAAGAAGTAGGATATAATGGAAAATTCATCAATAGAATTAGAGTATATTGTAGCATGGGATGTTTCTAGGGATATTATTTACTTACGATGTATTCTTGAAGATATTCAGGTTTCTCAAATTGCTCTTACATAGTTATACATTGATAATCAGAGTGAAACCAAGATGTCCAAGAATCTAGCATTTCATGTGAAAAAAAAACATATGGATGTCAAATATCATTATCTTTGAATTTTGGTGGTGAAGAAAGCTCTTGATCTGATATATTTCCCTACTTTTGATTAGATAACTGATATTTTCATGAAACCCTTTGATAGGATCAAATTTGAAAAATTTATAAAAATGCTTGGTATGTGTCCAAAGACTTGACTTTGGATCATAGGGGGTTTTTTTAGGACTTATCCAAAGTCTTAACTTATATTAGGATTTTGTTATGTTATATTAATTTAATAATTGTAATGGGGCATGCATATTTTATAAATACACCCCCATAAATAAATTAGATTAACTTTTGGGTAGTTTTCATAAGCCATCTTTCGAGTAGAATTCCCGTAAGATTTAGTTAATAGGTTAGTTTTTACCAGTGTGTGTGAAAAACTATAAATTAATGTTTATTTCATTGTAAAAGGGTTAATGGAGTAAAGGTACCCTTTCTATGTACTTATTTTTGGTAATTAATAAAATGCTAGTGAACCCACACTCAATAGGCACAAGATTCAGCCTATTTTGATTTATTAATATCAGAGGATATCATCATTAGCTACAGTTTACTCATGCTTTATTAATTTTTATAACTAGCTAGAAGCCAAGGATTAATTAATCTTAGTTGAAATTATTGTATTTATGTATTAATGATTGATTGTGGGTCATGTGTGGGCCACTGTTATTATAGAGTTTACCAGATGAATGTTATGGTTATTAATGTAGATAACTATTATATAGTCTACTCAGTGTATAGGATTATTAGACCTCCTTGTGATGGATCATTATTTAAAATGAAATCCTTGTGGAGGCTTGTACATTCATGATTAATCTTGGCCAAGTTAATGGACTTAATATATTAGCATATTGATGTCAATATGTTTTATATCATGTGAATGATTATACATTATATTTGAGTTTCTTGTAATGATGTTACTTTTTAATGACCTTTAAATAAAAAATCTATTAAGTATAAGGGTAAATAAGTAGTTTGCCTATGCATTTGATAATAAAGATAACTCATGTTCTAGTTGTATAAATTTGGGTATATAAACCCATTTACAATATGGCTTAAACTCAACTAGGCAAGATCTGGTTGGCCAACCTTTATTAGAATAATTAATTAATCCTAGCCTATTGTAATAAATGTCTCAATGTATTACACTTTGGTTGACCTAGGTTAGTTTGATGGGGTATTTCCTAGATGTGTGATTATTTATAGTGATTCATAATATATTATAGATTAGGAGACCTAATCTCACTTAGTACTACATAAATAAGCACCTCGTATAGTGGTTTTTGTTAATTTAGTTAATGCAATTCTATTCTAGCTTTCATTTGGTACTAGAGCAATAAATTCTTGAGGAGTTTTTTTAAAGCTTTAGAGATTCAGTAGAGATCGAGAGAAAATTTTGTGAAATAATTGGATACATCACACTACTCCAATTTTATCCATCCCATGCCAAAACACCACTGGAATTCTAGCTAATTTTATAAAGGAAAAAATTCTAGGAGAGGGTTTTAAATTGTGTGATTTTTTAGATCTAGAATTTATATTACATATTGATCAATTTATATTTACAATATTAAATATTTATATATTCATAGATCATCTTATTGATTTGAGTATTCATCAAATCTAATCACCCAACATGGCATCCAAGAGAGATCTAAAAGGAAGATAATTGATATTCATATTTATTTTAATCTGAATTATTATGTTTATGATATTTGTCTTGCAGCCATAAAGTAAAATCAGCCTCAAATAGAAAATTAATTTCATGGCCTCCATTGACCATCTGACAGCCTCTTAATCTTAGATTTGGAAAAGGAGAGGCATTGGAGTTTTTGTTTTATAACAAAGATTTGCTTGGTATTGGAGTCCTTGTTTGTGAACTCTAGATCTAGGCATCCTTATTTATCCAGCAAGTGGCATCCTTTTTTTTCTTCTACATTTTAGATCTAGCATTGAATTATATCCATTAGAGTCAAGTTCTCCAAGCTAGGCATTGGATAATATAGTCATAGCATTGGAATTTCTACATTGGAATCTTTTCCTTTTCCCTTGGCATTTCAGATTTTCTCTTGTAGAGTGCACAACTACTAAGAATTTATAATTCAGATCTTGGCATTGAGAGAAAGGCATCAAAATTTACACAAAATGGGAGAGGAGAGATGTTTGAGGAGAGTGTAACATTATTTTTTCATTCTTATTTGGATCAATAGCCAACTACCAACAACAACAGTCACATTAACTCTAGATTTAAGCAACCACATTTTGTCTTCGATCCTCCCAGCTTAGACGTGTTCCATTATAGAAGGAAAATCAACATGAAGGTTTTTTTGAAACCTCATTCCCATCCCTAAAATAAAATTAAACAACATCATACTATGGAATCTAAGTTTTTATCAAGGAGATAAAGAGTGTTTAAATATAGATATGCTACTATGTGTCTTACCTTGGCATCATATTATCTCACTAGACATTTAAAGATCTAGATTGGCATTGAAATTTATACATGGTTATGTATATTTATTTAAGATATACATTTAAACATATTTGGAATAACCTTCAAAATTAAATCAGTTTTAGCATTATAAAAATACCAACATTTTATCTTTTTTCTAAAAAAAATTGCTGAGGCATCAAACTTCTCTACTATTACATTGAAATATCAATCTACTCGTTCATTTAGAATTGGATCTATAGTATGGAGTGTTATTTTTGTAGGGAGGAATTGAATAAATCTCTAATACATCATCATATTTACCAACTAAGTTGTATTTTGAGAGAGAAGGTGTCACCAAATTTTTGCTATGTTAGAAGATTATTTATAGACTTGCATTGAATTTTTTTGCAATAGTAGCATCCCAAATTTGAGATTTACATTGTAAAACATGTATGACACCCATATTAGCCAAAAAAATATTAAAATATTCTTTTTATCTCTTTACATAGCTTAAAAATCATTATTTTTTGCCATACTAGTTATAGTTTTGCTTAAAGAGGAAGTCAAACTTGCCTACATGCATACCGAGGTAACTGGGATGTCCTTTTTTCACTTCCATTATATTTTATAAGTCCATATAAAAATTATAATTCCAATAAGTGGTTTCAAAAATATTTTATTTTTTGATCTAGCCTTAAAAATCAATTTTTAGTGTTTTTAAATTGATTTGACACATTTTTATGGGAAATCAAAACAGTTATAACTTTTGAATCGTAACTCGAATTTGAGTTTCAATTTTTTCAAAAGTGTGTATTTTTTGATTCTATATCTATTGGTGTCATTAAATTATAAAAATGAAATATAAAAATTGTAACCTCATTTGCTCCTCAGATTTATTTCTGGTTGAAACTGACGCCCAGTTTTCCATTGGCTTTTTGGATGCATTTTCAGTGTAGTCTAATGTCCATTGTGTGTTTGTGTGCAATTTTTCATCTTTGTGTATGAATTTTATTTTTGCACTTAACAACATAGTTGCTTCATAGGAAAATAATGAAGATCTCCCTTTGGAAAGACTGAGTATCAATCACTTGGTAAGTTGGACTTGGTTCACATAAATCCTTGCATACATTTTACTCCTAGTCTTAGAGGGTACAAATACTTTTAGACTTTTACTGATGATTACTCACAAAAAATGTGGGTATATTTATTGAAGACTAAGGATTAAGCTTTTCAATTCTTCAAATAATTTAAGGCCATGGTTGAAAATGAAACTAGTAGGAAAATTAAGACCCTCTACTCATATCATGGGGGGGAATGCACTAGTAAATCATTCTCAACCTATCTTAGTGTGAATGGAATCAATTGGAAATTAATAGCTCCATATTTACCTCAATAAAATGGAGTTTCAAAATGATGTAATAGATTCATTATGGAAATGTTTCACAACATGGTTGAGGATGAAAAATTGCCTAATACATATTGGGTAGAATCTTGTCACACTAAAATATACTTGTTGAACAGGTCACCCACCAAAGCTCTTGATGGAATTACACCACATGAAACTTGGATAGGGAATTAAAAAAAGGCAACTCACTTTCAATTTTTTGGTTTCAAGACATATATACATATTCCTAAGGAGAAAATAAAGAAGTTAGATAATATAATAAAGGAATGTATTTTTATGGGGTATAGTGCACAATCCAAGGCATAAAGGTTCCTCGATCCATAAACAAAGAAGGTACTAATTAGTAGAGATGTAGTGTTTGATGAAAAGAGTGGAATCAATTTTCCTTATACATAAGAAAATGACTTAGATATAATTCCTATAATATTTTCACATAGTGATGGTGA
Source organism: Torreya grandis (assembly GCA_037957365.1). Lineage (NCBI taxonomy): Eukaryota > Viridiplantae > Streptophyta > Pinopsida > Cupressales > Taxaceae > Torreya > Torreya grandis. Next base: position 2,017,928 of record JARHVA010001461.1, on the reverse strand, counting down.
AAGTGAAAATTAAGATAGTCAAACAGGACCTTTAACACCACCACTTATAGTTTAGCATATGCCAAAGTGGTATACAAGTACTATACAAGATGCTAACTTGAATAGAGTACTAGATACATCCAATTCAATACCAAGGACTCAAATCATGGCTTGAGAAGAGGTTAATATGGACCTTATGAGCATTATGAAATAAATATATGAGACTTCTATAGTAACAAAAGCCCTACAGTCTAGACCTTGGAAAGATGTCAGATGTAAAATATCAGTCATTGATGACTAATAACACTTGGTAGCTTATTGATATTCCACTAGGGAAGAAGCCTATTGGATAAAAATGAGTCTTTAAGACCAAGTACAAATCATATGGTAGTATTGATAAGTAGAAGGCAAGGCTTGTTATAAGAGGGTATGCTCAGAAAGAAGGCATTGACTATGAGGAGACTTTTGATCCCATAGCTAAGATAAAGACTATCATAGTGGTTTTTGATATGGATGGAAATTCCATCAAAAAGATATAAAAAGTGCCTTTATTAATGTATATTTGAAATAAGAAGTCTACATGACTCAACCTAAATGATTTGTGGCACCTAATTAGGAACAAAAAGTGTGTAGGCTTATCAAGTCTCTTTGTAGGCTAAAATAGGGTCCCTGAGCCTAGTACATCAAGATTAATGAACATCTCATATAACATTAATTCAAAATGACTCCATATGATCATAACCTATACCTAAAAAAATAAGGGGAGGAGGTTGTTATAGTGATTGTTTATGTTGATGATCTAGTAATCACTGGTAGCATAGTGAAGATGATCAATGCAACTAAGAATTATCTTAAGCAATCATTTGACATGATAGATCTTGGGTTGCTACACTATTGTCTTAGTTTGGAGGTATGGAAGAAAGAATGCTACATTTTTGTTTCATATATGAAGTATACCAAGACATTGCTCTAGAAATTTAGGATGATGGACTGCAAGCCTATTGTAATACCTATGGAGATAAGACTTTAATTGTCTCATACAGATCCACCACCATAAGTAAATACAACTCTCTATCGATTGTTGATTGGGAGTATCATTTACTTGACATATACCATGGTAGATATTAGTTATTCTTTCAACTATCTTTCTTGCTTCATGTAATAACCAAAGGTGACACATTGGAAAGCAATAAAGCAGGTATTCAGATACATTAGAGGTATAGTCAAATATAGGCTAGAGTATAAGAAGAATGATAATTTCTTCTTGACATGATACATGGATGAGAAGATCATGTAGATTATATTGATGACATCGAATCCACTTCTAGATTTGTGTTCTTTCAAGGATCTAGTCTGATTTCATGGGGAAGTAAGAAGCATAATTGTGTTTTTAGATCTTCCATAAAGGTATAATATCATGATATAATTGGAGTTATCTATGAAGTTATATGTATATGTCACATTATTTCAAGACTTGGAATTCCATAGACTCATCCTTTAGTTCTGAATTATGATAATCAGGGTGTTCTACATCTTGTTCTCAATCTAGTGTTTCATGAGAGAACCAAGTAGATAGAGGGTCAGATTTATTTCATGCATGGGTATTTTTAACAACACAACATACAAATTTAGTATTACTCCACTTAAGATCAGTGTGTAGATGTATTCAAGAAGTCACTTGCATATAATAAGTTTGATGCATTCATAATTTCTCTCTCTTCTTATCTTCAAGCTATGCTCAATTAAGGGGGGCAATTTTAGAATAATTAATTAATTAATCCTAGCCTATTGTAATACATGTCTCAAGGTATTACACCTTGGTTGACCTAGGTTAGTCAGATGGGGTATGTCTTAAATGTGTGATTAGTTATTATGAGTCATAATTACCTACAAATTAGGAGATCTAATCTCACTTGGTATTGTATAAATAATCACATCTTTTAGTGATTTTTAAAATTTATTTAATGCAATTCCATTCTAGCTTTCAAACTTTGCTAAGGTATGAGCTAAGATAGATAAAATATTTAACAACTCTTAGAAGGAGTGCCATGGAGAACCCCAATGAGATTTGGATATAGATCTTAATGGAATCTATCAACATTAGGAACAACAATCCCTGAAACATGTGCACCTATTTGATATAATTAAATGTGTATTTTTCAAGGTTAAAGATTCATAATAATCAACCTTATGGATATCAAAGTGTTAGTCTTTCCCTATATTTTTTCATGTCTATCTTTAAGGTTTATGCCTAACCCTACGAGGGAGAAACCTAATTATATAAATGAAGGATTGTTATTGGAATAAGAAATATATTATGATTCTAAATCTGAGTATGGATGTTACCTTGGTAAAAATATGTCTTAAAGAAGAGTTATTATTAATCATTAAATAATATTTCTACCTTAGAATTCTCCTACATCAGTACCCTCTTGTAATAAAAGGATAAGAAATAATAGAGCATGGCTCTTGGGATAAAATATTATTAATAAAAGGCAACTAGAAGGGTACAGCTATAAAAACCCTTGCATAGATTAATTATTGATTATCAAGGTTTTGGAAGGCCAATCTCAGAATCTATATCTTTAAACCTTAGTAAATTCTTGGTTTAAGCTTCTTATCTTTGATTTAAAGGATGAGGTATTTGTAATAATGCTATAAGATTTAACTTCTAATGAATAAGATGAGTCAGCTTTAAGGTTTAACTTACCTAATGTTTTTTTTATATTCAACTAAACCAATGAGAATATTGGTTTAGTGTCAAGAGATTATTTAAGCCTTGATGTCTATTTGTTTCATTGTTTTAGAATCAATCTTGATTTATTGGTTGATCAAATTTATATATGGCCTTAGATATTTTCTATGCTTTATTTAAATCATCTAATTTTAGCCTTGTTGAGTTGTTTTGTGCAAGTTTTTGGTTCCTTCAATGTTTATTGGCCTTAGTCACTTATAACTATTTGAATAATTTAGTTTAATCAAACATTGCTTTTATCATAGTTATTTGGGTGAGTTACCTTACATAGTGTTTTCCTTAGCTGATCAATGAGTTTCTTTTACAACCTCATTTGCAAATTCTTTTCATATCCATTAAAATTCTTGAATTATTTATAATTTTGCCTTAGTTTTTCCTTATCTTCTAAATTCATCTACTTAGATTTTTCCTTAGATGCCTTGTAGTTGGGTTATTTCATAGCCTTTTACCTTAATCATTTTTATGATTTTTTATGAGTGGTTTAGTAGAAGCCACATGTCATCCTCCCACTAACCCTAGAGTGGTATCAACACAACCTGTTATACAGCCAATGCTAGATAAGCATGCTCATGGGATGCTACCATGTGATATTCTTTGAGTGACTCGATATCCTAGAGATGATTTTATAGTGTGTAAGCCTTTGATTAAGTTGGATTACATGATGTTTCCACATAGCATCATCCTAGATATGACTATATAATTTTTAAGCCTTTAGGCTCACAAGATCATGAGATGTTACCACTGGCATCATCTCTATGACCAAATATCCCAAAGATTCCCATACTAAGCATGAATCCCATGGTAAATTGGGTGAGTAAGATGCTACCATGGGATAAAATCCTACTATTCCATGATTATGGAGGCATCCATATAAAAAGTGAAGCCTTAAAGCTAGCAGGCTAGTAAAATGTTATTGCATGGCATAATTTTTCTACTCTATAGCCTTAAGGAAGTTTCACCAACCCTATAGAGAAATAGGGTATTAAGTTATTTAATTATCACCATGTGGATATTTTCACAGAGACACCTAGGAAGTGACGAGTGGAAAGAGTGGCCTTAGGACCTGAAGGAAAGCTGGCTTGGCCAAGGAATGCATCGAAGTGACCATGTGGATTTTGACTACATTAGCAATGGCCAAGGTCAAATTTGATGTTTGTCTCAATATCATTTATGCTATTACAATTTGGCATAATCTATGAAAGGATTTATGAATGTTGGACTGAATAAATTAGGACTATGGGATTTCAAATTAGTGGTTTATGTTTATATGATCCTTTTGGTAGTTGCAAGATTTTTGTTGTGATTGGATTAGATTATGTATATCTATGTTCATTGTTGTTTTATTCATTATAATTATGTGTTGTTCCTATATTCTAGAAAAAATAATGGGTATGATAATCTCCCTTGGCAGTGTAAGACTTTGATGTCAACTTATTTAATACATAGTTCACTAAGAAACCAAAAACATTTAGTTTTTTATACTATCAATATTTTTAATTAAACATATCAAAGATGTTATAATTTTTTACTTATATATTAATTTCCTTTAGCATTAGTTCACTTTAATCCAAAGAGTGTAAGGTTTCATCAAGACAATTTTATTGCAATAATTGAAGGAATTTAAATAGATACCAAGTAATTAAAAATTCTTTAACCATCGATATTTATAATATTCAAACATATCTATCAATAATTTTTTATTGACTTATAAAAATTCAAATAATGATCAAACTAGGATCCATTTCTATCTACTAACCCAAATCAAGGTTTGTTCTATTCTCACAAAGTCACTTGTTTGTGCCAGTCCCATATAGAATATAATACTTAATTCAAAAATAATTATGTATAGTAATATTATGCAAAGATAATTAGATATAATAATGAACAAAGATGGAGTGCCACTCCAAATAGTTGTATCAATATAATTCTACCAAGAGGTTTTACTCCCTTGTTTCTAAATGCACCTCTTTAATGACATAAAAATTCACAATGTTTCTATGTAACAATTGATTTCAATTCAACTCTAGTTTCCTCTACTAGAATTCTCAAGAAAAAATAATTAGCTCATTAATAGTAAACCCATATCTTTACTATGAGTGCATAATAAAACAATAGTTTTAGGGTTTTCCTAATAGAGCATTCCATTTTTTTTACCTAGAGAAATAACACAAGAATTTAATATAACAAAACATTAATCCTACTACTATTCTACTACAAACTTCCATATTTCCTAATCTCCTTAACATAAAAGAATATGCTTCTGAGTAACTACAATAGATCAACTAGATTATCAACTTTTAAGGTAATCTATAATGCTTTTATGTATCTCCACTCACTTTAATATAATTCAAAAATAACTTATCAATAAACATACCATGGTAATTAATTTAGTCATTATAAGAGAATAATTCAAAATAAAAGATGAGAATGCAACCATAATTATACTCAAAATTGATCTACATAGTAACATCTATTTCTAAAACAATTAATAGGCCTTTCACAATCTCATATGAAAATACAAAATAAATATATAACTAGATACTATAATTGAACCTACAAATTATTTCCATGGGCTACAATTAAGTTAAGATTTAGTGAAATAACTCAGTCCATAGAGCTTACATAGCTAAGTCACATTGCTTCACAATTATTTATGCCATTGAGACACCATATCACATTAACTATTTTTGCTCATGGTTACAATGAACATGCAACTAAAATAAAAATGGAAAATTTAATGAATAGTACATTAATTCCTCCATATTGTCAAGATTTCTATAATATAAGTAAGTAGTGAAGTCATAATGTAAAACTAAAGCAAGATGACTTAATAATACATTTGGAAAATGATGTTATAGTCTAACTAATCCATTTGTTTCCAAACATGGTTCCCAAGTGGGATCTTGAATTCATAATATAATGATAAAAACTTATCATACCAAGTAAATATGAATGATGTGTTACACCATCTTAAAACATGATACATACTATAAGTTTGTAACACAAAAGAGATTCTATAGACCTACTAGGGTAAAATCAAATATTGAAAAAAAAATTAAATAGAAAAAAATAATCCTTTGAAACTAACCATGTCCAAAAGGATTAATCGACCAAATTTAATTACCCATTTTATAATTTGATCAAGTTTCATATAATCAATACAGTCAACTGACTTTAAGAATTTGACTATAATGAGAAAAAATAACTATTAAGTAACATGAAAATTGTATAGTATAGATACAGTCAATCAGTACTCTAAGACATAATAAAGTGTGCCCTAAGGTTTGAACCTAACATAAAATATAAAGTGTTATTCTCAATCCAAACCTTAAATCCATGAATAAAAAAACTAGTCTTTCTTAGATCAACATAGAGAGAATATTGCACAAGTCATGTAAGAAAAGTTATTATTATTCTTTGGTAGCAATGATAATAATGAAATATATATAAGATATCATTTATAACACATCCATTTATAATGAAATTAAATGATTATTGTTTATAATATTATTTTCTAATGAATAAACCATTTTATTTATATAACCCAAGTTAACCAAGATAATTCCTCAACCAATATTTAATAAGTTCAAAGAATTTCCATATCAACTCATAATAATTTTTGACACAATACATCAGTATAATAAAAACCAAGTGTACTTATTCAAGAAGATGGTCAAACCAAAATCAAATAGATTAAAAGTTTGAAAGTGTATAATGATTTTAGATAATAATAACTAATTTGAGAAATAAGCTATATAAGCTAGATCTATGTTCATATAATCTAGAAGTCACCCATAAAAAAGTATTAAATGAATATCTTAGTATAGTCTTGGATTTAGAAACAAGAAATTATTACAACATGGTCATTGCCAATAATGGCTATAGCATGAATATTCTACCAAATACAATTCTCAATCATAGTATATATTACATCAAAATCAAAGATTGATTTGATCCTTTTGTAAGTCATTAGCACATAATTTTTTTTCCAAAATCAATAAGTAACATTCAAAACAATGTTATTTGAAGACATAAACACTAATAATAATGTGAAATGTGAGCCCATCCATTTGGTGGTATCCTTACCCACCCTAACCATCATTTCTAGGTTGGAATATGCCACCATATAAAGGCTCATGAACATAAAATAAAATGAAAAATGAGGGTTTATATATCTAGTCCACAACTACAATGTTTCACATAAAATCAACATAAAACATAGGCAAAAAAATAATGATTAAATATCAAGAAAAAAACATTTCAAGATAGGACTCCAAAAAACTCCACATTTTGAAAATAGGATGTTAAATCAAATAACACATTTTTAGAACAAGATACAAAATCAAATAACATATTTTATTAATAGTATGTTGAATCAAATAGTCATCCTCACAACACTATCAACATTCACTACATCTTTAGGTTGTCTAAAGGGTGAGATGCAAAAATATACCCATTAAGGTTTCCTAGATAAGTAACCATATTATCCATTCAAATAACATTCCAGTTAAATCAAACTTACTATAGTAATTACATGACTAAAACCACTTACAAGGTGATGGGGAAGTTCCAAAGAGGGAGAAAACCCTTCTTGTAACTTGTTCATCCACCTTGGATTTCTCAAAGAAACATAAACATCAATAAATATAAAGAAATAAAACACCACAAGAAAAAAATTTATTTGTAAGAATGGAATGATCAATATTGCTTTCTCTCTCATATTTATTTTCATTTACCACCACTTTTGTCTTCTTTATTATCAAAATATGTTTTCTCCAAGCCCTCCAAAACCATATTATCTCATTACATTCCACTACTATCACATTAATGCAATTCTAATAGTAAGTTTAAGTCACACTCCTTCTTCATGGATATTACACTCACATAAATCAAACCCTACTCCTCCTCATTCATCAAAATTACCAATTAATAGTCTAACAAAACCAAATGTCTCCAAATTAAAATGACTTAATTCTCCATGAAATCATGAAAAACCTAATTATATGATTAGGTCATTTAACTATATTCAAATGTCAACAAGGTAATCATTCCCCTAAGGTACAAAAATGACCTTTTAAACCTTTAAAACACCTATATAAAATAATTAGCAATCATATTTCTAAGAAACGTTTTAAACATAGATTCCAACCTCAATAGGTCCTCAATGAAACCAATAAATCCAAGACTATACTTTCACAATAATGCATATTCCAAAGATTTAAGGTAACAACCTTAATTGACCATCATCATTGTAACAAGTTTTTAATTTAGAAAACTAATGCAAAAAAGTTTAGATTCCAACAACTTATTATAACTTTCCAACATATAATAATATCTTCAAATACATAGCATCACAATTGGATGCAAGCAAATATGGACCCAAATTAACAAATTAAGTAAATATGCATAACATAAGGTAACATGAAAAATACACGGTGGATTAAATGAGTCTCAAAATTTTAACTCATTCTTTCATTTACCTGTATAAATTTTTTGTATTTGTTTAGTCATGTATTCATGGATTGAACCTAACTTAATTCACATGAATATTACCTACAATTACCAAATGACATTAGTAGTACTAGTTTAAAAACAAAATATGATTCATATAATATACTAAACATAAAAAAAACTATCTATAATATAGCTAAAACATCGCAATGCATGTATATGAATTAAATTAAAAAAATAAAATGTCTCAATAGTCCAAAATGTATCAAAAATTTAGTATAATAAAACACATTATTTCCACATGCTTAGGCAATATATGACATGAATGAGGGCCAATAATTTGGATACACTATTATGCTTTGAACCAATGCCAAATAAATTCAAATTATTCCTTGTATAACTAGACTATTTACGAATTAATTTAATGGATCATCATTTTTATAACATAAAAATAATGTTTACATTGGTCAGTGTTTAAATCTTGTAATGCATACACCATATTTGATGTTTCTATTTTAGTGGTTATGTAGTTTATTTCTACCCTTGATAATTTATTACTAACAAAGGAGATTGGATAGTTAATATAAACTATTGTTTTCTATAAAAATTCCATTATTTTTAATTTTAAAGCATCCAAATGAATGTGGAAAATGGAAACTTTAAATTTTGGAATATGATTATTATCTAATGGTTTCAACACTTCCTCAATTGAAACACAAATAAAAACATAATTGCTTAAAAATATCCTATGGCACCATATATATCCCAACATTTCCCTTAGATACATTAGTAATTTTATTAGTCATAGGTTTATTATTATAATTTATGGATTTTCACATGGAAGTTAAATTTATTTATTTTATTTAAATAAATTCATAAAATAGGCTTTAAATATTATATTCTACATGTATGTTTCATACAATGTTGTAGGGGACTTTGTTAGTGTAATTATGTAGAACTCTTGTAAAAACAAGGTATAAGGTTCAAAACATGTTAAACTCTTTTTTGGTCAAACTTACTCTTGGTAAAACTTATTTTTATAAAAACTATATAATTAATTAAATTTTATTTCTTATTCTTTATACCTTGTAAAAGACCTTTTATGACATTTACAACATTGTGATAGTAGTAATTGTTGCATTTTTTTTCAATTTTTTTGCATAGAATTAAGTGGTTATTATTGTTTAAAATCTAAATATAAATTGTGTTACAACAATAAAGTATAAAATCTTATTAAAAAGTTCATCTTTAAATATTTTTACTGTCATTTTTAGTATGAAATAAAACTAAAAAAGAGCCAAACTTTGAATAGAAGTCATGGATTGCAATTTTGTGTTAGATAAGTAGAAAATTTTGAATGGGTCAAGCTATAAAATTTATAAAATATGAATCAAATCCATATTAAATCTAAATTTATGGCTCAAAAACTTTGGATCATTTTTTCCTAGATTGAAAAATCCTTATTAGTGAGACATGTCATGATTGAATTTACCAATGCATTTAAAAAAAAATGTAAGAAGCCATGCCAATAATTTTTATGAGTGTAAAGGATGAATTACTACACCATATCAAAAATCAAGAGTCACCCAATGATGCCTTGAATCTATGCATGAATGCATTCATCTCTAAAAAATCATCAAACTTATACTTGAACTAATTACTACTACCATGAAAGATGATGAAAAAGTAATTAATATTCTTGAAAAAAAAACATTAAATCTCATTTAGATGGTTTTAATTGTAATCTTATTCAAGATCAACTTTTGTAATTTATTATTCAGTTGAACATTCATGAATTTTTTTTTGATTTCATTTATATTCTTAATTATAAATACCAAATAGAATAAGAAATTCCTAATGTCACTACACTATCTACTCTTCTTATTGAAGAAGAACAAGTGATGTAAAAATTTTAATCTAAAGAGAATTCCACTCAGGCACTTATCATTCTTAATAGTGGTTCTAAATACACTAGAAACTAGAATACTAAACTTCAACCTACCAATGATAAATATGGGAATAAGAAATCTATAAATAAGAATCACAAAGTCAAATTTAATAAAAATTATAATTTCTGTGATAAATTTTGAAATAAAATGGAAAACTATTACAAAATAAATAATATATATAATAAAAAAACTCTAAAAAAATAAATGGAAGAAATGTTTTAATTAGAATTGATAAAAAAATTCAAAACTAGAATCAAAACAATAATCAAGAACACAATACTAACACTATTGCACTATATGTCACCTTATTTTATTCTAATGAAAATGAATGGATTTTAGATAGTGGGGAATCACATCATATGATATGTTTATCAAATATTTTATCTAAAAGTATAGATATATCTAAAAATATTTATTTAGGTGATAATTCATAACTAGAAACTACTAGACAAGGAAAATCAAAATTTACAAATATAATCATAAATAATGTTTTCTATGTTCATAAACTTAAGAAAATTTTGTTATCCTATTCTTAGCTTACAAATGATAATTTTATAGTAACTTTGATTAAGGATAAATGGTGTATTAATAATAGATTTGGTTCTTTGATAAAATAATTCAAAAGAATGGATTATATATGTTTTCTTCTTTTTCTACATGTTATCTATCATCATGAAGTAGAAATGAATCTCAATTATGACATGAAAGACTAGGTCATGTTAATTTTATAAGTTTATATTATATGTATCTTCATGATATTTTGGTTGGTATTATTTTTATTTCTTATCATCATAAAATATGTGAAGGCTAATAACATGGAAATCAACTCTCTAAACCCTTTCAAAAAAATCATGATGCTAACTCCTCTCATCCATTAGAATATATTCATAATGATGTGAAAATACATATATAAGTTCTATATATTAATGGTTAATTATATGTTGTTTATTTAATTTATGAATAATCTAATATGATATGGTATTATTCTATTAAAAATAAATTTGAAATATTAGCTAAATTAAAATAATTTAAAGCTTTAGTTGAAAATTCTTCTAACTTTTCTATTAAGAGACTAAGAATTGATACTGGTGGTGAATAAATTAGTAAGTAATTTGATTCATTTTATATTAATTATGTTATACAAATATATTTAACAATTTCTTATTCTCCACAACAAAATAGAATTACTAAAAGGAAAAAATTAAACCATCCTTGAAATGAATAGAACAATATTGCATCTTGTAAATGTTCCTAGATTCTTGTGGGTCAAAGCCTTGAATATTTTTATCAAAATTATAAATAGTTTCCATAATAAATATTTGAATCTCTATACACCCTTATAAATGTGGTCTAATAATAAATTTAATGTCTTTTACCTTAGGATATTTGATAGTCCTACCTCCCATTCTTGTATTTTTGTAGGTTATGGAGGAAAATATAAAGGATTAAGAGTTTATGACCTATCTAAAATATAAATAATTAAAAAAGGAATATTCAAATCCTTGATAAATATTTTTGTGATCCTTCTACGTAACATCTTTAGAAAAATTATTTCAATGATCTTGACTCTTCTTTTATCCTTATGAAGAAGCAAATGCCCTAGAGGAAGTTGATCTAATTTTTGATAACTTAGAATACAAGGAACCTTATCCACTTTGTCTTAAAAATAAAAGTCTTAAATGGGTTAAATACCTAATTTAGTCATATAATATTGATAATTATAATAAACTAATTAGGATTTAACACACCTATTATGATTTGATGACTATATATGAATGTGAACCTCAATATTTTGAGGAAGTTATTCAAAACAATAGATGGAAAATTAATATGCAAGATGAATATAAAGCCCTAATTAAAAAATATACTTGGGAACTTTATAAACCTCTACCTAAAAGGCATATTATTAGTTTTATGTGGATTTACAAAATCAAATATAATTCAATTAGTAAAATTGATAAATTCAAAGCAAGATTAGTTATTCATGGTTTTACTCAAAAACTAGAGATTGAATATGTTATAATATTTTCTCCTATAATAATAATGAGTACTATTATATTTATTATTTTACTTACATATTATAGTGTTTGGATTATACACCAAACAAATGTCAAAAATGCCTTCCTAAATGGTGATTTATAACAAGAAATTTACATGACTTAGCCTAAAGGTTTCATTGAGCCTAACAAAGAACATTATGTTTGTAAGTTAAATAAATATTTTTATGGTTTAAAACAAGATATTTGAGCATGGTATTCTAAACTCAAAAGCTATTTTAAAGAATTAGGTTCCTCTAACTATTATTATGATAATGATCTCTTCATAAAAGTTAAAAATAATCATTTTATCTTAATTATATTATGTGTTTATGATATTATTATTAATGGAGATAAAATTAATTTAATTATTAAATATAAATATAAACCAACTTAATATTTTTAAATGATAGATCTAGGCATTCTTCATCATTTTTAAGAAGTTCTGTATTTCAGGATAAAAATTCAATCATTTAATCTTACTCCTAATATGCACATAACTTGCTTGTTAAGTTTGATATGCTTGTCTATGAGCCTACATATACCCATACTGAAGTTGGTGTTAATCTTGATCCAAAACCTTTTTATGATATAACTAACCACACTCTTTATAGAAAACTATTTGATAATTTGATTTATATAACTATCACTAAGCCAAATATTTCATTTGTTATGTGTTACTTCTAGATTCATGTATGATCCATTTTGGATCATTAGAAATTAATATAATGGATACTTCAGTATATCAAAGGAACTTTAAAATTTGGTTTATCTTATTCTTCCATTGATAATGCTAATTTATATGGTTATTGTGATGCTGACAATGATGGTGATATTATAGATCACAAATATACTTCTAGATATGTGTTTAAGTTTGGCGTAAGTGTTATCACTTGTATTATATAAAACAACCTACTATTTATATCTCTTTTACATAATAAGAGTATATAATTCTTATGGAATCTACTAAATAATATATGTGGCTATGAATATTTTTATAAGAATTCCATTTGGATTTTTCTCACAGTACCACCCTTCTTTGTGATAATCACAATTATTTAACTTTATCTAGAAATATAATGCAACACCAAATAACTAAGCACATTAAAGTTCATGAAAAATTAATGATTAAATTGTTTATAAGTTCCATTATTATATTAAACTACATTATTACATAAATAATAATATATTTTATTATCTAAATTATGTGAGTTAATATTCATGTTAAAAAATAATAAAATAAATAATTATAAAACTTATCATTGTTAGGTGGGAGGTTGAACCCATTGGTTATAATAGTTCACTCCACTTATAAATAACTTTAGGTGGAAAAATAATAATAAAATCAAGGCATTACAATAAACATAAAGCTTACGAGCATTAAAATATTTTATATATTCAAATATTGGTTATGTGTGTATCTATATAAGTACAAAAGGTCAGTGTTTCCTTTGTTAATGAAAATATCAAAATCAAACCAATGAAACAAAACTACCTTAATCATAGTGTATACACATACAAATTTTAAACTTTATCAATTAAAAATGCTTTCTCTCTTGTGATAACCCATCGAGACTAAATCTCTTTGAGTGCTTGCCTTAAATGGTGTACTAGGAAAGAGGTGGGTAGATCATTGGTGCTTCACAAGATTGTTGTCTTCTATACCACTAATTTAAAGTAACATAAACCTCTCCTATACATTTACTTAAGCTTTAAAACCTACCTTTTACACTCTTTTAGGAAATTCACTACATCAAATAGCCCCTACCTAAGTCAAAACCCCTTTTTTTCATTTATCAAAGACAGTTGGCTTGGGTGACCTTGTTATTAAAATATAAGAAATTTATAGGATTCGGTCAGCCCCAACCAACCTAGTCTAAGACATAAATAATTTATTTATTAAAGAACAAGGTTGATTGGGTTGACTCTATCAGTTAAAAATTTAAAAGGGTTTAGGGTTAGATTTATCTATACAAACACATCTTTTTCTCCATTTTTATTAGAGAGATAGAGATAATTATTTATTTGTGCATAAATTTATCCACCATTATAATTGATGATCCATTGATTAGGGTTTTACTAAACCCTTAACCATTTGTGTGTCTAGGAATATGTGTGGTCGATTTGTGGTTTACACACTTCTTTTATATACTTATTACATTTATCTATGTTCTTAGATAGGTTAGCCTATGGAATAACCTTGGCTAAGTAGACTATATATAAGATGTAGTGGTTAGTATTTATTCATTATGTTAAGTATTCTATTATTAGTGCATTATTGTGGAGGTTGTTCCATCAAAGTAGCTTTACTATATTATATAGTATTTGGCTCTACTATCAATTATTATTGTGTGATCTCTCATATTTTCTTATTCTATGTGATATAGAATCATTCTATGTAAACATATATGTAATTTTATTACAAGTGGTATTAGAGCTTTGATTTGGGAAAAATTCCTGTGACATTTTTTTTGGATCTGGCAAGGCGTGGTTTCTAGGAGTAGTGGGAGTGAAAAAACATAACTTGTAATTTGAGAAGAATTATTTTTTTTGTCAGTGTAGTCAAAACTCTTTTTAAAAAAAATATTTAAAAAAAAAGTCTATAAAAAATTTCTCTTTACATAATTACAGTCATTGGATTCATCTTAATGAGATGATCACAATGATATATTCTATCGATACACTTTTTTAGTGCTAAAATTTTCACCCTAGTGCACAAAGGTAGTCATTAGATTCATCTTGGTAAGGTGATCATAATGTTACCATCTATTGGTACACTTTTTTTAGGGTAAAACACCTCTTAGGGTTTGTATATGGTAGGTATTAGTACTCGAGGAAGAAAAGGGGGGAAAAAACTCCTAAGACTCTTTCTATCGATGACATGGAATCTAGAACTTTAGATTCGATGATTTCTTAGCTTCAAGCAGACATAAAGAACTTGGTGAGGCATGATGAATTTGATGCATTATAATCTAATGATTTATGGATGCATAGAGAGATTAATAGGGTTCATAATGAATTTCATCATATCACTAGGCAATTGGCTGCCCTTATATCTTAGTTTCAACCCAACAACCCTCCACTTTAGCATTCAAATTCTCATCTCAACACCAAATCCTATGCTAGTATGAAATGGATGTTGCCAAAAGTGGAAATATGTAAGGTTAATGGTAAGGATCCTCTCACTTGAATTACCCAAATTGAAAATTTATTTTAGCTACATCAAACCCCTAGCTCTCAAAAGGTGATAGTGGTGTCTCTGTATTTGAAACCTAAGCAATTCAATTAGTATTGTTGGTTATGTTATCAAAATAAAAATAATGGTGCTCCTATTAAATGGTCTATTTTAAATAATGATTTTTTTGACTCATTATCATAATAATTTCTCTAAGAACTATTTTAACCAATTAGCCAAACTATGAAAAACAAGAATTGTGAAGGATTATATTCATCAGTTTCAAAATTTCTCTTTATGGGTAGAAGATATCATTGAGGAAAATTTGACTAATCTATTTTTGGTTGGACTAAAAGATAACATCCAATTCAAGGTTTGAATTTTTAACCCAATATTTGTATCAAAAAATATCCCTAGGACATGTATGGTAGAAGAAAAAGAGATGGTTAAAA
Source organism: Torreya grandis (assembly GCA_037957365.1). NCBI lineage: Eukaryota > Viridiplantae > Streptophyta > Pinopsida > Cupressales > Taxaceae > Torreya > Torreya grandis. The sequence goes on along the minus strand of JARHVA010001461.1, from coordinate 2,002,131 downwards.
GGAAAACTTTCACTACTACTCATGATCACACCTTTCCAGCACCATAATTTGCATAGTCCACCATATTAACATAATGAAAAATTGAGGAGAAGTGAACCAAAGGTTTGTGTTATGGTTGTGATAGCAAATGGAGAAAAGACCATCGTTATGCTGAAAATAAGCTATTTTACATTAAAGGTGCCAATGATGATGAAGATGATGAAGTACATGGTGAGGATGCAAGAGGTCCTGAGGAAGAATTTGAAGACTCTAAGCCTACTATTTCTTGTCATTCCCTTTTAGGTATTAGTATTCCCTAAAATCTTAAGGTAATAAGTTTCCTTAAGAAATAGAAGGTCACTATCTTGATTGATTTTTGGAGCACACACAACTTCATCAATAGTAAGTTAGCTACTCATTTAAACTATTTAATTTATCTAGCTCCAAAATTTTAGGTTATGATTATAGATGGTGGTATTATCAAATTTTTAGGAAAATGTCATAGTATTAAGTTGGCCATGGGAGACTACTTATTGGATTCTCCTATGTTTTCTATTCCTATGGGTGGAGCTGATATTTTTCTAAGAGTATAGTGGCTCACCACTTTGGGTACTATTGAGATGAATTTCCAAGAATTATTCATGCATTTTCATTCTAAAGGAATGACATTTGAGCTAAGGGGATTAAGTGTTAAATCTCCATAACTTATTAGCTCCCATTAAATGACAAATATTCTTTGTAAAGATGCCAAAGGATTTGTATCTCACTTATTTTCCATGGAAGTACAACTAACTCAACCATGTTCACCTCTTAATCTGAAACAAGTGATTGATGCCCATTATGTTGTTTTTAGTGACATGCCAAAAGGCTTCCACCTAGCTGCATGCATCATCATGCAGTCAAAATTTTTCTATTAGTAAACCACCCAACATCAAGCCATATAGGTATCCTTATGCCTATAAAAGTGAAATTAAAAATATGGTATAGGAGATGTTGGAGCAAGAATCATTCACCACAACCAAAGTGAATATTCTTCACTAGTTGTCATGCTAAGAAAGAAAGATGACACTTGGAGAATGTGCCCTAACTACATAGAACTCAACAAGTACACTATAAAGGATAAGTTTACTATTCCTATCATTGATGATTTTCTAGATGAATTGAATGGTGATTTTTATTTTACCAAGTTAGATCTGCATTATGGGTATCATCAAAGCTAGATATATGATGAAGATATACCCACAATAGCTTTCAAAACTCATGAGGGCCATTATGAGTTTTTTTATATTCCTTTTGTTCTAACAAATGCACCATCTACTTTTCATAGAATACTATTTTTAAGCCATTTTTGAGGGAATTCGTTTGGGTATTCTTTGATGATATCCTCATTTATAGTAAAAATTGGGAAGATCATTTACAATATGTGAAATAGGTCCTCTCCATTTTAGAATAATTTCAATTATATGCCAAACCTTCCAAATGTACTTTTGGGGATTGTGAGGTTAAATATTTGGGTCATTTTGTTTCTTATGAAGATGTGAAAGTGGATCCTAAAAAATCCAAGCAATGGTAGATTGGCTAATTCCTAAGACACTCAAGCAACTATGAGGATTTTTGGGGCTAACTAGTTACTATCATAGGTTTGTCAAAAATTATGGTAGTATTTTAGCCTCACTCACCTCTTTGTTGAAAAAAGACTCCTTTTAGTGGATTGATGTAGATACCTAAGAATTTGAACAAAAATTTGCTATTTGCACTACTCTAGTATTGGCCACTTCTAATTTTTCTAAGAATTTTATGGTTGAATGTGATGTATCTAGGTATGGTATGGGTGTTATACTCATGCAAGAAAGCAAACCACTTGAATTTTAAAGTCATCAACTAAAGGGTAAAAATCAACACAAGCCCATCTATGAGAAGGAAATGATGGCCATTTTGCATGTAGTCAAACAATGGAGACCTTATTTGATGGGTCATCACTTTTAGGTAAAGACTGATCATGATAGTCTCAAATATTTTTTGGAACAATAGTTGTCATCTAAAGAACAAAAACAATGGGTAACTAAGATGTTAGAATATTATTTTTAAATAGTATACAAAAAAGGCAAGGAAAATGTGGTGGTAGATGCACTATCCAGAAAGGATGAATTAGTTAAGGCATTACTATGTGCCATAACCATTTTACAAGTAGAATGTCTAGACAAAGCATGATTAGAATGGGAACATGATAGTGCTACCCATGATTTGATTTAAAATATTCAGCAAGGTTTAGGTGGATTTGAAATATTCACATGGAAGGGTAATGCATTATGGTATAAAGATATATTGTACCTATGTAATAATTCTCTTCTTAAACAAAAAATCCTTCAGGAACTTCATGCAACTCTAATTGAGGGTCATTCAAGATTTTTGAAAACCTATCATAGAATTAAGTAAGATTTTTTTTATGAAGGACTCAAGGGGGATGTCTAGAAATATGTGGTTGAATGTATGATCTGTCAAAAAAACAAAGGCAAAACCATCAAAACCCTAGGTATTTTACAACCTTTATCCATCCCTAGCCAGCATTGGGATGAGATATCTATGGCTTTCATTATAGGGTTACCAAGATATGATGGTCAAAATTTTATCATGGTTGGTGTGGATCATCTCAGTAAGTATGCTCATTTTTTTCCTTTATCATATCCATTTTTTGCTAGTATACTAGCTACTACTCTTCTCAATATAGTTCAAAAACTACATGGGACCCCAAGATCATTATCAGTGATAGAGACCGTATTTTCATTAGTAATTTTTAGATTGAGTTATTTACATGTTTAGGAACCCAATCAGCTCATAGTTCATCCTATCCTCAATATTATGGATAAATTGAGGTAGTTAACAAATGTCTAGAAGGATATCTCTATTATTTTATTTCTGATAAATATGATAAATGGGTTCATTGGTTGCCACTTACTAAATGGTGGTATAATACTTATATTCATAGTTCTTTCAAAATGTCTCCCTTTGTGGAAATATATGGATACCACCCTCCATCTATCACTTCAAACTTTAAGGTCCATCCTAAGGTTCATGTAGTTGAAGAACATATTCACCATCAATACGATGTCCTTGCAAGTTTGCATGAAAATTTAGCTATGGACCAAAATCGCATGAAGCAATAGGTAGATCAACACAAAAGTGAGAGGCATTTTAACATTGGTGATTAGGTCTTTGTTTGCTTGTAGCCATATAAGAAAATCTCATTAAAGCAAAAAAAAATGATAACAAGCTATCCCCTAAGTATTATGGGCCTTATCAGATCTTGCAAAAAATTGGTAGTGTGGCCTACAAGTTAGAATTTCCTTCATCCACTCGCATATATCTAGTATTTCATGTATCATGCCTGAAGAAAGTCATTGGACATAGAGTTGATATTCAAATAGAATTACCAAAATTGGATGAGGAAGGAAAATTTGTTCTTGATCTTGAGGCGATCCTTCACATGTGTACTAAGTAACTACATTCCAGAGCGATTACAAAGTACCTGATCAAATGGAAGAATATGCCACTTGGAAGGATGAAGCATTTGTGCAACAACATTTAGAGTTGCCAAATTTTTTTTTTGAATGTGAAGGGATTACTAATCCCTTAACTATTGGTGTGTCTAGGGATATGTGTGGCTAACTTGTGGCTTACATACATCTTTTATATACTTGTTACATTTCTCTATGTTCTTAGATAGGTCAACCTATGGAATAACCTTGGCTAAGTAGACCATATATAGGAGGTAGTGTTTAGTATTTATTTATTATGTTAAGTATTATGATATTAGTGCATTATTGTGGAGTTTTCCCCCTCGAAGTGGCTTTGCTATATTATCTAGTATTCTGCTCTACTGTCAATTATTACTATGTGATCTCTCATATTTGCTTATTTTATGTGATATAAAATCATTCTATGTGAACATCTAAGTAATTTAATTATAGGGTTTATACTACATTTAGAGATAAGAATCTTATCTTTTGAGAGAAGTATTTTGTATGCATATGAGAAGTTGTGTATCCTAAAACTGACCCATATTTGTTATCCTTATAAACCACAACAACATCTTACAAAGCAACATTAGCCAAGGAAGATATTGAGGCTCAAGGGATTCATATTCAAGCTAAGTATTCCTAACTCTTTATCCTCTTTATTAAGTAGATATATTTGTATTTTTTACCTTATAAATATGTTTCTCTCTCCATATATTAGGATTACCTCTATATTTACTTAAGTAGAGTTCTTATTTGCATGTTTACTTTTATGTTTATTACACCCAATTTACACCACATATAAAATCAAGAGTTATTATTCACTTGTGCTTATTTAAAATATGCTCTTCCACCATTCTACTTGAGGAGTCTTAGCTTAGGGTTTTTACTTGGAGAATCTAGTCTTGTGGAGAAGTCTTGGATGATTTGTTCTTTTTTAGTAATCTGTTTAAACTAAAACAACCTCTTCAGAAGCCCCTTTGGCCAAGGGATAGATTGAGTCTTGATGGGTTCATCATTTGGCTAAGTATTCTTTAACTTTTCTCCTCTCTTTAGTAGATATAAGTAGTATAAATATTGGATTCAAATAATATTACTCTTCTTATTCCATGTATTAGGGTCTTGCTCATACATAACTTAATTGAGAATTTCCTATATATGTTTGTTTTTTTTACTAACCCCTCATATTGTGCCATAAGCTTTAGTGAGAACTAGGTTACATTTGATTTAATTATTATTAGTTTAGTGAGATATCAAAACAAAGGACTCCCTTAGGGTTATTGCATGATTGTTCTTGACTAGAGGCTTTGGAACCCTCCTTAGCATAGTGTATTATGGTAAAAGATCCTCTAATAAGGTCTAGCAGATTCCCATATTGGTCATGTTTATGATTAAATAATGTGTCCCCAATTAAAAGTGTATGGTATGATATATCTTATTTGATTTAAGATTGATTTATAGACATGAAGCATTTTTGATTGCATACATTTTGGTGAACCCGATGTGAATCTAACCATTACAAGTTTTATTTCATATTTATTTCATTATTTTTTCATTTTATTTTTATATATTTGTGATATTGGGTCAATAGTTTTGACATAGTTCTAACTTATATGAGTAATTTTAACACACAGTCACATCAATATGACTTTGTTCTATCTGTGTAGTTTTTTATTAGGTATAGGCTACTAGGTCAACCTAGTTGACCTTGTACATATCCAAAAATATATATCAACCTACGAAGCTGACCTAGTTGACTCTATATATTTAAAAACTTTCATAAAACATACTAGGTCACCCTTGTCAACATAGTACATTTTTTAGGTTTCCAACAAATAAGATCTACAAAGCTAGGTTGACCTAAGTGATACAGTTAGCAGAATTTGTAAGTATAAATCAAGGTTCTTCAACATCAATCATATCTTCCTCTACATCTTCTAATGCACCAATGTTCCTTCCTATCCTTATTTATAATTTATATCATTTTTTATATTTTTTTCATAGTTTGTAGTCTTTAAAACTACCCTTGTATAGTCAACTAGGTCAACCCTATCAATGTCGTTTTGTATTCTGTATCTTATCTAGAAAACTAGGTTGACACTGTCAACATAGTTCATTTTTAGACCCTTTCTTATGTATTATATAAGTGACATTATCAAATATATTTTGTATTCTTTGCATACACTATCATCAAAATTGATACTATACTATGTTTCAAAGTTAAAATTAATATTTATATGCTAGTAATTAGCTCACACTTTCATTTATTATTACTTGCATGCTTAGAATAAATCACATAGTATAATTAGGTGGTTTTGAATATACCATTTAGTTTCACTATTTTATATTTTATGAACACACTATCAAATCATAAAATCTTAAAATGCATTTTAATAATTGTCTACCCAAGGCCTACTTACTTAGATTTCATCACCAAAGAAGAAGCTGACTTGGTTTTTTGGCCAAGTATAAACACTTGGTTAATGGTATATTTTTTATAAGCACCTGACACCCTAATCACTAGAGTGTGTGAAGAGAGGGGGTTGGCCCCAATGCCAAGCCAATGCAATTACTAATATAGACCCCTTTCAGCCTAAACATCCTAAAACCATCCTTAGATTACTTTCTAGTTCCTTTCTTATAGCTAAATTCCTATAACATCTAAAATCATACTCTAATAATCTAAAAAAATTTAAGATGACCATTTAGTTAGATTTTAATTTCCAAGTTGATTTCTTGCTGTTTGCTCAATTGTATGTTATATTATAAAAACTTATATTAGACAACATTAGTACAAGGTTTTGTGTTGTGTGCCTCAATTGGATCAACCTCATTGACCTAATTTATTATGTGTTTACATTAATTTACTTATTTAAAAATTACTTGAAATTTTTTTCTTGTTTTAGTACACAATCATTCCCGTTGACAAAGTCTCTTACAAACTATCTATTTTCCCCCTACCTACTATACTAGGTTGACCTTGTCGACTCTTTATAGTTTTCAAACCCTATTTTCGATACTAGGTTGACCATGTTATCTATATACAATGTTTATACCCTATTTTATATAATAGGTCAACCCAATCAACTCTATACCTTTTTCTTATTTCCCTATCTATCGACCTAATTCTTTGTTTCACCTTCTTAGCATTTTATTCATTTCTCTCAAGTCATCATGAAGTACCTTATCATAATATTATTATATAGATTAAATCCATTTAGATACTATATTGCATGTTCATTTATCCCTCTCTTTTCCTCCCAAGATAACCATCACTCTTGGGGCACCTCTTCCCCTCCTTCATCCATGACCTATAACATGGTGAAAATCACACCTCAAGATGAAGTTGATGGGTTTGATAATTTCTATACCTACCAAGATAATTCTCATCTTCAAAACCTTCAAAATATTTTGGTATAAATTGACATAAGTTTAATAAATAATCCCATTAATAATCCATCTTATAATAACCCTCTCCCTAATACCAATTTGGGGAGTGCTCCTACCAACACCAACCCACCTTGTAAAAAATCTAACACCAATCAAATGATGAAACTCCAACATAATTTGATTAATATGGTTAATCAACCTATGGCTATACATCCTCAAGCTAATCCTAATTAAATTCCTACACCTCTTAGAGATGCCTCTCACAATGTTATACCTCAACCCATAATGAATAAAAAGATGATTCAAACTATTCAAAATGAGCCTTTATCTCCCTTCATTGTTTCCATTGATATTGGTAACATATCTCCAACTATCAAATATGATAAGACTAAATATCTATCCTCATTTCTTAAAATCCATTGGTAATCTTTATAAAGAGAGGATCTAAACTAATACCTTTACCATAACTAAACTTGTAGTCAAAACTTTCACTGGTGATGTATTATAATGGTAAAACTAATTACCCCAGCATTACATTTGGTAAATTGAATATTTTGTCAATAATTTAGTTAAAGAGTTTTAACACAATGATCTTCCCAAAAATTATCTTAGCCACTTCATCAATGTTAAACAGTCTCCAACTGAATCAACTACTAACTTTATCAAAAGATGGGAATCATTGGTCCATAAATATAACCATAATATGACTAATGATAACTTGTTCAAAATATTTATCATTGATTTAACTCCCTCTCTTCAATATAAATTTTTAACCTTTTCTCCTTAAATACTTAATGAAGCTCTTGACTAAGCTAAACATCTAGACTTTCTCATGAAGCAATTCGAGCCTAATCCTAAAATCCTAAAAGGATATTTTCAAACATTTACCAATGCTATCACTATTAATACTTTTCAAACCAAACCCAAAGTTACTAAAGCCAACATCCTTTCATATTCTCACACACCACTTTCTATGTAGAAAATAAAACAATTTTTACCACCCTCTAAGCCTTTTACCTATCCTAACAATCCTCCTAAGTGGTATGACCCTAATCAATTTTGTTGGTTCCATGTTGAAATTGGTCACTCTCATGAATCTTGTAGATGGATCACTAAATTTTATATCTCCTATATTCTAGGTGATTCATTTAATTATGATGCCATGATCAACCTTCATCATCAAGAGTACACCATTGCTTCTAAAACATTATAAGTTTCTAAAGCTCCTACCTCAAATAACCAAAAATATTTTTCAAATAATCAAACAAATTCCAGTGATGTTTGTGCCATTGATGTTGATTATGACTAATATTATAAAAATTCTCAATATGTTAACACTACTGAGGTGAATTATCATTGTAAGCCAGCTCACAAATATCCCATTACCAAACCTATGAAACTATCCTTATAAGAACAAATTCTCAAGGACACTACAACTACTAATCTAAATTTAGAATCCCATGAAGAACCACTTCCTCCTTTCAAACATATAATCACATCTATTCCTTCAAAATATACCTTACCTCCTAAACCTCATGTTGGTTCTTCTTCTAAATCTCATTGGAACTTTCTTGAAGAACTTAACTCTATTATTTGTAAGATTCTACTCAATGAACTAGTTCATACTTCACCCTATCATCACAAGTTCCTTATGTAGAAATTACAAGAGATTGAACATCCATCCTCTATAGATGAAGAACCACCTTCTATTGAACCTCAATCTACCCATTCATACCATTGAAACTATGTCTCCTTTTTCCAAGCCTTTTATTAAATTTATTGAAGAAGACATGATTAATGATTAAATTCTCTTTCATGCTGATAATCCACCAATCTTTATTAAAATAGAAATTAATACTACCCTTATCAAAAAATTTCTAATTAATGAAGGCATTGGTATTAATGTCACATCTTTATGGCCAATCTAATAACTTGTTTATAAAAAGAATCATCTCAAGAAAACCCATCTTACCTATTATGTTTTTGATAAGAATAATCAAAAGCCACTTGGTTTCATTTGGATTCCATTAACCATTGAACCTAATATAATTTGAACTAAGCTTATGGTCCTTGATTTACCCTTATCTTATAATATACTCCTTGGTTACCCATAAAATCATAGAATGAGGTCCATTTCTTTTTTTGGTATCCAATGCATTAAGTTTTTACATAATGGCAAGTGATATAAGCATGAGAACGATCCTAACCCATTGACTATTCAAATTCCTAATCCCAAATCTTAGTATCATATTCCTACCATTCCAAAGATCAATAATGTTCCTTTAACCATGTTCATCAACATCAATCCTAATTTACAAGTCCTTGTGGATTTTAATGACAATGAACCTAATGATTTATAATATACTTGCAATACTACCAAGCTACCTCCCTGTAGTTTGTAGTGGCTTCCTCCTTTATTACCTCAAGATAATACTATTCCTCTTATGGATGATATCACTCACTTCCACCCTCTATGTAATGCTCAAGATCATTATTTACCTAAATATGCCTTCACTTATAATGAATTTTGAGTGTCCAAATTATTTCAATATCCTCTCATCATGTCTCCATGCACATTTAATAATATTTGGATTTCACCTTCTGACACTCCCCATGACTCTCAAGCATGTATAATTTATCCAACATATGATGATAATTACATAATGGCCCAAGCTCAATCTTGAGACTTGGATGTATAGAATTATTAGAAAACCTTATCCCAAATTCATGATTTTAAATGGGATCTCCATATCATTTCTATGACTAGGGACTTTGATCTCGAAGGTTATGTGCCTTATACCAATTCTCTACTTATTAATACTCCTTGGGTGGTAGATCAAATTATACCTTTCAAACCTATGTAACTTCCTACATCTCCTCTAACACCTATACCTCCCATCATTTTTTTGATCTTTCTCCCATCACTAAAACCAATGACACTCCAATCCCTTTTGATTAATCTACTTCTCCTACTCCCAAAATTACACTTAATGCCAAGGCAATTGATGTTCATCAGATACATTCTGAGTATGATCATCATGGTAATAAAAATATTGATCTCAAAGTAGATGTTGAGTATTATGTTCCTCTTCCCACCTTGCCTACTGATGAAGCTATTCCTAAAATACTTCATGCCCAAGAACCTCAACTTCCTTGGCAATATCATAAATTTAGAAATTTTAAAACCAAAACCCCTTATTTCGACAACTTTTTAACTAGTATTAGCCCCAAATCTAATCCAATCTCTTCCTTAACTAATACACCATACCATTTATAAGATGGAAATACTATGCTTATTGAAGAAACCATTCACATTGAGTATGGTACTCCATCCCGCCCTCGACCAATTATAGTTTCTCACAAACTCTCACCTACCAAACATGGTAATTTTAGCTTATTATTTGTTAAATATCATGATATTTTCTTCTAGTCATATGAGTACATGCCTAGTATTAACCATAGCATTATGGCGCATAAAATAATTACTTATATTTATGCCAAGCCTATACATAAAAAATAATAGAAAATTTCACCTGAGGTTTCCACCTTATGTCACAAGAAAATAATTAAATTAATTGATGTTAAATTTATCAAACTAATGGACTATTTTGAATGGGTTTCTAACATTATTCCCATTTATAAAAATGTCACTATAGTAATTCACATTTATATTGATTTACATAATCTTAACCTCACTTGTCCCAATGATAACTTCCATTTACCTTCGATAGATGCCATCATTGATTCCATATCTTGTTATAAAATGTTATCTCTTATGGATGGCTTCTCAAGCTATAATCAGATTCACATTGCCCCTGAGGAATAACATAAGACCAATTTCACCATAGAATGGGGCTCCTATTGCTATGTTAAAATGCCCTTCGGCCACAAAAATACTGGATCCACTTACCAATGAGAGATAACTCATATATTTCATGATACTATCCTTAAAATTGTTGAAACCTATGTGGATTATCTCATTTCTAAATCCAAAATTCATATAACTCATCTCTCTAATCTTTCTATCATTTTTGATTGCCTTTTTAAATACTGAGTTAGACTAAATCCTTATAAATGTGTATTTGGAGTGACATCTATAAAATTATTAAGATTATTAGTCTCTTTCTATAAGATATATATTGACCTAGATAAGATTAGTTTTGTTGTCAACATGCCCATTCTTCATTCCATTCTTGATATTCATACTTACGTAGGAAAACTTGGGGCAATTAGATGATTTATCCCCAAAATGGCTTATCGCATCCACTCCATCAATTCTCTTCTTAAGAAAGGTAATGCCTTAAAATGGATAGACCCTTGTCAAAAATATTTTGATAACATGAAAGAGTCATTGCCTCACTTACCTATACTTCATCATCCTTCCAATAATTGACCCTTAATCTTATATACTTCTTTCACACCTATATCAGTTGGGGTAATGCTTGCCCAACATGATGATACTAGAAGAGAGTATGACATTTATCGCATTAGCCAAGGCCTCATCGATTATGAGAAATGTTATAACAAAGTTGAACTTGATTACCTTACCATATATTTCATAGTTGAAAATATTCAACACTACATGCTATACTATACCACTTAAGTCATCATTCATCCTGACCCCATTTATCATTTCTTCTCCAAAGATTTTCTTCCTAGAGATAGAATTGACAAATGGATGGTCCTTCTTATGCAATTTTATCTCTATATTATAACTCAAAAAGTTTTCAAAGGATAAGTCATGGCTAATAAACTTACCATAGCTCCTATGCCAGCTACCACTCACCTTCAAGATAGTCTCTTAGATGATAATATTCTCTATATCAAAGGTATCAATCAAGCTATTTCTCTCAAAGATTACTTTCATAGATTTACCATTGATGTTGAAGTAAATAATCTAGATAAATCCATTATTTCCCCTTATACTACTAAACCAAAATTAGTTATCAAAGAGCTTCCTTAAATTAATGTCGACTTCCATGAGGATACTTGGACCATTTACTTTGATGGTGCTAAATTCCTTCAAGGAGCTAGGGTAGGTTGCATTATTACAAGTCCTCTTGGAAAAATCATACCTTTATCCTTTCACTTTGCCTTTGACTTCACCAATAATATGGCTAAATATGAAGCTCTAACTTTAGGCATGAGAGTTGTTCTTGATCTAAATATTTAATATTTGCACGCTTTAGGTGATTCTCAACTTATTTACTTCCAAGTCAATGGTTATTAACAATGCAAAAGTGAAAATATCATTACTTATCATCAAATTATAACCACTCTCACTAAGGATTTCATATCTTTCAATATTGAGCCTATCTTTCAAGATCAAAATTCCATTATTGGTTCTTTCACTTCTTCAACATCTCTCTTTCATCATTATTTATGATCCCACTTTTCTTATACAAATAAGAAAATATCTATCCTATACTCAACCATAATATTCACTTATCTACCACATTGAGTCTATCACTATTCAATAAATCTCATGGTATAAAGACATCATTCAATTTATATAACACCATTATCCTCTTAACTTAGATTGTCGCAAAAAGACATGTATTCCTAAACAAGCCTTTAAATATGAATTTTGATACAACATCATTTATTATCATAATGCTAAAGGTACTTTACTCTATTATGTTTTTAAAGATTATGTTCCTCCTCTTCTTGAACAAACACATGGGGATATTTATGGTGGCCACTATAGTGGACATGCTACAGCCCATAAATGACTATGTATGGGTTAAATTTGGCCTACTCTTGAAAAGGATGCCATTAAATTCACTAAAAAGTGTACTCCTTGATAGATTTAGGATGATCTAATTCATTCACCTCCAATTGAGATTCAAACTATCGAATCTCTTTGGCCATTATCCATATGGGGATTAGATCTCATTGGTAAGTTACCTCATTCCCAAGATGGACATGTTTTTATCATCAAAACTACTGAATATTCTACCAAATGGGTTGAAGCCATGCTCCTTATTAATGTTACTGGTAATACCATCACCAAATTCATTATTAATCAAATTATTTTCCACTTTGGTGTTCCCCATACTATCATTTTAGACAATGGTGTAATTTCAAAAATAAGGTTGTCAAACAACTCTGTGCTAAATTCAAGATAATCACAAATTTTCTACACCTTATAATCTATAATGCAATGGTTAAGCTAAGGCCACTAATAAAATTTTTAAAAAAATTATCCAAAAGACAATTTTTGAAACCTACATGGATTGGCACCTTCATCTTTATCCTAATCTTTGGGCCTATTGGACTAGCATATGTACTACCATTGAGGCAATGCCATTTTCTCTAGTCTATGGTTCTGAGTCAATCTTTCCCTTAGAAGTTAAGATTCCCTCTCTCAATATATATCTTCATGGTATCATTCTTGATGAATAATTATGTAAATCTCACCTTCATTCCCTTAATCTCCTTGATGAACACCTTCTTTCTTCTTTACAACATAACCGCTATACAAGTCTCGTATTGCCAAACAACATTAAAAATGTGTTAAAATCCAAACATTTAATGTTGGTGATATTATCCTTAAATTATAATACACTCATGATAAATAAGTTAAATACACCCAAAACTGGTGGGGCCCCTATTTAGTCAAAGATATTCTTTGTCTAGGTACTTATCACCTTCAAACTAATGAAGGCCATGTTTAAAAAAGAGCCTACAACGCTCAATTCCTTAAGAAGTACTTTACCTAAACCTTTCCTTATTTCATGTTTTCTATATATGTTATTTATGTAATATTTTTTTCAAGATAATTACATGGGTATCACCCTCTACAATAGTTCTTTCTTTTCACAAACCTTAGTCCTTCTTTTTTGGTCTTTTGGTTCCTCTTTATCTCATGAGTTGTATTGTAAAACTACAGATAGGACCTAGTCTTCCTCATGATGTACCATAGTCTTCTTTATTTTAGTACTCTTTTCAAACACCTTTTAACATCCCTTGGATTTATCTTTTGTTATTTATAATTTAAGACCATGGATATGACCTAGCCTTCCTCACAAAATACCATCTTTTTCTCATTTATTTTCACATGATTTTTATCACCCTCATGGGTTTATCTTTTATGAATTGCCATGTAAGACAATGTATAGGACCTGGCCTTCCTCATAAAATTACCATCTTGTCATTCCTTTTCTAGAATATTTTATTGATCATTGTTCTCATCTTTAGCTTTTGATTTCTTTTTATAGATGGAATTTTCACAACAATCTATGTTATAATGTTTTTCTTCTATTTCCCTAATTCTTATGATAAGGAATCACACTATACTGTCATTGTATACATTTCTCACCTTTTGTCTCATTTTTTTTGTGATTTAAAGTAATTCAAATTACTCTATGTGTCATTCCTCTTGATTTCCTTCCCTTTCACTCCACATTGGATAAAATAAGGTCGAAGTCAAGATAACACTTTTATTTCACATAGATTTATGAGAATATTAGACACCATGCTATTTTAAGTTCTCTCTCTTAGAAAACAAATCTCAAGTATTCAAATAAAATTCATATTTAGCACCCATGTTTGGTTTTCCAAATCTGTATGAAGGAGGAATAGGAAAAGCCAACAAGAAAGTTAAAAGCCAAATCATTTGAAACAAAAGGCAATGATATATAAAAGGAAATATATGGATCTTAAAATTCAAAATCACACCAATAAACATGATTACAAGCACATATCCTATCTCTAATCGAATATCAAACTCCATAGTTGGCCCTATATAGAGCCAAGGTCCATTTGGGTATGGTAGGCCAGTAGATTGGAATAGGATAATTCAAAAAACTCTATGGTGCTACCTACATTCTCATATAAGTACCCAATCTTCATAGTATATTGATGGATTTGTAAGGGGTCCTAAGGAATAGGTAACATGTTGTGGGAAGGTAGGTACATTTTAATTTTCATGCATATAGCCTTCATGCGATGATCTATATACTTCATTTGATGACCTAAGACTTGTGTAGCTAAAAGAAGTTCTTTAGAGTCCTTAAGGTCAAAAGTCCTCTTATTTTGATAAACCTAATTTGAGTGTATTAACATTGATAAAGAGTTACTCTACCTTGGTTTTTCCTTCATTATCCCCTCCACCCATTTCATTTCCCCCCTTGATAGGAAAATTGTGATTTTAAATCTATTTTCCCTTCTTCTATACGTCCTTCTTCTTCACATCTTAAAAACATGCTAAAACTACTTTGTTTCAATTTTATCCATCCTTAGAGCAAAAAAACATGTTTTCCAAACTATGGATCACATTTTTTTACCACATATTTATATTCTTAAACTTTTTTTACTTTCCTTTTACCATTTGTCATTGTTTTACTAGCCTTTTTGCAGACACCTGAGTCCATTTTTCTCTTTTATGCATTATTTTTCCATTGTTGAGTGAGATAAGGATTTTTACTACTCACTCATAAATTTTTTTTTACCATTTTGTTTCCACTTTTACATCAATGTTTGATTACCATCTTTTTGACATGTATTTTTGGTTTGATTTGGCGAGTTTGCCTTTCTTACTTAATGTTCACTTATTTGAGTTTTTTGGTTATTAGTAGCCTTCATTTTTTGGTTACTTGATTTAATCTAAATTTTGAATTGGTCATTTGTTATAACATAGAACTTATCAACCTAGATTACCAAATTTACAAGTATGTAGCATCCACATAACACTAGCTATTTTATCTTTCCTGTATTTGTTTGTTTTTGCTCTTTAGTTTTATATTATTGATTTTGTTGAAAGTAGTCTCTATGCCCTCCATAATAAAAACTACAAACATAATATAAAACCATATAGTGATAAAGGTAAGTTGAGGTATGTATCACATTTAATTTTTAGTTATTTCCCTTTTAGTCATTAAAGTTTTAGCTATTTTTGCTTTAAAATACTACAATTTTCTTTAGCCTCAACTTTGTGTGTTACTATGTTATTTTTCAAAGCACCATCCCTTATTACACCTTAGTGACACGTGATGATATTTGAGTGGGGAATATGTATACACATAATATTTTCAACTTTTATCAAATACTGATACTTTAAATCTTGAAGGACCCATCGAGACTCAACCTCTCTAAGTGCACACCTTAAGGGGTGTATTAGGAAATGGGTGGGTAGACTATTGATACTTCATAGTATTTTTGTCCCTTATTTCCACTTATTAACAATCCAAATATCTCATAAAACCATTCCCCTAAACTGTTACTCCTCTTTTGCATACTCCTCCAGTCTTGTCCCACTTTCCATCCTTCTTTTCCTCACCTTATGCTTCTTTTGATAGTTAATTATACTAGGTCAACCTTGTACAATTTTCAACCTTTGTTTGTTGTACTACATTGACTAGGTTGACCCTATATAATTTTGGGTAATTTTCACTTAGAGACTAGGTTAACTCGTGGATGACCTAGCCCACGACCTAGTGAATTTTTGTCCTTAATTATACTAGGTTGATTATGTTGACCTTATTGGGTAATTTTTTTGAAAGGGATTAGGGTTAAATACATCTATATATACAATATCATTTGGTCATTATTTTATATGAAATCAACAGTTATTATTTTTTTATTCTTCTTTGCAATATGCTCTTCCACCATTATACTTGAGGAGTCTTAACTTAGGGTTTTTATTTGGAGAATCTAGTCTTATGGAAAAGTCTTGGATGCTTTGGCCTTTCTTAGTGATCCTTATAAACTGAAATAACCTCTTTCAAATCCCCTTTGGCCAAGGGAGAGATTGAGTCTCAATGGGTTCATCATTTAGGTAAGTATTCTCTAACTTTGCTCCTCACTTTAGTAGATGTAAGTAGCATAAGTATTAGCTTCAAATAATATTAATCTTCTTATTCCATGTATTAGGGTCTTGATCATACATAATTTAATTGATATTTTCCTATACATATTTATTTTGATTACTAACCCCTCATATTGTGCCACAAGCTTTGGTGAGTACTATATTATATTTTCTTTATTTGTTATTAGCTTAATGAGATATCAAAACATAAGACTCCCTTAGGGTTATTACATGATTGTGCTTGACTGGAGGATTTGGAACCATCCTAACATAGTGTATTATGGTAAGAGATCCCCTAATCAGGTCTAACAAATCCCCATACGGGTCATGTTCCTAATTATCTAATGTGTCCCCAATTAGAAGTGTATGGTATGATCTATCTTCCCTAAGTGAGGATTGATTTATAAACACGATGAATTTATGATTTCATACATATTCTAGTGAACCCATAGTGAATTAACCCCTGCATTTTTTCTTTCATGCCTTAATTTATTATTTATTTCATTTTTACATCACTAGATCAAATATATCAACTTAGTCTAACATTCTATACATAGGTATAACACATAATCACTTTGATTGACTTTGTATTTATTTTTATAGATCATATTCAACCATAGGTAACTAGATTGATTAGCTCGACTTAGTTTTCTACTTTACATATGGGTTTTCAAACTTAATCGACCCAATTGACTCTGTTAGTAGGCTAAAAATATTTATTTGAATGACACAATATAAAATCTAAATTTTTAGCATCTTAAAAATTATGAGGTTAATTATCATCATCTTATTCATTTATTTTCTTTATTACAGTCATATTTTTCATATTTTTTAGTGTATAAAACTATAAATCTAAAGAAAATTAGGTCAAATGGATTGACATAGTTTTGTATCTTGATTTCCTACCTAGAAGACTCAATTGACTCATTTGAATGTCTTATTATATATTTTGATTCAACAAATAATATTAACCTAGCTGATAATATTCTATACTATTTTCATACTTGATCATCTAAACCAACCCTGTACTCTTCAATCAAAGGAATTAAATCATATTTATAGTAATTAATTCAATTTTCATTTTATTACTTGATTGCTTAGATTAACACACATAGACTAAATATGAAGTTTTAATTTATAAATTTAGTCACACTATTTTTATTTTTATTCACACACTTCGAAACCACATAACATCAAAAAACATTAAACAAATTCCACCCAAGGTCTACCTACTTGGATTTCATCACCAAGGGGGAAACTGACTTAGTTCTTTGGTTGAGTATAAATACGTGGTTGATGGTGTATGTTAACAAGTCACATAAAAACCTTATTGCTAAAATATTATGAAGTGAAGGGGTAGGCCTCAATACCAATCCATTAACATCACCAATACAAATCCCTTTTAGCCTTAACTACTTAAAACTATCTTTAGATTGACTTTATAGTTCCTTCTTTATAGCCAACTCTCTATCACATTTATTTCTAAAAATTATAATTTAAAACATTTAAGAATGAAAAAATAGATTAGCATTTATATTTATATTTCTTGCTCTCTAACACTTGTATGCTATATTACAAAACTTGTATCAGCCAACGTTGGTGCAAGGTTTGTGTTATGTGCCACAATTGGATCGACTGGATTGACATAGTTATTTATGTGTTTATTTAAATTATTTTACAAAATAACACTAGATCGTATATAGTCATAACTATAAAAACATGTTTTTGCCTTCAAAACGTAGTTGATTTACTTGAATGTATATCCTATAATTTATATTTTCCCATAGAACATAGTCACTTTGTCTAATCTAATATCTTAAAAACCACTTGGTCTATTTACCTTCAACACACATTCAACCTATTTGACTGTGTGTATTTCAAACTCCCTCAATTTCACCATCTACATAACATAGTTGACCAGTTAGACTATGTCTTTTTTAGCTTATCCTTTCTATGACTACAAGACAACATAAACTAGTTTGACCTAGTATCCTACCAGTTGACCTTCATTTTTACCAAGTTTTTAGTTTACCTCTTGCATCATGAGTTTATTATTTGAGGATAATATATAATTAAATAAAATAAACATGATGAATTTTACCAATCCTAATATGGTTCCTAAGATGCATTTTGTGGCAATCACCATAGATCAAAGCAATGTCCATGTTTCCACTTGCACTCAAAACTATGGGACCCCTCACCACTATTACTCAAAACTTAACCCAATATTCTCATTAGAAGATTAGCATGATCTTGAATACACAATTGAAATATTCTTTTTCATCAATGAAAACATTCAACATAGAGGAAAAATAATACAACCATATATAATCTCATGATGGGACCTCATATAGGAAAATACCATTTACCTTCCCCTACATTTTCTTAAGGATTTGGGTCAAGCCCTTTTTTTGAATCTAAACATTTCCCCTCTATAATGTATCATTCCCAATATTATCACTCTAGAGTGCACCTTGATTGAAGATGTACAAAACACACCCTCACTCTAGTTGATACAATTAGAACTTCTCATAGTGTGGGTGACTTTGTGCTGAGAAGACCTTCTAGAGAGGGATGGTTCCCTTAATATTTATGTCTAAAAACTAACCTATTTTTATTTTTTTGGGATGACAAGGGACAAGGAAATTGAAACGAGAAATGTTATCTAATTGGGGTGATGCACCTAAATGATTGGTATTCTTTGAAATATTTTTCAAAACTAAGTAAGGCACACATATGAATCAAAATAAATTATGTGGTAAATCCTAAACATAAGCATTTCAAAAGAAGGCCTAAAAGAAGCTTACAAAGTAATTCTATTCCTAGCTCTTGAAATGACCTGTATAGGATGAGATTTTCATAGTAGGTGAGGAAAGGACCCAAAAAAAGGGGATATATATTTAAATTATATTTTGGTACATAATAAAAAATACACTCTATTTTGTTAAAAAAACTCATATGCAAAAGATTTTCTTTATTGATAAATGATGCCAATTACAATTTTTGTTCTGCTTCAACAATTTTTGAAAAATGGCTTGCATGGAAAATATAATTATTAGTCTTATTTGAGTTAAAATAAGATTAGAATCCTTTTAAAATATTAAATAAAGGCTTTAAAATCTTCCAAGTCTTCAAAAATTACATGTTCTTCATTTTTGGCATATAATTGAGAAGTGGTGGGCCCATGTTGACTTTTCAATATTCATTGCATGAAAATAACACCATAAATTATAATATAAATTTATATTAAAAGTGATTTTAATTTCTTGAAAGTATTTATCTTGCATGAAAAGCATGGGAGATGCATGAAACTAGTCAACCAAAGAGATTTGACCCTTAAGGACTAGTTAACTCAACTTGAGATCAACTTGCATGAATTGAAACTTTTGGATTGAATTTAAAATGATATATCCACTTAAAAAACATATATTCCATGTGTTAACTCCAAAATTAATTCATTTTATATATTTTCAATGCTATTCTTTACTTGTTTGATTGACCAATTAGCCTATTAGACCAATTAGGCATAATAGCCTATATTCTTGCATTTGGACTCCATTAAACCTGAAATAATAAGTCATGAAACCTGAAAAAATAAAAAAAATCACCTAAAAAACAATTCTTCATCACTAAAATATTTAATTTTGATGAGAAAACACTCGCCATTCAGTCAACAAGGTTGATTAGTCCTATTTTGCTCCATTTTCCTATAGACTGGCCATTTTGATTGCACTGATTGGGACACTTATGAGATTATTTATGAAAAAAATAAAATTTTATGATGAATAAAAATTCTTATTATTTGAGATCCATTTATTATATTTCATTTAAGTGTCTTGTACTTTATTTTACATGTTTTTTCCATAAAAAACATTATTTATTCCCTCATCCATACATATCCATGCATAAAATTAACATTTATGGAATCCTAACTGAGTTTAATTTACATTTTAAAAGGTTTTAGGTTGATACAATATTATTTTATTTTAATAAAATCAACTTTTTTTTTAAAACTAGTTTTTTGAGGGTTTAGGTGTGCTTTGAAGCTGGATTTTCAAAATGATGGTTAATGAAGTACAGACCTAAAAATCATAAAAATTTACCTTTTATGTGTAGTGAAATAACCTCCCAAAAATCCATACAAATATTGGGTTCCCATTCAAAATATATAAAAAGTTACCACATGGAGAAATCTACCTGTGGTGTTTTGACTGCATTCTGAGCTACGTACACTCTTAATGATTGTTAATAAATTAAAAAAACTAAAATAGTCTAAATTTTCATTAATTATAAATAAATATGAGTAATAAAAACATACTAAGATCATTCATCCATAATCCACATGTGATGAAAGATATGAGTATCTGAATAGGAGGCTAGGAAGGGTGTCTAGAACTGAAAAAATAAAAAATTAACCAAAATGAAAATAAATATTCACATGATTCCCAATTCCTGAAAAAATCATCATGGGGTCTATACCATTCTATAAAAACACTTTTAAATCACATTTTTCTTAAAAATTAAAAAAAACCCTTTTTGGCCTTTATGCCTATTTACTTGCAAAAGCCTATATGAGCATGGTTTGCTTAAAATTTAGAGTTTTGACACCATTTAAAGGTCTTATTATTATGTAAAAAACATAATCCCATGATTTTAAAACTTTTACCTAGACTTAGAAGCTTCTGTAGCACTCCAGAATGATGCCTGCTGTAATGGTGATCTCTAATGAACATGCTAAGGACTGTTATAAAACAATGAGTATATACACTCATCCAATGGACATGAAACTTTTTCATAAGGTTATACAGGTCATGATGACCTTGTGTAAAAAATTTTAGGTTCTAAAACCACCTATAGTTCCCAAAAAGTTCAATTTTCTCTCAAAATTGATCCTTGTGCATAGATTATCTGCATATTTAAACTTGAAAATGCTACTTTGAAATGAAAATGACCCATTTACAATCCATTTTTTATGTTTTTGACCAAAATTAGTGCCTTCAAGCCAAGATTCCTAGCTTTAAATGGATGTTAAACGGTCTTAGGAAGGTTTTATATGATAGGAGTAGTAATTTGGCCTTGATAGGTCAAATTACTAACACCTACACCATGGAATCATCCTCTATGTCTTATTCAACCTCCATGCCAAGTATTTCTATGAACATGGTAGGTTTAAATTTTAGTGGGGCTCTTCAAAATACCCACATCCTTAACCATGCTACCAATGCTTCTTTTGATTATAATGATACTCATGCCACTAGTGCAGTGCATGATACTACCACATCCCATAATTATAATGAATATTAATCTCATAATACCTCAAATAATACTAATTCATCATATGTTGCATCCACTAGTTAAAATGATGTTCAAACTAATTAACTTTTATTATAAACACTTAATGCATAATTTTTAAACTAATAATGTAAATTAGACGATGCAAATGCAAAATCACCTCATATATATCCAATTCCAACCTCACCATGTTTCATGGGGAGAATAAAATCCTAATTCCCCCACCCCCCCTTAGGGATTCCCATGGTAACCTCATACCACAACCTCCACTTATCAATAAATTTCCATGAAGATTGATGAGACTCTGGCTAACATCATAATTCAGCTACATAAAGATGTTTCGGATTGTATGGATAACATTTATGATCAAATATATCAATATTTGTGAACACAACATGATGTTTTCTCACATTATTATATTTTATTATTTGGATTGGATTTGTGATCCATTTATATATCTTATACTTTTGACTATATGTCAAAAATGATTTTACTTATATCTTTTGCATGACCATTATATTATGCTTTATGTGTTTTGCATGGTTTCATTCTCTTTTGATTTTTAATAAGGTATATTCTCATTTTATTCATGAATCCATGCTTACGTTTATGATTTCACTTCATTTGTGGATTCTTTTATTTTATTTGTAATGATTGTTTTCTATCTTTTACACTCAAATAAAGATAATTATTATTGCAACTTGGTTATACAACCCTACTTACCTTAGTATTTTATCTCTACCATATGATTAGTTAGCAAACAAGACTTCTCATTCTACTACTTATATATATTTATCTATTTGGATCTCCTTTCTTCCCTTATTTTCCTTTCACATACTAAGCATACATATAGTTAAAACTTGAGATTACATATGAGTTCATAGGGAAACCTAATTTGTTTAGTTAGTCATATCTCTAGTTACTTAGCCTCCTTTAACCAAATTCTAAAGTTTATTCATTTGTACAAATTTTATCATTCATGTTGGTTATTCCAAATTTTTAAGGAGTTGTAAAATCATTAAAAAAGTTAAAATATAAATCATTTAAATAAAAGGCAATGATTCAAAAGGTAACATAAAATTCAAAAGTCTAATCACACCAAAAGATGTGATTTCCTATTTTTACCACATCTCCTATTTATAATCAAATATCAAACTCCATAGTTGGAATCATGATAGAGTTGAGGTTCATTAGGGTGCAGTAGGCCAGTTAATTGGGATAGAAGAACAAAAAAAATATAAGTGCTACCTACTTTCTCATTGATGGTTCTGTAAGAGGTCTTGAGGAATAGGGAAAATTTTATGGGAAGGTAAGACCATTTTAATTTCCTTGTTTATATAACCTTAATGAGTTGATCCTAGTATTCCACCTATTTTAATGTGTGTGTGTGTGTGTGTGTGTGTGTGTGTGTGTGTGTGTGTGTGTGTGTGTGTGTGTGTGTGTGTGTGTGTGTGTGTGTGTGTGTGTGTGTGTGTGTGTGTGTGTGTGTGTGTGTGTGTGTGTGTGTGTGCGTGCGTGCGTGCGTGCGTGCGCGCGCGCGCATGCGTGCTTATTACAAGCAGGTAATCTTTGTATTTTCATGGTCACTAGACTCTTAGTATCTTTCTTTTTTACCTATTATGACTCATCTTTACTAAGGTTTTTTCATAAAATGCCTATGTCATGATTTTTACATTCCCTATTTCATCACAATAATCCTAATATTTTCCCTTGAAGAATATTATTTTTTAATTGATCATACCCCCTAGGGTTTTTAATTATGAGGTGCATTATAAGACCTTTGATAGGACCAAGCATTCCTTATAAAACATTTCCTTATTTTTTCCCTTGTTACCATTCAACTAAAAAGTGTTCACCTTGTGAGTTGCAGTGTAAAATCTTGGATACGACTAGGCTCTCCTCACAAATTAACACATTAAAATATATTTAAATTATTCCCACCTTTATCTCCACCTCATGGGTGTTCCCTTTGTTAGTTTTAGTGTAAGACCTTAGATAGGACAAGGTCCTCCTCACAAAATATTCCAATAAAAAGTTCATACTATAACTAAGGCATAATAAAATTACATGCTTCAAATTTGAGATAATTTGTGTTACATTATGATTTACATGGAATTTACATACTTCCCTTCTTGATTTAGTATGTTTTATGCTTTCTTCATAAACACTTCACTTTTGCCTTCTTATTTTCTAACTGCATTTTTGTTTACAACCATTTTATTAAATTTCTCATACTTCTTATCTTAATTTAGTATGATTAATTTGATTTAATACTTACATTTTTTTTTATCTTTTCATACTTTCAATATTGATTTAGTATGATTGATTAACTTTATTATTCACATTGTTTTATATCCTTGGTTTTCACATGTTTTCACTTTATTACAATTTTTTCATACTTCCCAACTTGATATATATGTGTGTGTGTGTGTGTGTGTACACACACACACACACACACACACACACACACACACACACACACACACACACACACACACACACACACACACACACACACACACACACACACATTAATTTGGTACAGTTATTTTACATAGTTCAAAAACATTTGTTACATGTTACTTTACCATTTTTGGTTTCTTATATTTATTCATCTTTTGTTTTTACAAATTTCCCATCGTGATATAGTGTGTATTACATTTTATGATTATTTATACATTTCCAAATCATTTTTATTTTATTTTTAACCATGCATGTGTATCACATAATTATAGAAAAGACAACATACATCACATATTTCCCATAACATAAACAAAAAATTAAAATACATGTGCTATAAAATAAATACATCCATACATCCATCCATAAAAAAAATACAAATCATACACCAAGAAATGTCCATATATATATAACATTATTTTGATCCTTATATAATAAAAATGTAATATCTAAAGCTCTAAAGTTGTGCTCCATCATGTATATCCTATGGCAAAGCCATGCTACCTATGGATGCTTGTGACTAACCCCTCTAAATAGTACATTGTAATTAGGTAGTCTATGATCTCAATCCATAAACCTATCCTTGTAGATTGTCCACCTAGGCCTACACATGTCCAAGATCTAAAGTGGTTTCTATATGGGTGGATCATTCCTATGCTAATTCTTGCTAGGCTCAGGTCTCTCCCTATCCTACTCCTATAGGTGGATATGATCCATCTCTTCATACCTACAACTATCAAGTATCTTCCCCTACAAATCTAAACTAGCAAGGATAAGATGGGGAAGATGATACCATAGGGTCTACCAAGGTGGATGGCTCATAATGCGATAATGCCCCATATAAAATATCATGGTGTGCATCCATAATCATGGTTCCCCATGAACTCCTCCACTATAGTACCTACAAAACAAAAACCAAATTTAAATTAGATCTCATGTATATATCTCAAACCATCTATCTATCACTAAATACATAAACAATAATGCAACTAGTGACATATGTAAAAAATTTATTACATTAAATCATTTCTCACCAGTACTAGTGTTGTTAACCATGGTCTCCCCATTAGCTAACCTACTAAGAATGTCTTCTGTCATATGCCTCGATATAAGTGAAAAACTTGGAGTCACCACCCAAACCCATCATGATCCCCTCCTCAATAATTTCTATATTGACTAGCTATGTCCCATAGTTGCCATAAGATCACCATGTGTGACTAATCATGATTTTTTACCCTCTTGTCAATGATGCCTACATCTCATATGAGCTCGAGGTAGCCACTATCACCCCTACTATATATTTGATCCCACATAATCACCCTCAACATCCACAACTATAACATCTTATTCACCAAGCCTTACTACCTCTTATTATTATGCCTAACCTATCTATGGTCTCACCTATAGAGGTCTAATAACAAGTATATCTATAGGTAGCCCTAAGCCTTTTATCCCTCTCATCTCTCTACAATGCCATGCCAAATAATTAGGCACTATTAGAGGGGCTAGTAGATATAGTCGGCCTAGATGCCTGGGTACATGAGCTAATGAATGTGGCTTCACCCATTAATTATAATGATCTATGATTTAAACACACACCAAAATGGTAACAATAGTCACCCAAGTTAGTCATATGGTAGTAATATTAGTGTAATGATATCGTATTATCTTCCCTTGTGTCATAGTCTATAAATTTAGGACATGGGGCATGGTATGAACTACATGATCTTTACTCTATCGTACCACTTAAGGTAACCTATCATCGATCATATGGGGAAACCCAACTAGCCAAAACATAGGGAATCTCTCATAAATCTAAGCATTTAGTAAAATAATGGGGCTCATCATTTTCTACCTCTGGTTTAACATAACATACATATCATGCATGAGATATACCCAAATGATAGAGCCTAAATTTTACAATACATCTTTCTTTAAGATGAACTAACATAAGGCTAATACACAAAATGGTACCTTCCCATCAAATTTGTGACACATCACACATGCTATAACAATTCATATAAAGGCCTTCTAAGTATCTAGAATATTCAATATATACACATCAAATAAGATCACCTATAACCTAGGATAAATCTTCTCTAAGCCTATCACCCAATGAGCTAGGGCTCATCTCTCATACTCCATCTCTAGTACATCACATATAATAAGAGTCTTGAAAATGGGAAATTAAAGTACAACATAGACATCCTCTAAGGTGATGCCCACCTCTATGATATCACCATCCACATCCTATCATAAAGTGTTTGCTAACTACTCCCATGATCTTAGAAACATAATGACTAGATCAACACTATGTGGGATACTTCTCATCTCCAAGATGCCTCTAAATCCTAAAGCAACCAATCATGATTGGTCTACATCTGACTATTGATCCAATAAATCTAGTATCCATGATGCATCAACTAGGAACCAAAATCTCTCTCACCTCTATAAAATGTCAAATAATAAAGAATGTTAAATATCTTGATGTAATAATAATAAAATACATTCTTAAATATTCTCAAAAATTAAAAATTAACTATTGACCAATTATGACCCCAAGGTCAAAAGGTCAAAAACTATATGTAAAAACTTGAATGTCATGTCTTGCTAACCTATTTCAAGTCTTATCATATCTTAATAGCCTTCAAAAAGTCTTCATAAAACCTTATTAGCATTGTTTAAGGTTTATTTGAAGAAACTAAGGTAATAATTTATCTTTGTGTGTACTAGCATAGTCATGTCATGGTGAAATGAGATTTGGTCAAGTGGTGTAATAAGCCTTTAGGTGTCTCTTCAAGTCGTTTTATGTCTTAATCACCTTTTTTAATAATTTCATGATGATTTAAAAAGTTTAAGGTTCTTTTATGGAATTTAAGTTATGATAAAATGAGGAGAAAGGTGATTTTTAGTAAATTTCATGTATGCCAAATCCCACCCAAGTTAGAATCTATACACAAAACTTTCCAAGTACCTTGGAACAATTATATAACTTTAATTTATGTTAGTATGTCATAAAATGGCCATAATCTTAAAATTCAATGCTTAGGTAGGGAGTTTGATGCACTTCTATGGATTTAAAGAACTCACTTTTAGGTGGAAATAGCTCAGGAGTGTCTTTTCATATCCTAAAGGCCAGAATCATGAATAGAAGGTGTTGTACCCAACATCCCACTTCTCTTCAAGAAGAGATGAGGACCCATGTTTTTTAGATTCTCACTTTATTTGAGCCATTCTTCTATACGCTAGTGCAAATTTCTGAGTAGATTGATTCTTAGTAATTATAATTAGAATAATTTAGCATTTTATCATGGTATTGCATGTTTTATGAGCTAACTCTAATATTGCCTTTTTGGGAATTTTGAGCCAAGCAGGTTTTTGGGAATTTGTTTATTCATAGAAAAGCATTTAGAGATTTATTCATCAAACTTTTTATTTAGGCATTTTGTTAAGATATTTTGTCTGATGGATTAGGTTTTTGGGGTTTTTATTTTGGGTTTTTCATCTATAAACTTATTCAACATTTGTTCATCAACACTTGTTCATTCAAGATTATTATTTATCAGGAATTTAATCTTTAAAACTTTTGTTCCAATAATAGGTCTTTGAGGTTTCTATTTGGACATTTTATTTGACATATTTTTGGGTCTTTAGGATTTTTATTGTGGACATTTTATCTGATAGACCATAAAGATTTATACATATGCTTTGGACATTTTTTTCAAACATTTTTTTAATGGGAATTAGGTCTTTGGGATTTTTATTTTAGGTCTATTGTAAAGGCTGGTGTCAACACAAAACATGAACTCCCTATTCTTAAATGCTAAAAGACTTACTATACTTAGCCGAATAAATCCAAAATAATTTCTATTCATTTGCTAAAGTCACCCACCAACTAGAACTAATGAAATTTGAACTATGAAGATAATACAAAATAGGTGAACATTGAACATTTATATCAAACACATTGGTAATAAATGTTAAAATATATATACATGATGTGCAACTATTCAAGCCTTTATTACTTATAAACAAACTTGCACTCAAAGTATACTATTATCCTATGTGATAAAAACCCTAGTTAATACCTATGATAATACTACATGTAAAATTAATGACTAAGGGAAGTGATAATTTTTTATAAAATAAATAGATCATGTAAAATAGACTATAAATAATCTAAGTTCATGTAAAAAAGATGGCATCTTCATCTACACCATTCAGGGGAACAATTCTACCATTGCCATACTCAATTAAAGATTCAACAGAGTTTATGAATATGATCTTTGTATCTCTGATAACATGTATGTGAATTATTTAGAATCATGGTACATTATTGATTCTATTAATATATTTTCATTGGACATAAACATTTATCCCATGGAAGTATTGTTCATCAAGGATTTGCTGGCCCTAAAAAGATAAGAATTGTAATTTGTTGTTGCCAAGCCTAAGGTGATACCATGCATCAAACTCTTATGTGACTTGTTATTCATAGGTAAAGTCACACAAGATGATTTCCTAGATAATATTGGTAATACTTTGGTTGTAGTGTTCATCACAAGAGCTGATTTCTAAAGATGTCACTGCTCGCACTAAATGCTTACTTTGACATAGGCTAGTCCATTAGAATCAAGAGAATATAATGGAAAAGGTTTTGTCTTCATGGATACTCACAAATGAGACCATCACATTCAAAAGGAATAATCTAAATGGTCCTAGTCCCATCAAAATTTTTAGGATGGGAGTGGAGCTAGGTATGGTGATACTGAATAGACTTTATGAAATGCGCAACATCTATTTTCTCCATTTAGAATGGGTACTATTACTACACATGATGTTAAATAGTAATCTCACATTCATATTGGGAGATATTATTAGTTTTCATTTGAGGGAGAAAGTCATCTCCAAAGATAAGTGGCCCATTCTTGTGGGCCATTTTTACATGATGTCTTATTTGTTGGATGTTGTCATGGAGACTATCTGTAAAGTTCTTGGTGATTTGTGGAGCTTAACCACTTATTGTATCAAAAATAAGATTTGTGATCATTTTAAATTCATGTACATCTATGATTATATGAAAAATATGAAAATATTGTTGAGGATGTCTATCCTCAAGTTTGATAGGCTATTCACGGTACACCAATGCCTAGGATTGGATCCAACATTATGAAGACACTTTACACAAGAGTTGATTATTTACTATATCCAAATTTCATTATCATTTTGATATATGGAAATAAGGTTCATCTGGTATGCCTTCCTAGGTATGTTCCTAACAAGTTGGTTGAGCATTACTTTCCAATTGTGGTGGAGCATAAAAGAGTACTTGTCTAGGATAAAGGAAAGTTCATACTTTGGCCACCACATAGTTATTGGCTAAATGGTTTATACAATGAGGAAATACTTTAGAGAGGTTGGGGATAAGAGGAAAATATCTCACTTCCTCACACTTACACATAGAGATTCGGATCCCCATGGAGTTATTCAAAAGCATATACAGGGTTTTAATATCCCTTACAACCATGATCCTTACCCTTATGAATTTTTATTTTTAAATGCACAAAATGATGAGTAAGTTTTTTAGACAGAGAGGATTGATGGATTAAAAGAGGATTATTTAATGATGATCTAATAAGAGACTATAATATATGTAAGGGAATTGGATAGTAGAAAGTCCCTTTATGCAGGATGGACCCATTCAGACTTATGGAAGGGCGAGTCTATAAAACAATAAAAAGACCAAGGAGGCTCCTCATCACAAGGACTCCATATGAAGTTAAAATATATTAAGAAGGAATTGGGGTAGATGAACCTGACCCTAGTGGAGCACAAGTAGGATACCCCATTAATTTGGATTCAAATGAGGAAGAGTGAGTATAAGAAGAACTAGTAGCTAGCATAGTTCAAATGCATACAACTATTCCCTAGACACAATTTTATTCATCTATAGGGTAGCAATAGATGAAGCAATTGATCTAGGTGTTTTAGTGAATTTTA
Source organism: Torreya grandis (assembly GCA_037957365.1). Lineage (NCBI taxonomy): Eukaryota > Viridiplantae > Streptophyta > Pinopsida > Cupressales > Taxaceae > Torreya > Torreya grandis. Next base: position 1,971,687 of record JARHVA010001461.1, on the reverse strand, counting down.
GCTTATATTTTGAGAAAGGGAGATGAAGAAACTAAATATGGGTATGGTTGAAAAACCTATTTGGTTATGTGAACATTGAATTAGATGATTGTAGAGAGCTCCTCTTTGGCTTAGGAGGAATGACCTACAAATAAGACAATACTAAAGGGAATGGTCGGTTAATAGATAGTTGAGTGGATTGCCTAGATCCTAGAAGTAAGAACTTCCTTGGAGGCTATCAATCCACACATTTTAAATAATTAAGTTTATAAAATATAAGATAAAGTACTTACATAAATAATCAAAAGGTACTAAAGTTAAATATAAGAAATTCTTGATAAAAAATAGACTAAAAATGACTAATATAATAATAATTAGGTTGATACTAATGCTAAACAAGTCAGGTATGGTTCAAAAAATAGGTTGGGGGTCTGTGAATAAGTAGAAAAAAAGAAAGTTAGATTTGGCTAAGGGTAAGTGGGAGAAAATATATTTATATTATTTCTTACCATAGTGACCATCAATGGTTGGACAGACCATTAGTAGTGAGGATGACTATCAGTGGTTATTATGTGTTGGGTTTGGGTGATAAAAAGGTTAGATTGATGGGATCATAAAAGGTAATTCTAGGAGATTGGTTTATGTTGGGCTTATTATGAAATACAAACAAAGTAATTGAATAATAGAAAGTAAATACTTAGCTTACCAGAGGTTGGTCAGATGAATAGTTGAGCTAGTTGGCTCATTTATGGAGTCTAGCATAATTATAGTAGAGTAACAATACTTGGATATTGACTGAGGGGTGACAACAAGTTAGATCTCTATCAAGATGGATAGATCATTGGATTACTAGAGTAAGTGACCTACAAGGAAGGATTTATATGGAAAATATCTTAAAGTAATGAATGTGGTACTTTTCATCTCCTACTCATATCTTCTTATAGGCACAAGGAAGAGGTCCAAATGAAGGTCCAATTGGGATTTCTAATTATAACTTACACATGTAATGGATCTCACATGGATTTAGAGTTAATTATAAAAAATCAATGTGGAGTTAAGGGTGTGTTAAGTTGGTTTAGATGGTGAAACCTGACTTTGGAAGTCAAGGTGATCATCAATGGTCACACTAATTATCAATGGTTAGGGGTCAAAGGTAGGGTTGGTAAAAAGGTGGGTTTTAGCTGGAAGGTGAATTGACTTAGGTTAGGTGGATTTGGTTTAGTTAGGGCTCAAAAAGGTTAAAGCTAGGCCCAAGGGGGTCCTAAGGTGGTTTAGGGGAGTTGAGACATTCAAAAACCTCATGTGTGGAATTATGATATCTATATTTTTCCCCTTTTTATAATGTAATTTGTATCAATAAGCTATAAAACAAAAACAAACTAATAGTCAAAAGTTCAGTTGCCCTGAGCATGGGAGGAGGTACTCTCCCTCAAATTGGGAGTTGATGAGGTAAAACAAAATTGAGTGTAGGTTTGATGAGTGGTGAAGGTGAGAGGACCCAATGGAGCTAGGTGATAGGTTGGGCATTGAAGCATAAATAGGTACACAAAGTGTGATATCCAAGATTGTGCATTGATGAGGTTGCCATGGTTGGTAAAAATTAAGGTTAGTATTAGAAGGATAAGTGATAAATAGATCATGTGACTGCATTTAGGTATAGTGGCTAGGTTCACTTGTAAATGTAAGTCTCTTAGGTAAGGTATGTGTTTTCATAGGTATTCAAGGTAGGAAGTGCTCCTAGGGAAAACATAAATGGGTGAGGTGAATTTTTAGGTATCTGAGGTAGGAAGTATCCCTAAGAAGAAACTAAATGGTTGGGTGTGCACAATGTAGCATAATTTTAAAAATAGTTCAACATGGTAATTATTGTCATTATAGTAAAAAGTACTAAGCAAAAGTCATCACAAAACATGAATTAGTTAGGAAAGAATGGATTAATAGTGAGGTGATGAGGTGGTTATGGTGGGTAGAGAAGGTAGTCTCCATGGGTGGGTGTTTGATTTGGTTATGTTTTAGAAAGTTTTATAAAGGCAAAGGTAAAGTGCCAAGACCCTAACTGTTGATAGTTAGGGGTCAAAGGGTCGACTATTGATAGTCACCCTAACCATCAATGATTAGGGGGAAAATCCTAAAAATTTTATGGTCAAAAGTAAAAAGTGAGTCATTTGGACTCATTTGAATATTTTAATGATGGATTTCTAGCCACTTATCATGTGTGGTAAATTTGGTGATGGTGATTATTGAGAAGGTTATTAATTGTTGAGTTATATGTGTTGACCAATGAAGATGTAAGGTAGGCATGGAGGTAGACAAGGATAGGCAATAGGTCCCTAGATTCCTTCTTGACGATGGTTAAAGAATGGGGTAAGGTTTGTGTTGAATTTATAGATTAGTTATGGTTGGTCAATGTATTGCATGGGAATTGGGTAAATGTTTGGTGGTGTGTGGTTGGGGTAGGGTATATTAGGTTTGACATAGGTAATAGGTGTTCTTGGTTTTTAGTAAAATTTGTGGATAAAGGTGAATTTTGAAGGGTAGGGTAGGTTAAGGGGGGGTGGAATAGGTTTTAGGTAAGAATTAGTGGTCTGGTTATGGGTTTTATATGGGTTTTATGGGTGGTAGGGTTAGGATATTCCACTAGTGGTCATACACAATAACCATCAACAATCATACCTGACTGTCAATGGTTGATGCCCATCAATAGAATATGTGCTTGACCATTGGTAATCACCATGATTATCGATAGTTGACAATAGGTGGGATTCTTTGTGTGGAAAAATGTTGAATGTTTTGAAGCTAATGTGGAATGGTTTGAATGTTTGGTTCAAATTAAAGGTCAAGTGTAATGTTGTAGGTTTGGCAGTTAGTAGTGAAAATGAAAAGATTGATAGATGAAGAAAAAGAGGTTTGGATATTTGAGTTGAAAGTTTATGATGGGGATGGTAAATAGCTGATGGTAAGGGTAAAGGGCAATAGGTCATGGTAAAGGCTTAAGGGAAATAAGATAGTTTAAGACGTGAAGTTTGTAGGAAAAATAGTATAAGAGACTAAGTTATTTACTATCAAACATTTGTAGTTATGGGAGGAGATTCAAATGCATGATTAGGTGATGTGCATCTTTATATAGATCCACCAAGGTATGATTACTATAGACTGGGCTCACATGGAGGAGGTGGGCCTTAGAGCGATGAGGCATTATCAACACGTGTCTCACGATGTGATGATGATCATGGCCCTCATTAAAAGATGGGATCCATCCATAAACACCTTCTTACTACCCATTGGTGAGATGACTATCTTGCTAGAGGACATGCACATGATCACATGATTACCCCTTTAGGGTGATCTGATAAATCACATTGAGTGGGAGGAATGGGAGGAGTTCTTAGAGTTGATATATAGAGATGACCATTATCATGTCAAGTGGCATGTTAGGGGTTTCAATTACTCTACGCTCTATTAGAGGGTGAGGGGTGAGATGATATTGATGACTATGATGATGATGATAATTGTGTGTTTTGCCCTTCTAAATTCAAGTAGTAAGAGGTTTCCTTATCTATTACTAGGGGTATTAATCAAGATGTTGTTAGGATGCACAGTGTTTAGATGCATATCTATGCTACTTATTCAGATATATAGGGAGATATGGGGATTCAAAGCTCACAAGAGGTATGAAATTAGTGTCAAACTTGTCCTACACTATTGGGCTTACAAGCACATTTCATTACTAAGGTTGATGGGGATGTCATGGGTAGGGTATGCTCAGATAGATTTACCAATTAGTTTCATATAGTAAAGAGATGACTTTGCCACTTTAGGTGTAAGAGTAAGAGCTCATGATGTAAACTAGTTTAAGGGTGCACTAAAAGCATTGGTGATTAGTAATGTTACTTGGAGGCCATATGTTAGGTTTCTAGAGTGAGCCAGATATAAGGGTAGATTTTATCAATATAGAGTTACAAGTAGATCTTTGACAGGTGAGATAGAAAAATAAAGCTCATCCCATTTGATAGGGTGCAAAGGTAGTTTAACTTGGTATAGGATATCTTGAGCCCATTTACCAGATATAAGTAAGAGGATGCAAAGCTCCTACTACCTGAGCCACATCTAATATAAACCTTGTTGGATCATGAAAAGATTTTATCATGGCTAGTGATATATGATTTAAGTTTTCTAGATGGTTACCCTGCATGATACCAAGTTATTTGTGATAGTAGATTTTGGTGGGGATGATGGTGGTAGGTATCCCATAGATCTAGATAAAGCTAGTAGAGGTCAGTGGGTATAGGTTTAGGGGGTTTCCTTATATGTATAGGTAGGAGCGGTGCTAGTTTCTGCATAGGCACATGATATAGCATTACAAGGTCAACTAGTATCTTTATAGGGTCAGGTGGCTACACTTACAAGTGAGAAGGACTAGGTTAGATATTCACTAGCCTTGGTTACCTAGGAAAGAGACTCTTTAAGATAGGCTAGAGGAGCAATATCACCTTCAAGACCACCAAACACTATCCCTATGGAATGATACCAGCCATAGTGGAGGAGTTTGCTACTATAAGGCTATAGTCTTGAGGTAATATCTTAATGAGCCCTAATGGGGTAAATATAGAGTTAGTTTGGTAGGTAGTGCTAGTTTTACAACACCAAATCAATGGGATGCTTTCATAGGTAGACAAGCAAGTGCTTTAGAGGGAGAGGCACCAGGACTTAGTGGTGCTCTAGGAGATAGTGGTGCCCTAAGGGCATAGTTTGATCATGTTTATGATATTTGATATGTAGTTATATATCATTTTGATACTGACCTATGACCTAATGTGGTGAGATGTAAATTTTGAGAGAGAGAGAGACATGCATATTATTATAGACATTATGATGTTAGACTCATGATTTATATATATGATCTTTGTTTATTTATCATTGTTCATGGTTTTGATGCTTATGATGTGATGATTATATTGATCATTGGCAGTGTTATATTGATTATGCTTATGTTATGGATATGGATGCTGATTTAGACTCACCTAGCTAAGTATGTGATGAAATGTCTCTTGCTTATTCATGGTTATGTTTTATGACATGTATGTTCATGATTATGTGGATGCGATAATGATGTTCATGTTAAAAGTGATTGAGTATATGCTTCCTCATTTATATTTAGACATGTGGTAGAAATTGTTTATTATTTTATTGTTCATGGATGCTTGATTTTAACATGATGTATATGCTAATGATGCATGTTTTTATTCATGATACATGTTGATATGATATGGTTATTATTTCTTAAGGTAAAACACATAAATTAAGTTGAATAAAAACACCAAATGTGAAAAAGGGGATATAATCAAGAGACAAATGCCTTAGTGGATATATCAACTAGTCATGATAAGATAGGAAGGGGGCATGATGTTTCTTCTTTAGCAAGGACTAAAATAAGAATGATGTTAGATTGGCTTAAGGAACATAATCCCTTTGAATGCTTTGCATTAGAATTTGTTATTTGGTTAAAAATATGTCTTGATCACATAATTACAAGTAAGCTCAAAGTCCCTTGCTTTATAGTGTATGAAAGGGAGATGGATGCAAATGGAACCTGCTTGTGAGATTAGCATGCTTCTTTTGGAGGTTACCAAAGAGTTGATATAAATAAGTATATGTCATACAAAATGTAGACTAATCAATGCAAGAAGTCTACTTATGAGATCCAATTATGAATGCCAAAATTATTGATAATGAGAGTCAATTGTGGGTTTCAAGATTAGTTTTATTTTGTTATGCTTTTGATAATGGGTCTTTTGCTTTTGTTTCTATTTATGGGAAGTTGATCGATACAGGAAAATTTCAAGAATTTTTTATGCTTTTGACAAATCCTTTACTCAGCCATCCTTCAAGGGAATGGTCTAAGTTTATTTGCTTTGTTCAAGGCTTTGTGATAGTTGTCCTTCAAGGTAGCAGTCTATCTTATATTTTAAGCAATTTGGATATACTTATATAGTTATCCTTTGAGGGAATAGTTTGTGAATGCTTAGGAATGACCCATGATTGTTACTAGTTTAGATTTAGATTTTTTATTTGTTTAATTTTTCTTGGCATAGAATTGCTTATATAGGCTAAAAAGCTCACCTTTATGAAGGAAAAACTAAAATCACAAGAAGGTTGATCAAGTGTAAATAGGTTTAGGTGACAATGACCATGGAAATCCATCCTATGAAGAGGTGTGGAAAGTACCATGAGAATCATGCCATGGGTAGAGCCATGATACCCATTGTTTAAGATTAGGCTTTGATTATGATGGGTAATCACATGATTCAATTTTAATTGGTTATCCCTAAAATGGAGAGATGAATGTGGTTTGAAATTAGGGGATGAGATTAAGTTAGATAGAAGGTGAGTTTGATCCTTTTTTAACAAAAGAAAGGATGAAAATTCAAAGTATTGAGGGGCTCGAGTTCTGGGTTGCCTTCAAAAGAGGGCAACCAACAAGCTCCTAATCCATATTTGTGGGTTATGATATAAGGTCCCATCCAATTGAAAGAAAACTTGCCCCAATTACTTTTCTCCATATTGGTGACATGTTTATTTTACTTTGGGATGAGGTCATTGATGTTAAATTCTCACACTCTAAGGTGTTTATTATAAGCATGTTTGATGTGCTCTTGATAAACATGAATATGGGTGAGGGAAACTAAATGATGCTCATTAAGTAGCTCAAGCTAGGCTAAATGGTGTTGATGATAATCATCTTCAGAAATGAGATCCTAAAAATGTATGTGAAGAGATGGGATTTGGACCTACAAAGGTAAGATAACCTCTACTCCAAACATAAGATAAAATAGGGTAACACCTATAGGGGTTTAAATTCTAGTATGATATGCCCATAAGGTGAAGCAGATGTGTAAATTCTAATCTTGACTAAATGCATTAACCATTTTAGTGAGCATGTTTTTAAGAGTTTTGTTAGAGGCCTATACCTGTCCATTCACTTGAGGATAATAGGGTGAGGAGAAACTTATTTTAATCTTGAATGCATCACAAATACCTTAGACTTTCTTTTTTTTGAAGATTTACCATTATCGATGATAATTTTTTGAGTAACACTGAAATGACAAATGATGTGATGATTGATGAAGTCAATAATATTTTATACTTTGGTCAAGACTAGAGGAATATCCTCTACCCATTTAGTAAAACAATCAATTTTGGTGCCTCTATGAAGAATAGGGTTTAATCTCACCAATAAGGTCTAGACCCCACTATGATAAGGGCCAAAAATTAGTGGATATGTGAAGACTATGGCTAGGTGCATGATGAAGATTGACATGTTGTTGAAACTTAACACACCTTTTCACATAATCACAATAGTCTTGGTTAAGGGTAGGTCATTAATAGCCAAGGTGAAGGATGCATTTATCCATAGTAAGGCCACTAAAGTGTCCCCCATATATCTCATCATGTATTTACTTGATAGCAAGAGAGGCTTCATGATTGCATAGGCAATGGAAGAGGAGACCATCAAAGATATGTTTGTAGATAATTCCCCCCATAATGGTATAATGTGAGGTACTCTAAATAAACACTCTTCAAGCATTCTTAGAAAGACCTAAAGGAATGATGGTAAGGTTACGATAGTCAAAGGTATATTGATACCAAAGGTTAGTTTGGGTCTATTCCACATTGAAGATGGTGGGAGAATTTGGTTTGATATAGTAAGGCTAGGTAAGTCTATAAATAATGCCATACATCTTAGAGTCAGAGGGTGCAAAGGGAATCTAAGAAGCAAGGGAAGCCATGGTGTCAACAAACTAGTTGGTAGATCATGGGGTTCATTGTATATGGTAGTGTTTAAATAATATTAAGATCTTATCAACTAACTATTTATACTATTAAAAAACATCATTTTTACACTAGTAAGAGTCATTGATTTGATTGACCATAATTTAGGAGTCACCAAAGATGTTGATTATTTTGAATCCCAAGGCTATCATAGTTTGAAGGCCTATTACAAGGGCTTCATACTCAACCATATTGTTGGTGCATTTGAAATCTAACTTAAAAGACAAAGGAATAGGTTCACCATCAATGGGAATAAGGATGATACTGGCTCCCCCACCACACTGACACTTTGATCCATAAAATAACATGGTCACTTGGTAGGTGAATTCTACCTAAGAGAGGGTCATGATGGACTCATCTAGAAACTCAAGAGGAAGAGGTAGTTGCCTGGTAATGGTACTTCAACCAATTGGTCAGAAATGAATTACCTTTTTATCAACTTCTACTTAAGAAACTCAAGGTGAAACTTAGCTAAAATCATGAGCCACTTAGCCATACATTGGTTTTGGTATGGCTTAAAGTGTATATACTTGAGTGGGTCAATATTGGTTATGACATAGGTCGTATGGTTAAGAAGGTAGTGGTATAGTTTGGTGGCCATTAAGACTAAAGCTAATTTAAGCTTCTCAGTATGGGTGTATTGATTTTCATACTTTATAATCATGTGGCTAATGTATTAGATGGATTTGTCTTTGTTTTTTTCATCTTGATGAACAAGCATTACCCTTAGGGAGTGATCAGTGGTGGAGAAATTAAGGTAGAAAAGTTGATCATCCTTGTGAGGGGTAAGAATAGGTGGAGACAAAAGATACTCTTTGAGTGAATAAAAGACTTTTTGATAGCTATTGTTCTACTTAAAATATACATCCTTATTTAGAAGGTGGTGGAAGGGTTGACATCAGTTGGAGAGATAAGATAAAGTGATGAATATATTAGAGTTTCCCCTATAAGATGTAGAGTTGATTAAGGTGGGTGGGAGGAGGCATGTTGAAGATTGCTTTGATTTTAGCTAGATCAAATTCAATTCTAGAAAGGGATATGATAAGCCAAAGAGTTTCCTCAAAAGACCCCAAAAATGTTTAGTCACTCAAAGATAATATTGAGAATGACTAAATGATCCATACAATATTTTGATTTCCTAAGAATGTCATCAACATAGTCCTCTACAATTTTATGGATAAGGTCATGGAAGATGTAGGTCATATCATGTTAGTAGGTTATACCAAGGTTTTTTAGTTTGAAAGGCATGACCCTATAGCAGAAGGTTCCCCATGGGGTGATAAAGGTGGTTTTGTGTTGATCTTTTGGGGTAATTAAGATGTGATTGTAGCCTAAAAATCTATCCATAAGAGATAACATCTCATGGCTAGATGTAAGATCAAATATTTGGTTAATACTTGGTAGAAGAAAATCATCTTTGGGGAAAGTAAGGTTAAGGTCACAAAAGTCCACACAAATGCATAGTCCCCTTATGGCTTTGGTGATATGCACAAAATTTGAGACCCATTAGGGATAATCAATGGGTTGAATGAAATTGATAAATAAGAGACATTGAATCTCTTCTTTAACAAGAAGGGATAATTGAGGGTGTATTCATCTAAGTTTATGCCTAATGGGTTTTGCATCACAATGGGTGACTATGTTGTAGGTAGTAATGGAGAGGATGATACCAGGCATTCCATTGTAAGACCAAGTAAATGCTATGTTGTAATCCTAGAGGAAAGAGGGGAAGTCTTGTAGCTCTTAAAAATTTAGTGATTGGCTGATTTTTACAATGTGTGGGTTGTTCAGAGTGCCCAAGTGGATATCTATGGTGGATTCATTTAACATGGTCAAAGTCTCAATGGGAAAAGAATTGTAGATAGAAGAATTTGGTTCACTAAGATAGGTGAGAATGGAATCATCATCTTGACATTGAATGGTGTTAATAGTAGGAGAGTCATCCCCTATCATCACAAGATGGGTCATAGGGATGGTTATTGTTTTCATATCCTTTTGATAGGTCAAGGGTACAAGGATGATCATGTTGATGAAAAAATTAAGAGGGAAGATGTATGAATCTTTTGATTTTGATGATGAGGGAGTCGGTGAGGATGTGATCTCTTAATCAATTTTGGTGGTGTGAGGTGAGTTGGTGTGCTGGTCTAGTGGAGAGAAGCCTAGGCCATGTTTCTTGTGGTGTTTTAAGGTCTTAATGGGAAGAAACTCATGTGGCCACTATTCATATCATCCAAGGCTAAATCCCTTCCAAGCATACTAATGAAGGTCTGTAATGGTAAAACTTAGTTTATCTAGGTAGGAAAAGTTGGTGGTGTGGTCAAGGTGAAAAAGAGGTGGCAGAAGCACCAAGGGGTTTGTTGAGTCCCCCATAGATGAATCAAGTTTGATAGTTTGAAGGTTTAAATTGAATAATGGCTCTAATATTGGGGTCATACTTAGGTTGGCTATTAAGTTTCTTATACTCATGGGGAGTATGGAAGGCATTAAGGGCCAAAAGGTGATATTCCCCAAGTGAAAGGTAATGGAATGTTAATTCCAAGGGGTCTATGGTGGGGATTTTATCTAAGGGGATGGATGAGATAGTAGATGCCTCATTGGTGGAAGAAGATATAATGTCAAATTTTATGGTTGAAGTTTTGTCTTTAGCTGATGAGGGTGTGTTAGATGGAGGTAGGAGGACATCATTGGGCTGATAAGTCATGTTACATGATGAGAAAGGACTTGGGTCAGCTTATATGGTGATAAACTGACCTTCATGTTCAAATTTGATGCAATGATGAAGGGTAGAGGGTACACAAATCATGGAGTGGATCCAAGGTCATCTTAGAAAAATATTATACTAGAAAATGCCCTCCACTACATAAAAGAGTTTTGGGAGTGTGCAAGGTCCTAGACATATATGAAGGACAATAGTTCTCAGAGTAGATGCCATGGTATCATTAAAGGAGTAAAAGATGGTTGAGGTTTTGGAAATGACATTATCCAGTAGTTTAAGTTGATAATAGGCATGGGAAGAGATGATGTTAATACTAGCTCCCCCATCAATCATAACCCATTTGATGCAGGTTTGGTTGATGTAGGTAGTGATAAAGAGAGGGGGATCTAGGTCATCTAGATGGATAGAAGGTATTTATAAATCCTTGAAGGTGATAAGGTTAGAAATTTGGAGAGCACCAATAAAGGATGTTATAGGTTGAGGGTATTTAGGTTAGACCTCTATTGATTGCAATGCCTCTATCATTACTTGATGATGATGAGGTGAGGTATAAATTAGCTCATATAAGCTCATTTTTTTGGGGGTTTGGTGAAGTTGTTTGAGAACTAATCTTCTTATTGATTTAGAGGGGTTAGAATGAGAAGAACCTAAGATAGATTCTTTGGGTTTGGATGAAGGGGAAGATGTTTGGGTTTGATCTAGTTGGGAGGTATAAGATGGGTATATCCATGGGATGGTCACTTTAGCCTTCCCCTTTTCATTTGGTTGAGCATGTGATCATGTGACCACATGGATAGTATGGATGGAGGGAAGACTTGGGGTAGGAGATTGGGTTGGTTCCCCATCACTCTGAGCTGCGATTAGGGGAGTAAGTAGGTATAGGGTAGTGGTTGTTGGTTTTTGGATTAGTAACAGGCTCATGTGAGGTTCCTTTATTAATAAATTATCCTCATTGTCATGTTGATGGATTATGGTTTGGAGAGATTTATAGTTATTTGTGTCATACTTTGGGTGTCCTATGATCGGATCATACTTAGTGGTCATTATAACAAGTGGGTTTTGGACCTAGAGGGTCAAATGGTCTAATAGGATGTAAGGTTTAGCAAGAGGTTTGTAACAACCTTTGAAAAGTGGTTAAGTAAGATTCAGCTAAAGGTGGAGAGGTTTTAGAGGTTTTGGCCTTAGTTGGTGAGATGGAAGTATTTTTAAGAATAGGTTTGGTGGTAGAGGTCTTGGGTAAGGTGGTGTACTTAGTTGATGATTTTGGTTTAGGTAAAGAGGCTAATAGGTTAGAGGTGGAATATTTCAAGGTAGCTAGCTTAGTTACTAATGGCTTGGTGAAGATGGGTGTGTTAAAAATCAATTATGATGGTGTAACCAAAAGTGATGGTTGGGTTTTGGTCGAGATAGTAAAATTCCTAATCAAAGTGGAGGGATGAGGCCCTAAGATAGAGGGAAATGTTGAGGGGGATAAAATTTTATCCCTCCGGCCTTTTGGTGGCTTTACCTCCTTGTTTAATTTGGTTTGGCATTTGGTTGGTGAGGTGAGATTGAGTTTCAAGGATGGGTGATTAAATCTTTACGTAGGAAAGACACCAAGGTTTTTGCTTGGTTCAATTGGTTTAGTTAGAGAAGATGATTTGGTTGTTTAGGATTTAGCTACATGTGATGGTTGAGAAATGGTCAGGTTGGTAAAGGTTTTTATTGATTTGGTTGATAAGATAAGGGGTTGGATAACAAAAGTGGCAGGTTAGTTTGCCAACAAGGTAGTTAAAGGTTCCTATTTGGTGATTTAAGGGAGCCCTAGTTGTTTCCAAAAGGTGGACCAATCCACATTAGGGTTGGATACAAATTCTAATCTCTGAACTAATCTAGAGAATGGTTTATAGACTAGTCTAGTTCCCTAGATAGTGGAATTGAAAGATAAACCCATAGGTTGAGAAAGGGGAATTATGACATCATCTTTTTCCTTAATTAAAGGATGCAAAGTTTAGATGGGTGAATCTTATATGGTAATTATAGGTGTAGTGGTTTATTCCTTGGGAATGATCTTTAAAAGGGAAGTAAATTGCTTGGTAGTTGAGGGAGAAGGTAGGGTGGTTATGGTTGCTTGCTTGAGTATGTCAGTTGAAGGAGGGGTTGATGACTCCACTACCTCAATAAGTGGAGGATAGGAAGATGGTACTTCCTTGGTTTGGATCTCTAAAGGAAGAGAAGCTAACTCCACTACCTCAATAAGTGTAGGGAGTAAAGAACAAGTGATGAGGTGATAGGTTCTTCAGTAATACACATGTTAAGAACCATATTGATGGTATGGGTGTCATGAGAAGGCTCATCTTTGTTGATCTCATTTTTGGTGGGTGAATGATTGGGAAAAAGTTGTCTAAAAATATTGAAGGCTTGGTTCAGAGGTGCATTAGAGTTGTCCATTGTGAGTTCCCACTTGACAATGAGGGTTTGGAAAACATTTTTGAAAATATTACACCTACTAATGTTATGCCCAATAACTTGATGAAAAGCACATAGGTCATTCTCATTATACCAACTAGGTGTAGGATGAGAAGAATCCAATTGTTGAGGGGGATTTATGGGAGGAAGTTGTATGATATTATCCTTTAGTAACTTCTCCAAGATTTAATCATAAGATTACCCAAGCAAGGTAAATTGATTTTAATTATTTTGGTTTTAGTTTCTCATGTTTTGATTTAAGGAGTTAGAAGAATTTGATTATTTGATAGATGGTGGAGGATCAGTATTAAGGATAATTTCATTCATAGTTCCCTTGTTCTTGTTCTTGTTCTTGTTCTTGTTCTTGGTTTGGTTTCTTGGTTTAGAGGAAGAGGCCTAATTGGTTTTGTAGGTAGAGTTTTTGTTTTTCAACTTTAAATTTCCTTCATCAATGGCTCTATTTTATATCTTATGTACCATGGTAAAAAGTTTCATCAAAGGTTAGGAAACTCTAGACACATAATTTAGAAGAGATGGGCCTAACACATGCCTGAGTAAAAATTTATATCAGTTCAAGTTGCGGTAAAGAGAAGGGAAGTTGATTGATTAGTCTCCTTCACCAGGATAAAAAATCAATAATATATTCATCATCAAATTGATATATAGAGTAAATGTTAGTGATGGAAACCTTCTTGGAGATATTTACTGAAAAATGATCCAAGAAAGTTTGGGCCAACTAGGTGAAGGAGAAGAAAGAGTGTTTGGTTATGGCATTAAACCAATCCAATGCTGGACTAGATAGGGACATGGGGAAGGTATAGAGAAGGAGGGAATCCTCATAGAAAATCAAATAATATGCATGACTAAATGCCCTAAGGTTTTGTTGGGGATCCTCCTTACTTTAAATTCTAGAAACCTTGGGAAGTTCCCACTGAGGAGGTTATAGTTTGATAGGGATAGATGGGTGAATGGGCTCTTTATAGATCTATTCATATGATATAATGTTTTGAGCACTAGAGATGGATGAATCTAAGGTGGTCATTTTAGCCATGATAATTTTAATTAGATATATTTGGGGTTATGTGCCTAAAAATTTGTGAGGTACATACTATTGTAATGGTTGGGTAATGATAGTTGGTGGGAGGTTGAGAAACTACCACATATTAATATATAAACATAGGTGGTTTGGTGGATGTTATGTAGGGATAAGTGGATGCAGGTGGTTGGGTAGTGGGTATAAGTTCATACCCTTGTGGGTTAGGGATGTAACCTAGGTTTGGTGAAATGGGCACCTATTGGGTAGGAACAGTGGTTAGGTTGGTGATCAAAGGAAGGGTGGTGGCCTTTGTACTAATTGGTGGTAAGGTAGAAGGTATAGATACCATAAGATTTTAAGTGGGGTAGTGGTTAGCGGATTGAAGGTAACTGAAGGAAGGTTGGCAATGCTAGTGGTAGGTACTCCCATGGTGAGGGGAGTATAGGTGGCTAGTGGTTGGGTTTCTCCTAAGGTAGAGGAGTTATTGGTGGGGGTGGAAGGTATAAGGGTTTTTTTAGGTTGGGTAGGTAAGTTTTTCATAATATTATAAAAAGGATTATTAGTAGATGAAGAAACTTGGGTATTCAATAGTTGGGTGGTGACTATGGTAATAAAATTGTTTCCCATAAGGTGGGAAGGCATGCCATAAGGTGGGTCAATAGGTGGAACCAAAATAGGGGTATAATGAGGCATGGTGTTAAGATAATGTTGAAGGGCCACATGATTATTATCTAAGAAGGTGGAATAGTTTGTATCACCTTGCAGAACTTCTTAAAGAAAAGAAAGAGTTCCTGAAGGATGAGGAGAATTTTTTGGTTCAAAAATGTACTCCATAAATGAGGAGGTAGGAAAGGTTGATTGGTTTGGTGATGGGTTTTTTTTGCTAGGTTCTTTCACTTTTGGCGAGTTAGAACCATCCATAATTGGGGAAAGAGAATACACAAACAATCTCACCACTCAAATAGAAAAAAGACAAGAAATGAACAAAGAAATCAATCACACACTAAAAAGTATGTTAAGTCCTAAATTTATTTTTAGTCTCTCTTTTGGCTTATGCCTTAAGTTTTGTAAGAAATTGTGTGACTAAAATTGGTTTGTATAGAGGGTACTAGAAAATAAGTCTATGGTTGGTTTCAAGTTGTGTTTAGGCTCTCAAAAGGATTTATATTGGAAATCAATATGTGGCTTGGTATTGGGGCCTACCCCCTCACTTCACATACCATAATGATAAGGGTGTCGAGTGCTTAGCCAATATATACTAATTTCATGAGTTTATACTGAACCAAAGAGATAAGTTGGTTCTTCATTTGATAATGACCTCCAAGTAGGATCATCTAGAAAGGGTAAGGTGATATCTAGGTGATGAAATCCTATCAGGCTTTATCTCAAGTTGTCTGATGTTTGGTTGATGTATGTGGTTCGGTTTAGTGTGTGATGCAAGTGATGCTATGATTGAATTAATTTGCATTTTATTTAACTTATATAAGCTAAACTTGTAAGCATTCAATATATGCAGTTGATTTTAAGCCTAAAAAAATTAAATTTCATTTATGAGCATAGAATAGAGAGAAGAGCATATAGATGAAAACAAATAAAACTCAAGTAGAGACTCAAGGGTCCCATTAGGCATGTCAAAATGTTTCAGTGAATTTCAACTTATATTTCAAGAAAGGGAGAATAATAAACTAAATATAGGTATGGATGAAAAACCTATTTGGTTGTGTGCATGTTGAATTAGATGATTGTAGAGAGATCCTCTTTGGTTTGGGAGGAATGACCTGAAAATAAGACAACAGTAAAGAAAATTGTTGGTTTGATAGATACTTGGGTGGATTTCCTAGTGCTAGCTAGATCCCATAAGCAAGAGCTTCCTTGAGGATTATTAATCCACAAATTTTGAATAACTAAGTTTATAAAATAGAAGATAAAATACTTGCATCAATAATCAAAAGGTACTAAAGTTGAATATAAGAAATGATTGATAAATAAATAGACTAAAAATGAATAATATATCAATAAGAGGGTTGATACTAATGCTAAAAAAGTTAGGTTTACTTCAAAAAATAGTTTGAGGGTCTATGAATAGGCTAATGAAAATATAGTTGGATTTAGTTGAGGGTAAGTGGGTGAAAATAGCTTGTTGTTATTTCCTACCATAGTGATTATCAATGGTTGGTATGACTGTCAACAATTAAGGTGACCCTCAATAGTTGAGATGGACATCAATGGTTGGATATACCATCAATGGTTAGGGTGATTGTTAGTAGTTACTGTGTGTTGGGTTTGGGTGATAGACAGGTTAGATTAACGAGATTACATAAGGGAATTCTAGCAGATTGGTTTGTGCTGAGTTGATTGTGAAATACAAATAAAGTAATTGAATAATTAAAATGAAATACTTATCTTACCAAAGGTTGGTTGGATACTTGGCTTGCTGAAGGTTGGTTTGATGAATGGTTGAGGTGGTTAACTTATTGATGGAGTCTAGTGTGACTCTAATATAATAATGATACTTGGCTATTGACTAAGGGGCAATGGTAAGTCAGCTCTCTATCATGATGGTTGGATCACTAGATTACTAGTGGAATTGACCTACAAGGAAGGCTATGGATGAAAAAGCTCTTGAAGTCATGAAGGTAGTCCTTTTCACCTCCTCCTCTCTTCTTATAAGCACAAGGAAAAGGTCCAAGTGAAGGTTCAACTAGGATTTCTAATTATAAATCATGCATGTAATGGCTCATATGCATATTTAGATGAGTTAATTATAAAAAAGTAAGGTGGAGTTAAGGGTGAGTTAAGTTGGTTTAGATGGTGGAACCTAACTGTCAGTAGTCAAGGTGACTGTTAGTGGTCACCTTGACTATTGGTCATCAGGGGTCAAAGCCAAGGTTGGTAAAAAAGTGGGTTTTAGCCAAAAGCTTAGCTAACATAAGTTAGGTGGGCTAGGTTTAGTTAGGGGTCTTAAGGTATTCTAGGGGATTTGTAACATTCAAAACCATCATTTTCAGATTTATGATGTCTACACTAGGCTAGCAAGTCTATTCCACCCAACCAAAGACCACTATTGTCTATATAAAGAAGCCTAGGACTCCCACAGGTAGTCCTATAATTAAAAAATCTCAAGGCTTACCTATAGTGTCCCAAAAAGCATAGGTGGTATACGGGGAAGTAGTTGACTTAGAAGAAGATGAAGAGGATTATAATGAATAAATTGAATTAGAAAAGGCCAAGGAATTGAGCCTTGAAGTAGACATATATAAAGAGCTAGTTTTGGAAGGTATAATAAGTACCCAATCTATTGAAAACACTTCTTTGTCTTTCAGTTCTATTCCTATGTTTGGTAGTGTATCTATATATTCTATGTTGAAACCACCAAGGTGGAAGTTCCCACTTCCACCTCTAATGATCCATTTACCACCACTTATTTCATACAATTCCCCTTTCTCACCATGAAGGTTGAGAAGGATGTTTCTTCTATTGTTTCTTCTACCACCACCACCATTGATCTACTTTCCACCTCCATTATATCCACTTCCATCATGGCTACTTCTAATGTTCCATCTAACATTTCCACTATTAGGTCAATGAAAAAAAAGGCATCCAAAAATATAGAAATAACCATGGCCACCCTTCAGCTCTATGTTCAATCCATTCAAATCATCCTTCCCATGTCATCCACCACTCCATCTAAAGAGACTATTATGACAAGATCAGGCAAAGGAAAAAGGGCCAAGCCTTAGATAGTCATAGTCCATCCACTCCCTTATTTTGGAGGATTGGATTGGTCTAAAATCATTTGGCCCTCCTTACTTGACACCTTTTTAAAATCATACAAGAAGCAACAAGTAACTAAGGAAGCTAAGGAAGAGGTTGTATTAAAACCTCAAAAGAAAGAGATGTTAATCATTTGACCATTCCTTCATAGGCCATGGATTTAAGGACCAAAACCTTACATATGACCAATTTCAAATCACTGAGTTCCCTTTTATCACCACCTTATTTGACAAACCATCTAGGAGCATTCAGAGGGTGAAGAAAAGGAATATAGAATATGAAAAGGGTAGGAAATTGATTCTTGAGGAGAGATAAGAGGTCTTCTCATTCACTATGCTGAAGACATTAGAGCTCTAGATGCATCACATAAGGTGGCATGTTGGCCATCCATGAGGGTACAAAAATGGCCAAAAAAGAGTTGGGAGGTTGAGCTAGAGCAACTAAAGGAATAAGCCAAGACTTTGCATATACTAGTAGGCATTGAGGCTGAAGTTCAAGATGCAACCTCCAAATTTTATAATTAATTGGAAGAATTATAATTCATACAGGTTGAATTAGCCCCACACATTAATAAAACTAATGAATTATTTAATTCTTTGAAAAGTGATAGTAATAAATTGAAGATGCACATTGTATACATAGGTAATAAGGCTTATAGTCACTTGGACCTCATGACACCACTGGTGGCATCTAATGCCCTCAACTTGGTAGTCATAAGGATATAAGAAACTTAGGAATGATTAAAAAAAGTTGGGGATTTACTCCCTAAGTATTAGGAGTATGAGACCTAGGTTATTCAAATTTTGAATGATCTAAAGTTATCCAAGGTCAAAGATGATACATGGAAATTGATTAGTAAGATCAATTTTGATTAGTTCATATAAGAGGCCACTGATAACTTCAATCAAATTCTATAGGGGATGCTATTGGAGGATATAAAGGCTGAATTAAGCTTCACCAAGAAGAATATCACTAAAGTGGAAATATTTAAGATCAATATCTAGATGACCAATTTAGAACATGCAAAACTCTTGGGCCAAGTTTGTAGGATACATAAGCCACCTCTACTAAACTTAGACATCATTCAACAATAGCATGATGATTATGACAAGTGTTACCTAGATATTGAAGCAAAGAAGAAGTAATCTCATGTTGCTACTTCTAGTACCACATTGACATCAGTAGTTTCCATGTCTACTACCTCATCTAATACACCAACAAAGGTCCATGCAGCTATTGAAATAATTCATCCTAGAAAGGTTAAGATTTTATGCATGGAAATTTTGTAATGGTACACACACACATATAGTTTTCTTGTAGTTTGAGCTATTATTATAAAGTTTATTATTTTATTTGTACACATGCACATGTTTCATGGTTTTTGTAAAGGCTAACTTAGACTAATTGACAACTGTAAGTAAACTCTATACATTTTTGACCATAATTATAACTTAAGTTCTAACTACTACATGTAATGATTTTTTCATGAACTTGGAGTATAAAGTGACCCCTTCTCCAAGTCTATTTAAAGAATTGTAATCCATTGTTTGGATTTGTTAGAGAATTTTCAATATACAGGAGTGAAATTTTTTTAGTTGTCCACTCTTGTGTTTACATATTTTCTTTCCACTATTTGTGTAATTAGATTTTATTTCTTTAGTTATATGATTTAATAATCCTTAGTGTGTAAAATTTTTAAATGGGTTCTTGATTGTCTTGATTAATATACTAGTCTTAGATGTGCAAAAAATATTGAACGGTTAGTAAAATACATTGGTTATGACAATTAAGTTGATTGATTCATAAAATTGAGTGTGTAGAAGTGATTTATTTTGATATAGTTTTTTGTGAGTGTGTAATATCTACCTCATATACCTCACTAATCTTGAGCCATAATCTTCTAATTAAGAGTGTGCAATAGTTTCCCTAAAAGGAGTAACCTTTGATTGAGGCCCATGAGTTTCCTATATCAGTATCACCTTGGAATTTTTAGCCATGTTTGAACATATGTGTGCAATAATTGATAACAATAGGCATAGGTTTTGAGAGCAACTTGTCCACATAGAAACCAACTAGGGAATTTATTATTGAAGACCACAAATCTTTCTTTTTTACCTTACCCTTCCATCTTTTTTAAGTTTGTTTTGTGACCTACCCACATTAGATGAGAAACCACATCTCTATCTAAAAACCTTGTCAACAACCTGTATGCCTTACCAACTATTCCATCAATAGGTTATTAAGACCACATACCTATAACTCATACCCTGGAGTGGAGTTCACCTCCATTGAGATCCTAAAAAGATAGAGGATACCTCATTATGAGATTGGTGTGGTTAAAACCCTCATAAAAATCCTTTTTATAGTGATAGAAAGAGGGATTGAATCTTTGATACAAGAGGTTAGTTTCTACATAGAGTTACATTAGAGTCACCCAGGAGAGTGACTAGATCTAATTCCCAAGTTGGTCTTCTAATCCCACCCTTGCCAAATCATAGGAGACCTATAATTGTACTAAATGTCTATAAAATACCTAAGAATCCTTCCCTAATAAGGAATCCTTCTCTTGTTAATCATCCAATGGATCAACCACCCTAGTTAGTTGGATCTACTATTACTTTTCTAGAGATGTGCATGATTTACTTATAAATCTTGAAAAATACCTACCATCCTTTTCTCATTCAAGAGCAAGGACAATAGAGGAACATATTAAATCTTTCAAAACTACTTTAAGATTAATAAATGTTATCAATGGGGATATTGCTTGTAGGTTATTACATTTTAGACTAATGGATGTTGTTTATGATTGGTATTTGAATCTAATGGAAAATTCCATCACTTCTTGGGATGTGTTGTACCCAACATCCCCATTTTCTTTAAGGAGAAATGGGGACCCACTTTTTTTGGATTTTAATATTAATATTGACCCATTTTTTCATATTTTTGTGTGAATTCTTGAAAAATCTAAGGTATTTTACTATTGGTAGGATGATATTGGCATTATGTTTCATGAGATTAACTTTTGTTCTATAGAGATTATTCTTTGGGTTTATATTTTAGGCTAATTATTTTGACCCATGTGTAATTTATCCTTTCAATTTTTATATTTCAGGTGTTCTTGGCCCTATTTTATTTTAGTTTTACTATTCATAAAGCCTTATTTTATTGAGAGATTATTACAGACATTTTGTCTAAAATAATTCCCTTGAAGGAATTTAGCCTACAAGCTCTTTGCCTTACAAAATTTTTGACTATGGAAAATTTTCCATAAAACAAATTCCCTGATAGATTATCCCTTCTACCCTTCCAAACCTACCCTTTAATACTTTTTGAAATGACCCTTAGCTATATGAAAGTACCCTTCAAGGAAGTCAAAAGTGCCCTTCAGCCTTTATGAAGTAGACCCTTCAGGAAATTTTTTACCATGAAGTAGACCCTTCAAATCCTTTCCACCTACTCTCTAAACCTTTTGAATTAGCACTTAGGCCCTTTTGAAATTGTCATTTTTCCTTTGAATTAACCCTTCATCCTTTATGAACTAGACCCTTTGGGACTTTTTGAAATGACCCTTAGCTATATGAAAGTACAATTCATGGAAATCAAAAGTGCCCTTTGCCCTTTGCAAAGTAAACCCTTCAAGAATTTTTTTCCATGAAGTAGACCCTTTGGATCCTTTCCACTTAACCTTCATAGCTTTTGAATTAGCCCTTTGGCCATTTTGATAGTGTCATTTTTCCTTTTAATTAACCCTTCATCCTTTATAAAGTAGACCCTACAAGACTTTTGTCATGGACACAGTGCCCTATGAAGTGGACCCTTTGAAACAAAATTAGCCTTTAGGGAAACTAAAAGTGTCCCCTAGGCCTTTGAAGTAACCCTTAAAGATAATTGCCTCAAGACGTTTAACCAAATGGAATCTTTGGGGAAATTGTTGTAGAAATTTTGTCTGAAATAATTCCCCCAAAAGAATTAGTCTACAGACATTGACCCACGAGCATGTTTTTAATGTACACCCTAAGTGCCTTATTACTAAGAGTATTGATAGTCTCACCATACTTATCCAAAATAAAACCAAAAATATTTCCTATTAATACTTTAAACACCCCCACTAACTTGAGCTAACAAGTTTGAATTATATGGGAAATAAAAGCCAAGTGAATGTTGCACATTTATGTCACATGAATTGATATTCAATGTAGGATTATATATAGGTAATTTACCATGACTAAAAATCCATCATTATATTCAAGATAACTTGCATTTGAAGTCTTCTTTTATCTTACAATGATGAAGTGCCCTAGTTACTACTTCAAGAGTATTGCGAGTAAAATAATGATTGAGCTAGAGCCAAGGTTTTTTCACAAGCATACATAACACATAAGAAAAGCATCATGGATAATGTAGAAATGGCATCTACATATAAAACATTTCAAGGTAAAAATCCACCATCTCCATATTCAATTAAAGACTTCACAAAATTAATGGATACAGTCTTCGATACCATGGTTTTTGGAGACAAATTTAGGAATTACTCAATATTATGAGATATTAATTTGGTGGATGTGTTTCCACTCAATGATGATATGATACTAGAAAATAGATTATTCATAAAAGAATTTTTGGTATTTAATTGCCAAAGATTACACTTTTTCATAACCAAGCTAGAAGTAATGTTATGCATTGACCTCTTAAGGGACCTGCTCTTCTTAACTAATTATATGGTATTCCCAACATCCATTTTGTTAATTTGGATTGGGTGCCATTATTATACATGATTCTTAAACATGATGCTACGTATGCCCTAAGAAAGATAATAAGCCTATGTTTGAGGGAATAGATTATTCACAAAGATAGGTTCCCCATGCCCATACGATATTTCTTCATGATGTCATACTTAATGGACACAGTCATGGGTACATGTTATAGAAACTTTGGTGTATTATGGGTTCTAACCACAAAATATGAGAATAATAGAAGATATGACCAATACCAATTATGCATGTCTACTGTTATACCAAATATATGGTGCAGATCTCCAAATATGTCTACCCTCAGGTTTAGTAAGCCATTCATGGCTTGCCCATGCCTTGAATTGGACATAATATTATGAAGAATTTAACTGGGAAAGGAGATTACTTCCTTTACCCAAATTTCACTATTATTATGGTTTTGGGAAAAAATGTTGGCCCCCTATGTCTTCCAAGGTTTGTTATAGATAAATTAGTTAAATAAGAAATCACCTTCCAATTATGGAAGAACATTGAAGAGGATTTGTCAAGGAAAAATAAATACTTGTATTTTGGTCATCTCATAACTATTGGATGGATGGTGTATACAATGAGAAAGCATCTTGATGAAGTAGGTGGAAAATTTATGAGTTATCCTTTCTTTGCACTTACACATAGAGATTAGGATTTGCATGGGCTGATCCAAAAGCATATCCATGGATTCAACATCCTATATAGTCATGACCCTTATGACTATGACTTCTTATTTTTGAATGCCAAGTATGATGAGGAAGTGTTGGAATCGGCATAGATTTTTGGGTTTTAAGAATATCAATTGAGAATGATCTAGGATGATCCTTCTTTTTCTACTAGCGAATTGGATAGTAAAAAGGCACTCTACAAAGGGTGAAAACATTTAGATTTTTAGAAGGGATAGTTTGAGGAGAAATCAAAGGACCAAGATTCTTCCTCCTCATAAGGAATTCCTTTGAAGTTGAATTTGAAAGTAATGAAGAAGGATCTTAGGCTACATGAGCCTAGTATAACTAGGGAAGGATAAATAAGGGACCCAAACAACTTTGACTCTGATGAGGAATAGAGAGGATAGGGATTTCCTATTATAGTTTCTAGTCAAGTACCAATTGCTATGCCCTAGAAACACATTATTAAATCCATTTGGATAAAAATATAGGAGTATAAACATCATCAAATCATGACTCCCACACAAAAATAAGGACCCCCTTAGTCTACAAGAGAAATCCTAAGACTCCCACGAGTAGTCCCATAGTAGATGCATCACAGAGTTTTCCTACTCAGCTTCCACATTCAAAACCATCCAAGGGAGATGTGGTGATTATCAAGAATATTTAATATGATTTATATGAGGAAGTTGAGTTGGAGACAACCAAGGCTATGAGCCTCCAGATAGAACCTGTGGATATTACTCCTCTAGGTACATAATCTTTTGTCAGTTTTCCCTTATCATCTATACCCATATTTGGGTAGGATAATTTTATAAAATTTACCACATTTATCCCATACACTTCTACTACTACCATTTATCCCTCCATATCCATTTCCTTCCCATTCACCACACAAACCCCTTCTATCCCTACTGGCACCTCCACTGTTAGAGACTTCAAGAAGAAGAAAGTGTCTAGGAAGGTGTAGAATTCACTAGCCACCTCATAGCTCCATGTCCAATCCACTCAAATCACCCTTACACTACCATATAACACTTATAAAGATAAGACCATAGTTACAAGAATTGGTAAAGGAAGGAAGGCCAAGCCTCAAATAATCATGGTCTATCCCCTTCCTCAGTTTGGAGGAGTAGATTGGTCCAAAATCATATGGCCTTCCCTTCTTGATGTTATGACTAAACTCCATAATAAACATCAAAAAGTTTAAGAAGAGGTATAATAAGAGGTTATTTTCATAACCTATGATGCATCCCAATTAGATATCCCTCTATGGGTAGTGGATCAAGAAGCAAGACATTCAAATCACCAAACTTCAAAATCATTGAGCTTCCATTTGTTTCTACTTTGTTTGATCCCCCAAATGATAGTATCTAAATGGTGAAGAAAAATAAATTATAAGATGAAAAATTCACTTAAATCATCCTTGAATAAAGGTAAGAAGTGTTCTCCCTCACCAAGAAGAAGAATAAATAGTGAGGACAACCTTTATATGAGGAAAATCTAGTAGACCTGGCTCAAGCACATAAAGATGCCATAGTTATGATCCATGAGGGCACTGATAGAGCTAGAAATATAGGTATTAGAGGCCAAAGTGGAAGAAACTCAAGGAGAAGGCCAAAATAGTGCATATTTTTATGGGTATTAAAACTAAAGTTTAAGAGGTAGCTTCGAGATGCTATAACTCCTTAGAAGCTATATAGTTTATGAAGGCCAAGATGGCCCATCATATGAGCTAGGCCAATCAATTGTTCAACTCTTTGAGAGATGAAAGTTTAAAATTGAAGATACTAGTTTTCTATATAGGCAACTCTCTCTATAGTCATATTGACATTATAAATATGTTGGAGGCATCTAATGCCTTAAATCTAGTAGTCATTCAGCAAGAGAAGGTGAAATATTGGTTGAAAAATGTTAGGGATTTAGTCCCTAGATATGAGGCACATGAGGTTCAGGTTCTTAAAAATTTTCATGAGCTAAAGTTATCCAAGGTTAAAGACTCCATTGGTAAGTTGATTAGTAGGATCAATTTTGACAAGATTATTCAAGAAGTAGTTGATGAGTTTAAGTAGAGCTTAAAAGGTTTGAAAATTGAGGAAAGTTATTCATAATTAAGGAAGTCTTAGAAAAAGGTCACTAAATTTGAAATCTTCAAGAATAAATTCCAAATAACCAAATATGAGCATGCAAAGGTCCTTGGACAGACCAAGAGAATCCATCAGCGATCGCTACTAAATTTAAACATTATACAAAAGTAACATGGAATGGTGCAAAATGTATATGCAGATAACAAAGTGAAGAAGAAGTAGACTTCAGGTAGTGTAACTACATCTTCATTTTCCATGATGACTTTTATACCAACCAAGGTGCATGCAACACTTTAAGCCAGTAAGCCTTGATAGGCTAGAATATTACACATGTACACTTTTGTAATGGCCAATGTACTTAGATTTTCAGTGGATAATTATAAAAAATAACTTTATATTTTGTGTATATACACACATTACATAATTTTGAAAAGTTAATTTATTTATTTTTAGCTTCTAGTTCTCTTTTAGATGGTTTTAGACTATAGTTATAACTACATGTTCTAATTGGCATTTGTAACCACCCTCCATGAACTTGGAAAATGAATCGACCCCTTCCCCATGTCTATATATACAATTTTAACCCCACTCATTTTTTGTGTTAGAAGATTTTAGAATACAAAAAAATGAACAATTTTGATTGTCAACAAAGTGTTTTTGAGTATTTTATTTCTAATTCCATGCAATTAGTTATTATTTTCTTGGTTGTATGTTTTAATAATCTTTAGTGTGCTATAGCTATGAATAGATTCTATATTTCTTGATTGATATACTAATCATATATGTGAAATAAATATTTAAATATTAGTGAATGTATCGATTAAGTTGATCAAGTTAATTGAATCATATTTTCAAATGTGTATTTATGCTTTCTTTGGTGTAGTTTTCTATGAGTGTGCATCAGCTACATCAAATAATTCACTTACCTAAGACATAATCTCCTGATAAATGGTATACAATAGCTACCATAAAAGGAACAACCTTTGTTTGAGGCTTGAAAATTACCTACATCTTTATTTCCTTAGACTTCTTATCCGTGTTTGATTATATGTGTTATTACTACTAGAAATAGATATAGGTTTTAGGAAGCATATGTCTATTTAGAAACCAACCAAGGAAGTAATTACCAAGAATAATGGAGCCTATTTTTATACACTACCTTACCCTCCTTTTAAATTTATTGTTAAAACAGACCTACTTTAAAATAGATACCAGTCACCCATCTAAATCATGTAGAGAATCACTCTATTATAAGGCCACACCTCCACCAAAAAAACCTTGTTAAAAACCTACATACCCTACCCCTATTCCATCAATATGTTGAAATACATTACATACCTATACTCATGCCCTGTAGTGGAGTTTACCTCCATTAAGATCCTAAAATTTTAGAGGTTACCTCATTTGACTATGGTGTGCATAAAACCCACATCAATAGTATTATACGAACACTATAAGGAGGGCCAAACCCCTAATAATAGAGGTTATTATTTTCATAGAGTTACAATAGAGTCACCCACGAGAGTGACTAGATGTAATTCCTAGGTTGGTTTATTAGCATCACCCTTGACAAGTCATAAGAGACCTAGAACCATGCCAATAACTCTAGTCCAAAACAATCCACCACCTCCACTAGATTACCCCTTACCCATAAGGAACCCTTTTCCTATTAATCAATTGATGGCCCAATAATAGCCCTAGTTAGTTAGATCTACCATTACCATCCTAGGAGAGATGCATGATTTGCCTCATAATCCCAAAAAGTATTTTCCATCCTTTTCTATTTCAAGTCCAAGGACCACATAAGAGAATATCAAATTTGTTAAATTTGATTTAAGATTAATGAATGTATTTGATGAAGATGTTACATTTCAATTATTCCCTTTTCCTTTAATAGATAATACTTATGATTGGTATTTAAATCTAACAAAAAATTCCATCACCAATTGGGAAGAATGTCAAATAGCTTTTCTTGCATAGTTTGGATAGGTCACCAATCATGTATTGATATATCATCACTTCACCAGTATGAAGAGGGATCCTAATGAACCCATCCATAATTTTAACAAAAGATGGTAGACTATGTATAATTGGTTATCCCTGAGGTATAAATCAGAACTAACATTAGCATTAGAGATGTACAAGAATGCCTTGGACCCTATCACTATAGTATTCCTAAGGAGATCACCTGTTATAAATAATTTGGTGTTGACATTTGAAGAGGTTATTAGTATTGATAGATAGCTAAACCCATAGACACCTACCCAACCTAGTACCACATGTGAAGTAGAACATTTCAACATACAATCATAATTAATTGTACACACTACCTCGATTGACATAGATGATGTAGTGAATTTTGGCTATCTAAACAATTATGTGACAAGAAATAATTATCAATAGATCTAACACATAGTAACACTTCCCACATATATTATACAAGGTACAAATTACATAAAATCTAAATTGGATTCTAATCAAAAGATGGTCCAAATTTTGAGCAATGATTTACTGAATATGTAATGAAAGATGGACAACGCTAATGCTCTAACTAGAAACCAAAAAACTAGATTTTAGAGATATAATAAACATTTTAATAGGCCTAAAAATAACATAGAATAACCTAACAAGCTCTTGTAAATCAACATAGCTAAAATGGATCTTTCGAATTGGTACAAAATACACAATACACCCCAACATGGTAATCTTGATTACATCAAATTCTATATGGTGTTACAGATATTTCAAAGAGAAGTAAAAATATAGGATTAGATGAATAATCCACTAGAATCCAATCAAGATCCTAGATCTTCTATCACAACCATGTTCTTCAAAACTCATGAGTTTCCATTCCCAAGTGAAGATGATAACAAACTAGAAGATAATACGAATGAAGTTCATACTTCCAATAGTTCCAAAGAGGTGTGTACAAACTAAGGAACAAACAACCACTTACCACCTTGACTCCTCCAAACACCATGACAATTCCTCTAAATCCCAAAACAAACAAAAATCTACCCCTTCTAAAGGGGAATAATCAGCTTCCAAGCAAGGAAGAACCAAGTAAAGGAGGATACAACATAATGGAAAATATGAAGAAGATTAAAGAAAATATAAATATCCATGAGCTATCCCAGATCACTAAACAAAAGGAGATATTATGGAAGTCTAATACTAGAAAGGCCCCTATGGAAAGAACTAGAGTGACTATGAACAAAGCAAAGGTTGTTGATGCCAACATCATTTACAAGAGCAAACTCAAAGTGCCATCATTTATACTGACCATCAGATCATTTGGTAAGAACATTCACAACTATTTGTTTTATTCTAGAGCATCTACAATGGTTATGCCTACCTCTCTATATAAAAAGCTTGGTCTCACTCCAAGCCTTTCAAAGAGATCAATCTCTCAACTAGACAAAATGGTAGTAATAGTAGTGGGAGAATTGAATAACATACACATTCAAGTAACATTGTAACCGAGAGTCTAGATGACTATCTATATTTTGGTAGTGGACATACTATAATACTATGGATTATTATTGAGCAAAGATTGGTCCCAAATGTTTAATGGATATCCTTCCATAGACTTCTCTCATATCTAGCTACTATGGAGAGCAATTGTGAATCAAATCAAAATTGATAGAGAGCCAAGAATAAAATATCCCATCATGGAATATAATGTCAAAAATGAGGAGGTAAATTTGACTC
Source organism: Torreya grandis (assembly GCA_037957365.1). Classification (NCBI taxonomy): domain Eukaryota; kingdom Viridiplantae; phylum Streptophyta; class Pinopsida; order Cupressales; family Taxaceae; genus Torreya; species Torreya grandis. The sequence continues at coordinate 1,942,678 of JARHVA010001461.1, read as the reverse complement.
TCCCACTCTTGGTATTTATACTTTTACTACTCAAAATCTAGTACAAAACCTAGAACTTGAAGGTTTGAATCAGTGATGGACTATGCATTTTGATAGAGCTAGGTCTAAGTAAGGATCAGGTGTAAGAATTGAGCTAATTGATCCTCCAGGTAAGACATTATTGACAGCTTATAAATTATAGTTTCCATGTAGTAATAATAGAGTTGAGTATGAAGCTATAATTATGGGACTACAGTTTATGCTAAAGAACAATGTAAAATAGATAAAAGTATTTGGTGACTCAGAGCTAGTAGTTTACCAAGTAAGAAATAAATATTAGTGAAAATTGTCTTATCTAAAGAGATATAAGCATAGAACATGGGATTTAATTAAAATATTAAAATATGTTAACATATTACACTCCCTAGAGAGAAGAATCAGACCATTGATTCACTAGCTACTACCACTGCCAATCTCGAACCATTATAAGAATCTAAGGTAAAGAGATTTTCTATTGAACTAGTTCCTTGTCCCTCTATTTTAGATAATGTATAAAATTTATAGGTCTTCAATGATGATCAGTATATTATTTAGTTCCTAACTAAGTTAGGGGATTTCAAGTCCCAAATCATCAATGGTAAAGGCATTGACCACTTCTATCAATAATAAATACATAAAGAGGGCATTCTCTAGCTCAAGGAAAATTGAATCCCATCCAACTTAGTCTCCTTAAAGAGATAATTTGACTTAGACCCTCAGGCACAATAGCTTAGGTAGCCTAAAGTTGCTGAATCAAACTTCAAGGGGGAAAATGTGGGAGATTATTGCAATTTACATTATGTGAATATTGGTCATAGTTGCATTGTGGAAGAAAGATAACGAGTCAAGTATTTGATCACTCAATATAAAGATGTTATCACTTAGACCTATGAAGATTTGAAGGCGTATGACCAAAAGTTCATCACTCATATGATTCCCCTAAAGCAAGACCATAAACCATTTAGATAGAGGCAAAGGCCAATAAATCTTATTTTGGAGCTTCTTATTCAGAGGGAAGTGGAGAAGTTATTAAATACCAAAATCATCTTCCAAATATAAAATTATACTTAGGTGGCCAATTTGGTCTTGGTTAAAAATAAGAATGGTGAAATTATATTATGTGTAGACTTCATAAATCTGAATATGGCTTTTGAGAAAGACAATTATCCTCTCCCTTCTTTAGATGAGGTAATACAAATAGTGAGTAGTTTTGAAATTATATCCTTCTTAGATGGATTTTTAGGCTATAATCAAGTACTAGTATAATCTAAGGATAGAATTAAGATGGTTTTTACCATAAATTCAGGTACTTATGTGTAAAAAAGGATGTCATTTGGCCTAATCAATTTAAGAGCTACTTTTTAGCATGTTATGGATCATGCCTTCAAGGGAATAATAGGAAAATGTATAATCATCTATATGGATGATCTTATTGTGTTTTCAAAGATAGAAAAGATCACATAATTCACCTATAGTCCATAATTGAGAGGTAGAAAAGGTTTGATATTTCATTAAACCCAAAGAAAAGAATATTTAGAGTCATTGAGAGGAAAATATTAGGACATAATATCACAAAGGATGGGATCACCATTAATCTAGATAGAATATAGGAAATTTATAAGATTGAGCCACCAAATATCAAGGAGTTCAAATCATTCTTCAAGAAAATCAACTTCATGAGGAATTTCATCTTAGGGTTCATAAATATCATCAAGCCTCTAAATGCCATGCTCAAGTAAGATGCTAAAATTGAGTGGATAGATGAAGCCAAAAAGTCTTTCCAAAACATAAAGGATACCATATCATAGGATTTAGTGTTAGTCTAAAATTTATAAAATATTTCTATCTATATTAATTCTCTTTAGAATAAACTATTGCTATAGTTATCACACAAAATTAAGATGAAACAAAGCATCTGATTACTTTCATTAGCACAAATTTGAAGGAGAGCTCAAGTATTCTATGATTGACAAGTAGATTTTATCTCTTATTAAAGTAGTGAAGAAATTTTGACATTACATTTTAATGAATAAAACCATTGATATTGTCTTCAACCCTACTATCAAGCTCACCCTATTGCAAAATAAGATGGGAGAACATCAAGGCAAATGGATGGCCAAGCTCCAAGAATTCAACATAGAGATTAGGCCTACAAAGATCATCAGGGGTCAAGGAATTATTCAACTCATGACTGAGCCTAATATTCAAATCACTATTGAAGAGGTATACATAGCACAATTTTATAAAGGTAAATGGTATATAAATATAATCTAGTATTTATTTACTAAAACTTATCCCCTTGAGCTTAATAGAGAAATAAGGAGAGATTTGAGGCTTAAAGCTACTCATTTCATGATCAAGAAAAGAGTCCTATATAGAAGGAACTATGAAGGTATTTATGTTAGATGTGTATTTTTAGAGAAGGCAAAAGAGATTTTGGATAACTTTCATCAAAAGATAGGTAGTGATCACACTGTTGGAAATAACATAGCCCATAAAATATTGATGTTGGGTTATTATTAGCCAACCATTTTTAAATATTCTCATATGCACATCAAAACCTACCATGAATGTCAAGAATTATCTAAGAGAGAATTATATGCAACAATGATTCTATAACTAGTTGTTGAAGGAAGGCCATTTACATAATGGGTTTAAACTTCATTGGTGTAATCAGCCTAAATTCCTTAGTAGGCCATAAATTTGTGATTATAGCTATAGATTATTGTACTAGATGGATGGAAGTATTAGCCATAAATAATATTAGAGAAAAATATGTGATTCAATTTTTGGAGGAACACATAACAACTAAATCTGGCACACTCATCTCTTTGGTGTGTGATAATGGACCAAATTTTATATCAGTAGAATTCACTAAATGGGTACATGTTTACCAAATCATAATCAGGTCAACCTCTAACCACTACCCTTAGGGAAATAGATTATCATAGTCAATAAATAAAAATTTTATTGATGTAATTAAAAATTTAATAAGGGATAGGCCTAGGGATTGGCGTAACTTACTAAACTATGTTCTTTGGGAAAACTAAATGAGATACAAGTAAGCCCTGAAAGCTTCACCCTATCTTTTGTTATATGGATGAAAAATAATTTTACCTCTCATGTTGAAGCTACCCACATATAAATTCATGCAATAATACATGGAACCAAATGACAAAGTAGAATCAAAATTTATTGATTTAATAGAAATGGAAGATTCAAGGAATGAAGCCTTACAAACATTCAACAAACACCAAGATGTAGTCAAAAGATGGTTTGATAAAAGAGTGAAAGTCAAAGCATTTAGAGTTTTGGTCTAGTGCTAATATGGGATAAATCCCATGAAAATAAAGGACAACATGATAATTTTTCCCCACTATGTATTGGACCCTATTAGATTGTAGAGATCATGGGTAATAATGAATTTTGTCTAAAGGACCTTCAAGATAATGAGCTTACATACCTAGTCAATGGATAATTCCTAAAGTATTACTTTAGAGATGTTCCATCTAAATATATTATTGATTGAGAAGATTTAGATAAGTTTAGATGTAGGACTAGAGTAGATATTCATGCTTTCTAGTTTATTTTCTTACTTTTTAGTTTAAACTTTTTGATTTTTAGTATTCAATTTTTTTAGATTAGATCTTAGTTATTTATATAGTAGTTTCCTACTTTATAGATTAATTATTCTTTGTTTTCTTTAGCATTCAAGTTTATGTTTTATCTAGTTATTTCCAAGATAAAATCCAAAATAACTAAGTTTAGGACATGTATAAAATGGGAAAATTAATCCTGACACATTGGACACTAGTTTGCAGATTGGGTGCATTTTTGTGTTTTTGAGACTTTAGGATGAAGGAAAATGATTAGAGGATTATTCTAAATAATTTCACAATTGAATACTTTAACTAATCATATGGAATTTTTTATATAGGTACTTCATACAAATTTAAAAAGTTTTTTTATTTTATTGGATCAAATGCACTTATCATATTAAATACTTGTTGGAAGTGAAAATTTTGGATGTATATTTGGTTGGTAGGGATGCTCTAGTAAAAATTGGTTTTATAATTATACCAGCTCACTAGGGTTTCATCTCCCCTCTTTTCCATTGATATGAACACAAGAGAAATAAAAGAACAAAATAAGAGATAAAATAACCAATGAGAGTAAAAGAGAAAAAGAAAATTTAAATAGCTTACATGATGAAATAAGGTCAATGCACCACACATCATAGTTATAAGAAAATAATGGAATGAGAAAATAAATAGCCAAAGGTATCTCTATTAGGGCTATGAATGTTTGGATAGTAGTAGAGTAATGCCTAAGCCTCCCTTCATTTAATGAGCTCTAACAGATACTCGAATGAAACCTACATCCTCATCAAAACCTTTAGAAAAATTATCATAGTAAAGGCTAAATGAATTACACATTCTAACAGACACAGATGGAAAAAATTAGAAGGCAAGTATGTTGTGTGATTTAAACTTATGAATATCTTCCATGTTTTTGATTTAAGTATTTTTCTATGACATACTTCAAGATTTATCTAAAGATTGTGATACTTGAGTTTTAGGTTCTTGAATACTTAGGAGCATTCCCCTTATAAGTTTCCATTTGTTGTAGCCAACATCCCCTTTTTCTTTAAGGAGAAATGGGGACCCACTTTTTTTGGATTTTGGTCTTAATATTGACCCACTTTTTCATATGTTTATGAACATTCTAGAAAAATCTATGACATTTTACTATTGGTAGGATGATATTATCATTATGTTTCATGAGACTAACTTTTATTCTAAAGATATTTTTATTTAGGTTTATATTTATGGGCTAATTATTTTTTCCCTTGTGTAATTTATCCTTTCAATTTTTATGTTTTAGGTGTTATTGGCCCTATTTTATTTTAGGTTTACTATTTGTAAAGCTTTATTTTATTAGGAAATTATTATGGATATTTTGTTCGAAATAATTCCCCCAATAGAATTCAATCTGCGAGCTCTTTGCCTTACAAAATTTTGGACTATAGACATTTACCAAAAAATAAATTCCCCACAAATTATCACTTCAATCCTTTCAAACCTACCCGTTGGGACTTTTTGAAATGACCCTTAGTTGTACAAAAGTACCCTATGGGGAAATCAATAGTGTCATTTGGCCTTTATAAAGTAGACCATTTGGGAAATATTTTTCCATGAATTAGACCCTTTAGATCCTTTACACCTACCCTTAAAACCTTTTGAATTATTCCTTTTTCCTTTTTGAAAGTGTCCTTTGTCCTTTTAATTAACCCTTTAGCTTTTATGAAGTAGACCCTTTAAGACTTTTTGAAATGACCCTTAGCTATACAAAATTACCCTTTAGGGAAATCAAAAGTTCCATTCAACCTTTGTGAAGTAGACCTTTGGGAAAAATTTTCCCATGAAGTAGACCCTTTATATCCTTTCCACCTACCCTTTAGGCCTTTTGAATTATCCTTTTGGCCTTTTTGAAAGGGTCCTTTTTCCTTTGAATTAACACTTCAACCTTTATGAAGTAGACCCTTTGAGACTTTTGTCATGGACAAAATGCCCTAAAAAGTAGACCCTTCAGACCAAAATTACCATTCAAAGAAACTAAAATTTCCCTCCAAGCCTTCAAAATAGCCCTTCAAGAAAATTGCCTCAAGACTTTTTCCCAAATGGAATCTTTGGGGAAATTATTGTAGACATTTTATCTGAAATAATTCCCCTAAAAGAATTAGTATACATATTTTGACCCAAAAGCATGTTTCTAATGTACACCCTAAGTGCCGTATTACTAAGAGTATTTCTAGTCTCACCATACTTAACCAAAATAAATGAAAAAATATTTCCTATTAATAATTTAAAGACCCCCACCAACCTAAGCTAACAAGTTTGAATTATACAAGAAATAAAAGCCAAGTGAATGTTGTACATTTATGTTGCACAAACTAATATTCAATATATGATTATATATATGAAATATACCATGATTAAAAAGATGTCATTATATTTGAGCTAGCTTAAATTTGAATTCTTATACTATCTTACAATGACAAAGAGCCCTAGTTCTTACTTCAAGAGTACTACAAGTAAAACAATGATTGAGCTAGTGTTGAGTTATTTTCACAAGTATACATAACAAATAAGAAAAGAAACATGGAACATGTAGTAGTGGCATCTAGATCTAGAAAGTTATCATGTATGAATCCACCATCCCCATATTCAATTAAAGACTCCATAGAATTCATAGATGTAGTCTTGGACACCATGGTGTTTAGAGATAAATACAAGAATTACTTAGCATTATGGGATGTCATTGATTTGGTGGACATGTTTTCACTTGAAGACATTATAAATATAGCAGATAATTTGTTCATAAAAGAATTTTTGACATTCAAATGCCAAAGATTACACTTTGCTTTAGTCAAGATAGAAGTAATTTCATGCATTGACCTCTTAAGGGACCTGTTCTTCTCTAACAAGATATCATAGGATGCTTTCCTACATCATTTTAATAATAATACAGTGGTCATGCATATTTTAGGGGAAATTTTATAGAGATACTTGTCTTTTAGTATCCACAATGCCTAATTTTACAAGAACACATTAGTGCAATTTAACATAAATACCTTGATGGAGAAGGTGCTATCTTCATGGCTACTCCTAGACTAGACTATCACGTGTAAAGGGAAGAAGTCAAAAGGAGAAATTTTGATTGACAAGTTTAAGATGGGGATTCAAATTGGTATGGATATTCTTAACTGATTATAGGTATGCCCAACATCCATTTCATTAATTTGGATTGGATTCCATTAATATACATTATTCTTACACATGATGCCACATACGCCCTAGGTGAGATAGTAATCCTATGATTGAGGTAATAAATTATTTACAAAGACAAACACCCCACACCCACAATAAATTTATTCATGATGTTATACTTATTAGACATAGTCATGGGTATATATTATAGATATATTGGTGCATTATGGGATCTAACCATAGATTGTGAGAAGAATATAATATAAAACCATTACCAATTCATGCACATCTACTTTTATACCAAACATATGGTGAGGATCTCTGAAGATGTCCACCCTCAATTTTGGCAATCCATTCATGGCTTGCCCATGCCTCAAATTGCACATAATATTGTGAATAATTTGGATAGGAAAGGAGATTACACACATTACCCAAATTTCACTTTTATCATGGTTTGGGGAAAAAATGTTGGCCCCCTAAGTCTTCTAATGTTTGTTCTGGATAAATTAGCTGAACAAGAAATTGCCTTCCAATTATAGAAGAGCATTGAAGAGGATTTTTTAAGGTAGAAGAAATCCTTATATTTTGGTCATATCATAACTATTGGAATGATGGTGTATATAATGAGAAAGCATCTTAGAGAAGTAGGTGGAAAATGTAGGAGTTATACTATCCTTGCATTTGCACATAGAGATTGGGATCCACATGCACTAATCCAAAAGTGCATCTATGAATTCAACATCATGTATAGTCATGAGACTTATGACTATGACTTCTTATTTTTGAATGCCAAGTATGATGAAGAAGTGTTGTAATAAAAACAAATTTTTGGGCTATAAGAGGATCATTTGAGATTGATATAGGATGATCCTTTTATTTATATTAGGGAATTGGATAGTAAAAAGGCACTCTATAAAGGGTGACAACATTTAGATTTCTGAAAGGGACAGTCTGAGGAGAAATCTAAAGACCAAGATACTTCCTCATCTTAAGAATTACTTTAAATTTTAAATTGAAAGTAGTGAAGAAGGAACCTAAGATACCCAAGCTTAGTTTAACTAGGAGAGGACAAGTAGGGGACCCCATCAGCCTTAACTTTGATGAGGAAGAGAGAGCATATGGATTGCATACTATAAGTTCTAGTCAAGTACCAATTTTTATGCCCTAAGAGCACATTATTACGTACATTGGGATAAAAAATATAGGAGAATCAAATCAATACCTTAGGACTCCCTCATATAAGTAAGGACCCCCTTGGTCTATAAGAGAAAACTTAGGACTTCCACAGGCAGTTCCATAATAGAGGCATCATAGAGTTTGCCTACTCTACTTCCACATTTAGAACTAGCTAGGGGAGATGTGGTGATCATCAAGGATATTAAAGATTATTTAGATGAGAAATCCAAGTTGGAGATATACAAAGCTATGAGCCTTTAGATAGAACCTATGGAGCTTACTCTTTTAGGTATATAGTCTTTTATTAGTTTACCCTTATCTTCTATACCCATTTTTGGGTAGACTACCTCTATGGAATTTCACACATCTATCCCCTTAACTTACAATAATAACATTTTTCCCTTAATTTTCATTTCCATCCCATTCACCACACAAACCCCTTTTATCCCTACTATCATCTTCACTATTAGAGACCTCAAGAAGAAAAAAGTGTCAAGGAAGGTGTAGACTACTATAACCACCTCACAGCTCCATGTCTAATCTACTCAAATCACCCTTCCACTACCATATACAACTTCTATAGAGGACACCATAGTGATAATCATTGGTAAGGTGAAGAAAGCCAAGCCCTAAATAATCATGATCTATCCACTTCCATTATTTGGAGGATTAGATTAGTCTAAAATCATATGGCCTTCCCTTCTTGATATCCTAAAAAAACCCCACAAGAAACAATATAAACATCAAGAGGAGGTAGAGGAAGAGGTTTTTGTTATAACCTCTAATGAATCCCAATTAGATATCCCTCCATGAGTAATATATCTAAGAATCAAGCCATCCCAATTTCCAAACTTCAAAATCACTAATCTTCCATCTATTTATACTTTGTTTTATCCTCTAATTAAAAATATCTGAAGGGTGAAGAAGAGGAAATTAAAAGATGATAAATGCATCCAAATCATCCTTGAAGAAATATAAGAAGTGTTCTCCATCAACAATAGGTAGAAAAAATAGCTAAGATAATCCTTATATGAGGAAAATCTAGCAAACCTAGCTCAATCACATAAGGATGCCATAGTTATGATCCATGAGGTTACTAAACTAACTTGATGGGAGCTAAAGGTAGAAGTACAAGTATTGGAGGCCAAAGTGGAACAACTCAAATAGAAGGCCAAAATAGTACATATTACTATGGGCATTGAAACTAAAGTTTAAGAGGTAGCTTCAAGATTCTATAAATCCCTAGAAGCTATGGATTTTATAAAGGCAAAGATGGCCCGTCATGTGAGCCAATCCAAATAATTGTTCAAATATTTGAGAGATGATAGTGCAAAACTAAAGATGCTAGTTGTCTATATGGTCAACTCTCTCTATAGTCATCTTGACCTTATGACTATGCTGGAGGCATCCAATGCCTTAAATATAATAGTCATTCGATAAGAGGAGGAAAGAGATTGGTTGTAAAACATAGGGGCTTTAGTCCCTAGATATCAGGCACATGAGGCTCAGGCTCTTCAAATTTTACATGAGCTAAATTTATCCAAGGTTAAAGACTCCACTGGTAAGTTGATTAGCAGGATCAATTTTTACAAGCTTATCTAAGAAGTGGTTGATGAGTTTAAGAAGAACTATCAAGGTTTAAAAATTGAGGAAATTGAGTCAAAATTAAACAAATCTTAGAAAAAGGTCACTAAAGTTTAAATCTTCAAGAATAAATTCTAAATAACTAAGGATGAGCATGCAAATATATTTGGACAAACCAAGAGAATCCATTAGCCATTGCTGCTAAATTTAGACATTATATGAAATTAGCATGAAGTGGAACAAAAGGTATATGAGGATAAGAAAGTGAATAAGAAGCATGCTTCAAGAATTACCACTACATCTTTAATTACCATGATGAATTCTATGTTAACTCAGGTGCATGCAACACTTCGAGTGAGTAAGCCTTGATAGTCTGGAATATTACGCATGTATAATTTTGTAATGACCAATGTACTTAGATTTTGAGTGGATTATTTTAAAAATTGACTTTATATTTTGTGTACATTCACACATTACATAATTTTGAAAATTCAATTTATTTATTTTTAACTTCTAGTTCTCTTTTAGATGGTTTTATATTGTAGTGAGAACTACATGTTCTAACTAGCACTTGTAACCACCCTACATGAACTTGGAGGATAAGATGACCCCTTACCTAAGTCTATATATAAAATTGTAACCCTAATCAATTTTTGGCTTAGAATATTTTGGAATATAAAGTATCAAACAATTTTAATCATCAACAAAGTGTTTTTGAGTATTTTCTTTCCAATTCCGTGTAATTAGTTTTTATTTCCATGGTTGTATGTTTCAATAATATTTAGTATGATATAGTTGTGAATATATTCTAGATTTATTGATTGATATACTAATCCTAGATGTACAATATCTATTAAAATATTAGTGAATGTATTGATTAAGCTGGTCAAGTTAATTAAATCATATTTTTGAATGTGTATTTATGTTTTCTTTGGTGTAGTTTTATGTGTGTGTGCATCAACTTCCTCAGATAATTCATTTCATGGAGCCATAATCTCCTAATTAAGGATATGAAACAACTTCCCTAAAAGGAGAAACCTTTTTCTGAGCCTTGTAAATTCCCTACATCTTTATTTTCTTAGACTTCCTTTCCATGTTTGATTGTATGTGTGTTATTGATGCTAGTAACATATATAGGTTTTAGAAAGCATAGGTTTATTAAAAAACCAACTAGGGAAGTAATTATCAAGAACCATAGAGCCTCATTTTTTCCCCTACCTTACCCTCCTTTTGATTTTTTTAATTAATATTGACCTACCTTAGACTAGATACTAGCAACCCATCCAACTCACGTAAAGACTCACTCTGTTAGAAGGCCACACCTCTATTGAAAAAACCTTATCAAAAACTTGCATGCATTACCCCTATTCCATTAATAGGTTGAAATACATTTCATACCTACAACTCATGTCTTAAAGTGGAGTTTACATCTATTGAGATATTAAAATGTTAGAGGTTACCTTATTCAACTATGGTGTGCATAAAACCTACATCAAAAGGATGCATGCCAAATGACTTTTATGTCATTGTTTGGATAGGTCACCAATCCTAGTTTGATATAACATCACTTCAATAGCATGAAGACAAAGCCTAATGAACTAATTTAGGATTTCAATGTAGGGTTTCAAAATATGTACACTTGGTTAAACCTAAAGTATAAACTAGAAGTTGTATTAGTGTTGGAGATGTACAAAAATGCTTTAGACCCAATCATTGTCATGTTATTGAGAAGAGTATTTGATGCCAAAAACTTAACATTGACATATAAAGAGGCCATAAAAATTAATAATAAAATCAATTCATAAGTTATTAGGGTACCTAACTTCACCAATGGCTTCCTAATGTTGAATTTGATTCCACATACAAAGTAAAACATTCCTGCATTCAATCAAAACCATCTCTACATGTTGCCTCTACTGACACAAGCAACACAAAAAAACTATAACTTCCTAAAAAATAATGCACAAGGTAATGGTTATCAATAGAACTAATAATTAACCACATCTATTACTATTTTATAAGGCACTGACTCTACCAAGGTGGAGCTAGATTCTCTTTAGAAGATGGTCTAAAAGCTGAGCAATGATTTACTCAATATGTAGAGAAAGATGGATAATGCTAATGCCCCAAGTAGAAATTATAATTATGGATTCTATAGATATAAAAAAAACATTCAACAAGCCTATAAATAACATGGATAAGACTAAAAAGCTTCCAAAAATCAATATGGAAAAGACAACTCTACCTAATTGGTGAAAAAATCTTAATATTTCTTAGCATGGTGAGCTTGATTATGTTGAATTTTGTGTAGCATTTGAAATATTCCAAAGAGAAGTGGTGAGATAGGATCAGATGCATAATCCAGAATAATCCCATTAAGATCCTAGCTCTTCAAGTACTACCATGTTCTTTGAGACTCACGAGTTTCCTTTTCCTAGTGAAGATGATAACATACTCAATGACAAAAATAATGAGATCACACTTTTTAGCAGTCTAGAGGGGTGGATATAATCTAAGGAATAAGTAACCATTCACAACATCTATTCCTATAAATAGCATAACAATTCCACCCAACCATAAATCTAACAACAATCCACCTCTTCCAAGAGGGAATGATCAACCTTAGAACAAAGAGGAATTGAGAAAATAAGGATACAACATTGTTGAAGACATGAAGAAGATAAAAAAATATAAATCTTCATGATTTATCTCACATAACTAAATAAAAGGAGTTGTTTTGGAAGTTTATTACTAAGAATAGCCCTATGGAAATAACTAAAGAATCTATAGATAAATCAAAATCTTCTAAGACCAATGTCACCTATAAGAGCAAGCCAGAAGTTCAACCTTTTTTACTAATGATCAGAGCATTTGGTAAGAATATTCATAACTATTTAGTTGATTATGGAGCCTCTAAAACTATTATGCCTACTTTCATATGTCATAAGCTTTGTTTAACTCTAATCCTTTCAAAGAGAATAGTTTTGTAATTGGATAAAATGGTGATACCAGTAGTTGGATAATTGACCAATATGCATATTTAAGTAGCATCTGAACCATGATTATAGATGACCATTAATATCTTCATAGTGGATATACCTAAAGGATATAGATTGTTTTTAGGTAGGGACTAGTCCAAAATTCTCAATGGATATATTTATATATACTTCTCTCATATTTGGATACCATGGAGAGGCATTGCAAATCAAATCAAGATCGACAAAGAGCTAAGGATGAAATATCCCATTATGAAGTACAACATCAAGAATGAAGAGGTAAATTATGAATCTCTTAGTATTGGTATTTACACTTTTATTACATAGAATCAAATAAAAAAGCAAAAACCTGAAGGTTTCAATCATTAATGGACTCTACACTTTGATGGTGCTAGATACAAACAAGGATTAGGCATAAGAATCAAACTAGTTGATCCACAGGGAAGAAAATTATTGGTAGCTTATAGATTGTAATTTCCATGAACTAACAATAGAGATGAGTATGAGGATTTAATTATGGGATTACAATTTTTACTCAAGAATAATGTGAAGAAAATACTTGTATTTAGTGACTCAAAGATGGTGGTCAACCAAGTCAAAAAAAAATTAGTAAAAGCTATCTTATTTGAGAAGGTACAAGCATAGAGTGTGGGACCTAATTGATAGATTTTAATCTTTCAACATAATAGCCATTCTTAGAGATTAAAATCAATCTATAGATTCACTAGCTATTACTATGGCTAATTTGGAACTTCTCTAAACATTTAAGGTAAAAAGGTTCTCTATTGAACTAGTGCCTTGTCCTTTGGTTCCTAATAGTATATATTTTTGCCAATTATTTGATGATGATGAGAAAATTATTTAGTTTATAACTAATTTAGGGGAATGTGAGTCCAAAATCATCGATGAAAAGGAAGTTAATAATATCTACCAAGAGGAAATAGATAAGGAAGACATTCTCCAAATAAAAAAGAATCATATTCTAGTTGGGTTGGTCTCCTTGGAAAGACCATTTGATATATATCCTCGATATTAGTACCTTAGACAACCTACTGTCAATGAATTCAACATCAAAAGGGAAAATATAGGAGATGAACATAACCCACACTATATTACTATTGGCCTCAACTATACCCTACAAGAAAGACAACAAGTGAAGGAGTTAATCACTTGATACAAAGATGTCATTGCTTAGACTTATGAATATTTAAAGTTTTATGACCCTTAGTTCATTACTCATATGATTCCTCTAAAACTAGACCATAGTATATTAAAATAGATGTAGATACCATTCAATCCTATTCTAGAGCCTCTCATTCAAAGAGAAGTAGAGAAGTTACTAAGTGCCATAATTGTCTTGCCAATTAGACATTCTACCTAGGTGGCCAACTTGGTCCCAATCAGAAAGAAGAATGGTGGGATCAGATTATGTGTGGATTTGAATAAATTGAATAAGGATTTAGAAAAGGAAAACTATTTCCCCTTATTTGGATGAGGTGATATATATAGTAAGTGGTTCTGAAATGATGTCCTTGGATGGATTTTCAGGCTATAATCAAATATTGGTACAATATGAAGATAGGATGAAGACTATGTTTACTAAAAAGTGGGGAAATTATTCATATAAGAAGATTTTTTTTGGCCTAATAAATAAAATAACTACCTTTAAACATGTCATGGACCATGAATTAAAAAGATTAACAAGAAAATGCATAATCATCTACATGGATGATCTTACTATGTTTTCAAAGAATAGGATGACCATAAAGGCCACCTTTAGTCAATATTCAAGAGATGTAAAAGGTTTGGTATCTCACTGAACCTAAAAAAGAGCATATTTAGAGTGACTAAAGGCAATATCTTGGGGCACATCATCACAAAATATGGGATCATCATTGATCTAGATAAAATTCAAGGAATTTCCAAGATTGCACCACCAAACAACAAGAAGGATCTCAAATAATTTTTTGAGAATATTAACTTTGTAAGGAAGTTTATCTTAGGATTTATAGAGATTATTATACCTATGAATTCAATTCTCAATTAGTATGACAAAATAGAATGGAAAAATGAAGCCTGAATGTCTTTCTAAGACATTAAAAATGTAATATCTTAGAGACCCCAATACTAATCATTCCAAATTTCATGAAAGATTTCTACTTGTAATCATTCACTTTAAAACATATAATTTATGTAGTTATAATGTAGAAGAAGGATGAGATTGAGCATCTAATTACATTTATGAGCACAAATCTAAAAGATGTAGAACTTAGGTACTCTATGATTGACAAGTAGATCTTTGCTCTTGTCAAAGTAGTAAATAAATTTTGACACTACATCTTGAGGAATAATACCATTGCCATTATGCATGATTCTGCTATCAAGCTCACCTTATCATAGAATGAACTAGGAGAATGTTAAGGCAAGTAGATGGAAAAGATGAAAGAGTTTGATGTAGAAATCAAGCCTATAAAAATTATTCAAGGTTAAGGCATTATTCAACTCATGATTGAACCTAGTATATGTATCATTGTTGAATAGGTATGTTAATCTTAGGTATATTAAGGAGAATGGTATAATAACATAATATAGTATCTAATTATAGGAAATTGTTCCCTAGAACTCAATAAATAATTAAGGAGAGATTTTGGGCTCAAATATGCTTATTACATGTTCAAGAGGGGAGTCCTCTATAGAAGAAACTATGAAGGTATTTATCTCACGTATGTGTTTATAGATGAAGATAAATAAATTCTAGAAAAATTGCATCAGAAGATAGGTAGTGGTCATCCATCAAGGAATACCATAGACCATAAGATATTAAGAGTGGGATACTATTGGCTAATAGTTTTCAAGGATGTTCACACTCACATAAGAACATACCATGAATATCAATCTCTAGCTAAGATATAAGTACATGCAATAATGCCCTTACAACCTATTATTAAAATAAGGCCATTTGCCTAATGGGTTGTAAAATTCATTGGTGTTCTTAAACCACATTCCTTAGTAGGTCATAAGTTTTGTACTTAATGCTATAAATTATTGTACTAGATGGACTAAGGTCATAGCTACAAAGAATTGTAGAGAATAAGATGTGATTCACTTTTTGGAGGAACACATTACAACTAAATTTGGCATCCCCATTTCTTTAGTTTGTGATAATGAACAAACTTTCATATCATCAAAATTCACTGAGTGGGCACATGAAAATTAGATCACTATTAGGGCATCCTCTAACCATTACCCCTAAGGAAATGGACTAGTAGAATTGATGAATAATAACCTGATAGATGAAATTAAGAAATATACTAAGGAAAAGCCTAGGAACTAGCAAAATCTATTAAAGTATGCTCTTTGGGCAGACCAAATAATATTTAAGCAAGCCCTTCAAAACTTCACCTTACCTGTTGGTGTATGGATGTAAACCAATATTCCCAATTATGTTTAAGCTATCAACTTATCAATTCATGAAGGATTGCATGGAAGCAAGTGATAAAGAAGAGTATTAAATATTATACATAATATAAATGAAAGATTCAAGGAGTAAAGCCTTAAAGACCTTTAGTAAACACTAGGACATAGTCAAGAGGTTGTTTGATAAGAGAGAAAAGGTCAAAGCATTTAGGATTTTAGATCTGGTACTACTTTGGGATAAATCCCATGAAAATAAAGGACATCATGATAGATTTGACCCACTATGGAATAGACCATGTCATATTTCATAGATATTGGGTAATAGTTTATTCCATCTAAAGGATTTTTAGGGTAATGAACTTACATATCCAATCAACAGACAGTTCTTGAAGCACTACTTCATGGATGTACCACATAAAGGTACCCCTAAAAAATGAAGAAGTATGGTAATGGTAAAATTAAGATTAGATTATATTTCCTACTTTCTTAGATTAAATTTCTTTCTTTCTTAGATTAAAGTTTTATTGCTTTTTAGATTAGTTGTTTTATTGCTGCATGTGATAATCTAAATTGTGTTTTGCTCTGATGTAATCAAGCTAAAATCTAAACCAGTTAAGTACTTATCTTATGTTTAAATAGATGTATTAGAAAAAGGGGAAAATTAAAAAAGAGTTTTAACTTGGGACCTGTTCATAAATTGTGTATGTTTCTGTGTTTAAGAGTCTTCAGGATGAAGGTAGGTAATCATGAACCATTCTTGATTGTGTCATAATTCAATACTCTTACCAAGAATGTGAAAGTTTATCTCTAATTAATTTACATGAATTTAGGATGTTTTCTTAGTATATTATATCAAAAAAACTTATTATATTAAATACTTATTGGAAATGATAATTCTTAGTATAGATGTAGTCAGCAGGGAAATTTTGGTAATTATTTCTTTGATAACTATACTAGTTCACTGTGGTTTCAACTCTCCTCTATCCATTCAAATAAAAGAAAATAAAAGAAGAAAAGAACCAATGAGTTCAAAATATAAATCAATCCAAAATAATATCTAAAAAAAGTCAAAATGATTACATGATGAAATAAGGTCAATGTAACACACATCTTGATTAATAAATTGAAGGAAGAGGAAGAGATGGAACCTAAGGTATCTCTATTAGGTCTATAAACACCTGGTTGGTAGTAGAGCAATGCCTAAGCTTCACTTTTTTTAATGAGCCTTAAAAAAAACTAGAATAAAAATTATAACTCCATCAATCCTTTGAAAAACTCATCACAATAAGGGTTAAATAAACCTCACATTCAACACATACAAATTCAAGGATAAGAAGGCAAGTATGTTGTGAAAATCTACTTAGGAGTCCCTTTCATATTTCTAATTTTAGTATTTTTTTTGTGATATGGTTTATGTTTAATTTGATATTACTAACCAAAGTTATAGGATCTCAAATACTTAGTAGTATTACCCCTGTAAGTCACCATTTTTTGTACCCAACATTCCCCTTCTCTTCAAGAAGAGATGAAGATCTAATTTTTTTTTAGATTTTGACTTTGTTTGAGCCATTCTTCTATATGCTAGTGAAATTTTTTGAGTAGATTGATTATTTGTATTTATACTTAGAATAATTTAGACTTTTATCATGCATTTTAGCATGGTATTGCATGTTTTGTGATCTAACTCTATTAATGCCTTTTTAGGAATTTTGAGCCATACAGTTTGTTAGGACTTTGTTTATTTGAAAAAAAGCATTCGAAGATTTATTCATTAGAATTTTTTTTTTGGGTATTTCATTTAGATATTTTATCCGATGGATTATACTTTTAAGGTTTTTGTTTTGGGTTTTTTGTCTAGGAACTTTTTCAATGTTTGTTCATCGGCACTTGTTCATTCAAGATTATTATTTAGCAAGAATTCAGTCTTCAAAACTTTTGTATTGATAGTAGGTCTTCAGGGTTTTTGTTCAAAAATTTTATCTAATGGATTTTATGGTATTTTGGCTTTTTACTATAGGAATTTTGTCTGATAGACCATAAATATATATACATATACTTCAAACTTTTTGTTCATACATCCTGTCCAATGGGAATTAGGTCTCCAGGATTTTTATTCTAGGTGTTATGTAAATGGTGATCCCAACATAAAAATTGAATACCTTATTCTTAAATTCTAAAAGACTTGCTATACTTAGCCAAATAAAGCCAAAATACTTCCTATTAGTTTGTTAAAGTCACCTACCAACTATAAGTAATGAAATTCAAACTATGTAGATAATACAAAATAGGTAAACATTAAACCTTTATATCACATGAAATAGTAATCAATGTTAAAAAATATATATACATGACGTTTATCCATTAAATCCTTCATTTTTTAGAAACAAAGTTGTACCCAAAGTCTACAGTTATCCTGTACAATAAAAAACCTAACTACTACCTATGATAGTATTGTGTGTAAAACCAACGACTAGGGGAAGTAAGAATTATTCATAGAACACTTAGAGAATGTAAAAAATATTGTGAGAAATATAATTATACGTAAGGAATAATGGAATCTTAATATAGACCATTCAAGGGAGTAGTTCCACCATAACCATACTCAATTAAGGATTCAATATAGTTTATGGATATGGTCTTTGACGTTACTATATTTGATAATAGATATGTGAATTATTATAATTATGGGACATTATTGACTCTATGGATATATTTTTGTTAGATAAAAACATTTACCCCATAGAAGGATTGTTCATCAAGGATTTGTTATCCCTAAAAATATAAAGATTGCACTTTTTTACTATCAAACTTGAGGTGATGCCATGCATCAACCTCTTGCATGACTTGTTATTAATAGGTAAAGTCATACAAGATGTTTTATTGCATCATATTGGAAATCTTATAATTGTATCATGCATTATGGGAGCTGATTTCCAAAGATATTTATCATTGCCCACACCAGATGCTTACTTTGACAAACATAAGATAGTCTAGTGAAATTAAGATAATACAATGAAGAAGGTTATTTCTTCATGGTTATTCCCCAATGAGACCATTAGATTCAGAGGGAAGAATATAAAATTTCATACTCCCATCAACAAGTTAAATATGGGAGTGTGGATAGGTATGGTGCTACTAAATAGACTTTACAGCATGCCCACTAACCATTTTCTTCCTTTGGACTAGTTGTCATTAGTACACATGATGCTAACCATAGATGCCACATTCATATCAGGAGAGATTGTTAGTTTTCATTTGAGTGAGTAGGTCATCTCCAAAGATAAGTGGCCCACTCATGTGGGAAATTTTTACATGATGTCCTATTTGTTGTATGTTGTCATGGGTACTATCTACAAAGTTCTTAGTGAGTTGTGGAGGCAACCCATCGATTGTATCAAAAAAAAGATTTGTGATCATTTTCAATTCATGCACATCTACACTTATACAAATAATATGATGAATATTGTTAAGGATGTCTATCCTCAAGTTTGGTAGGATATCCATGGTTCACCAATGCCTAAGATTAGATCTAGCATTATGAAGACACTTTCTATAAGAGGTGATTACTTCTTATATCTAGATTTCACTATCATTATGATCTGGGTAAATAAGGATCATCCCCTATGCCTTCCAAGGTATGTTATTAACAAGTTCACTAAGTAATAAATTTCTTTCCAATTGTGGTGGAGCATATAAGAGGACTTGTCTAAGATGAAGAAAAGCTCATACTTTGGCCACCACATAGTTATTGGATGAATGGTTTATATGATGAGGAAACACTTTAGAGAGGTTGGGGGAAAGAAGAAAAGATATCACTTACCCAATATTTCACATAAGGATTGGGATCCCCATGGAGCCATTCAAAATCATATATAGGGTTTCAATATCCCTTACAGCCACGAGCCTTACCTTTATGAATTTTTGTTTTTAAATACACAAAATGATGATAAAGTTTTAGAGAAGGAAAATATTATTGGATTAAAAGAGGATCATTTAAGGATGATCCAACAAGATCCTAAAATATATATAAGGGAATTGGATAGTAGAAATTCCCTTTATGTAATATGGACCCATTCATGCTTTTGGAAGGGACAATCTATAGAACAATCAAAAGACCAAGGAGGATCCTCATCACAAGGACTCCCTCTGAAGTTAAATGATATTAAGAAGGAACATAGGTTAGCTTAAACTAACCCCAAGGGAGAAAAATAAAGATACCCCATTAATTATTATTTTGGTGAGAAAGAGAAATCACGGGAAGAACTAATAATTAACATAGTTCAAATTCTTATAGCTATTCTTGAGGCATAAGTTTCTACATCTATAGGGGTAACAATAGATGAAGAAAATACTCTAGGATAACAAGGCTCCAACACACTATTATATAATTTTAAATTATTTCATAGAAGTTTTAAAGTAAGTGGATGAAGTGTCTTGATAGTCTAAGTGATAATGACAAAGTGTGCAATATGTTTGTCCTAGTATGCTTGAAGTTGACTTAGTTGATATTCTATTTTGGCATTGTTAGAAATGATTAGGGATGAATATGAAGTATTTATCATGTAAAATAGGTCCCATAAGAAGTTTTATATGTTTTTAGTGCTTATTTTAATGAGTGGATTTCATCTAGTTGATCATTATTTTCATCTTGACATTTTGGGTCTTATGGCAAAAAATCTGAGTAGGCAGTTTGCTAAAGTCATAATTTCCATGTATGGATGAATCAATGGGAGTTGTTCATATGGTTTTGATCACATTAGTCAAAAGTTACTATGGTCTAAGTCTCAAGACATGTGATGAAGTGAAATAAAAGATATGTGTGTGTAAAGTTGGGCTCTTAAGCATTTTGACAATGTTTTCCCATACTTAGCCAAATTTACGTGGTAAAAAAGTGCCAAGTAAGCATTTTGATGTATTTATATTTTACACGTGGAAGTTTTAGAATGATTTTATCATATGGTTTTGTTTAATTTTGTGCCTAGTTTATATGTGCTAATTTTTAGGTCATGTAATGAAGAACATCAAAATATATGCATGTGCAAAGTTGGCCTTTTAGACAATTCTTGACATAGTTGGCTCTATGGTAAAAAAATATGAGTGAGTAGATTAATAGCATTATATCTCACACGAGAAAAGGTTTCAATAATAAATGGTCATATGGGTTTATTTAGTATTATGCCTAGTTTATATGTTGTAAATTTGAGAAATGCATTTTATTGAGGTAAAAGATATATCTATGAAAAGCTAGCCTTCCAAACATATTGCAATGGTTCCCATACTTATCCAAATCTACATGAAGTTAAAGTTCAAGACCAAATGGAGATCCAACAGTTCATGGGAGTTTGTAATGATTGAGATCAATAGTCTTAATTTAGTTAAATAGGTAAAATTGATCATAAGGCATGTGAGGATGCCAAGTGTCATGATCATAAGGGTTTTGAGCAAGATCGAATGGTGAGTGATATAAGATAAAGACCAAGATATGTACAAGAGATTGATGGAGAGTATATGGTCAAAATTTCTAGATTCAACAAGATGAGGTCAACTATTCAAAGTTTAATGTTTGGTAGTGGTGAATTATGAGATAAAGTTTGAAAAAGCTCGACGGTAAGAGATGATAACATAGTGTTCGAGGTTTAACTATGACTATTTGAATTCAAATATTTGAATTTAATAAAGGAAAGACAAATGCTCTATATTTTATCCATAAATTTGGATCTAAGATGAATATAAAGGTGATATACAAAATAAATTCATAGAGTATTCCAAGGTGAATTTGGAAATATAAATTTAAAGATCGTAAAATGTGTAAAATCAAAGATATTGAGGTTTAAAGTTGACTATGTGTTCATGCATGTTTTGTAAGTAACTAAAGAAGAATATTTGTGTTTGTTTTGATGATGTTCAGATGCTTATGATGTCCTAACTATTGGAAAGTATTGTGTAGTCTTTTTAGATGATTTTATCATCTTTGGAGGTTTTACCAATTGATATTCTATATGAACAATGTTTAATAAGTTGACTGTGTGTTTGTTCATGGTGTTCTTTTGTACAGGGTCATTGTTTGAGTTGTTTGAGCATATATAGAGGTGATGAGAGATTATTATGATCATTTAAAGAAGTATAAAAGGTAATGTAAAGTGGAATTATGCATTTGGAGGTGGTCTTATGTTCTTGTTTTACTCATTTAAGTGCTAAAAGGCTGAATAGGTCTTCATGAGACCTATAAGAGCTAAAAGGGCCTAATTGAAAGGTATAGCTACTTAAAGGTGACCCATGGATGCTATGGATGACCTATGTGGATGGTATTGAGATATGTCTTGATGTGATAAATGAATTAAAGGTTAAGGCATGCCTATTTTCCAACCAAGATGGTAATATTCATGTATGCTCTACAAATAGTGATACCAAATGTGATGGTTTCTAGACTTATGAAAGGCTTGTGTGGGTGGAATATTCATTGAAATGAAGAAGAGAAGAGAGGTAGTGTGACCATTTGATGGGTTGATGAGTATAAAATATTGAGGACTGTGTGTATGATTTTTAGGTCATATTTCTAATGTCAGAATAATGCTCTTGTAGATTAAGGATGAGCGAAGTATAGAGTGATCCAAATGTGGCTTCGGATGTAGTGAGAGAGTGTGTGAAGATGTGTAGGAGGATGTGTTATCATAGGTCTATCATCAAGTTTTGAATACATCAATTAAAATGTGGAGGTGTTCATAAGAGTTCAAAAGGACTTGATCTTCCCTAGGGGTAGTTTCTCCTTGTGAAATAGGTGTTTCATTAAAGGCCTTAGGTTAGAAGAACTTGACCAAGGTTACTAGTTAGAGGGACTTGAACAAAAGGTGGTTAGAAGGAATTCATTATTCTCTTATTTATAATCTATTATAGGACAAGTATTCTATATATTATAGGTTTGAGAGTGGGTTTTATTCCCCTTGAGGGTTTCCCACAGGAACTATGTGTTGTGTGTTTGATCTTGTGTATGCATTGAATGAATGATCTTTCTTGTTAATGTTGCTTGATCAAGTTGATATATGAATAATTATTTAATAGTTTGAAAGGATTAGAATTGAAATTAATTTTTTTTGGCTCACTGATTCACCCTCAGTGATTTTAACTCTAAAAATTGGTATCAAATTAGGTATTTTGGTAAAGGCTTGACAATTTGAAGGTGATCTAAGGTAAAATATGGGTAGTCATCAAGGAGGTTTATCTACTAATAAAAAAATGATGTTCAATGGATCCAATTATGGTTTTTAGAGTGAAATTATGAGGATATACATTATGTCCCTAGGGTTTGATGTATGGAAATCTATTTTAGATGGTTATGTTGTTCTTACTACTCCTCTATCTAGTGTTGTAGACAAGAAACTATTTGAAAATAATTCTAAGGAAATGAATGCCATCATTTGTGGTTTTATAGAGATAAATTCCAAGAAGTTAATTCATTGTAAATATACTAAAGAGATATGGGATAAAATGTAGATCATTTATGAAGGAGATTCAAAGTTTAAGCTTGCTAAGTTGTAGACTCACAAAAGGCAATTTAAAAGTCTCAAGATGAAGGAAGAATATTCTATGCCATCCCTTCTACAGAGAGTTGATGAGATTATGAACATCATGAAAGGTCTTGGAGAGAACATTTAATAGCTTACTATAGTTCAAAAAGTATTAAGGTCTCTATCCCTCAAGTTTGATCCAAGAGTATCTGCTATAGAAGAAAGTCATGATCGTACTCAGTTGAAGATGGATCAATTGCATGGCACCCTTACTACTTATGAGATGAGAGTAAATGATGATATATAAATAAAGAAGGAAGAAAAATTAAAGATATAAATGAGGCCAAATAAGAATTTCCAAGGTAAGAAACCCAAGGAGGCAACCTTTTTGATATCGATGAGGATGAGCTAATTGCTTTGTTTACAAGGATATTGAAAACAAGTTCAGGCAAGTATAAGGGTAAATTACCCTTCAAATGATTCAATTGTGTATAGGTAGGACATTTTACTAATAAATTCCCTCATAAGTATAATAAAAATGATGATGAAGAGAATGATAAAGACCAATATGGAGATAAGAAGATATATAATTCTGATAAGAGGAAGAAATGATTTAGAAAGTATGATAACAAGAAGTTCTTTAAGAACAAGAAGAGTCTCTACACCAATAGAGACTAAAACTCATTAGATGAGAGTGAAGATAGTGACTCAGAATGTGATCATGAAGATGATGGTCATGTTTAAGATGAATCCCTCTTCATAGCTAAGGAATGAAGTTTCCCACATAAAAAGGAGTCTACTTGGAGTGATTCAGTTGATGATGAAGATGAGGTGGACTATGAGACTGCATTGATAAATGATTTTGAAGAATTGAAGATTGAGAAGAATATTAATAATATGATGAAGTCTCAACTCAAATACCATGATGAACAATTTAGTGTGTATGAGGTAAGAATGAATTAAGACACCAAGGAGCATGAAGATATAGTTAAGCATCTTAGTTGTCAATTGGAAATCCTATTGAAAATGAATGTTTAAGGTATGTAATTGAAAATAAGTCATTGAAATATAATTTAGAGAAGACATATAGTAAGGTGAAGACATTTTTGAGATTTGAAAATAACTCAAGTGATATAGACGATATTTTAAATGATAAAAATCATGCAAGTGATAGAACTAGTCTTGGATACAAAGAAGAACTAGAGAATGCAACTCAAGACAATATGAAGTCTATTATGAATAAGGAAAACCATAATTTGAAGCCAAATCATTAGACAAGAAATATAGGTACTAAGATAATGAATAAAAATCATATCAAACAATCAAATGCCATGAGGTATGTAAGTTTTAATGGTTATTATTACACATGTAATCAATTTGGTCATAGGGATAGAGAATGAAAGAGACCTATTAGAAATGAATTTTATTGGAACTATGATGGAGTTAATTATTCAAAAGGTGTGAGAAAAGTTAAGTGCTTCAACTATCTTAATGAGGGAAAATTTTCTAAGCATTATCCAAATAAGGAATGGCAAGGTAAGTCTTCTTCAAAAGGAGTAGTTTATTTTAGTTATCATGAAATTGGACACATTGATAGTTTTTGTCCAAATAAGTTAAGATAAGATAAGTTTCCATCAAGGAGCATTGTTTTCTACAACTATGAAAAAATTGGTAACATTTCTAGATTCTTCAAGCAGAGTCCTACAAGTCAGAATAGGTTCAATCAGGATCCTAGAGTGAAAGGAAGAAGGCAAGTTAATTAATATAAACCAAGGGTGATAAGTATGAATCATGATGAGTCTATAAATCCAACTAACTCTTTGATATGGTGGAAAATTCTTTAGAAGTTGAAGAGTGCCAAGGGCTCTCATTGTTTTCTCATGTTGACAATGAAGAGACCAAGCTCAAGGAAAATACCAAGTTATTGGTTGATGTTAGTTATAAGGTATGTATGGATCCAAGTGAACATATTACTATTGTTGAGAAAGTTTCATGGAAATATTTTTATTTTTTAGTGCCTAATGATTATGTTCCAAATTTCAAGGAAGATTCTATAGATGAAAAGGTATGTCATGAATCTTTGTTGTCTCTATGTATTATCAATTCAATCTTAGAAGAGAAGGAGAATGTTGTAGTGGTTGAGCATGTTGATTCTCTTAAGCCTAAGAAGAAGAATAAGAAATAAAAATATTAGATTACCAAAGAGGATAAGGAATATGAGGATTTATGGGTGACTCTTTATTTCACACTATTCTAGGACATTGTGAAGTAGAGTGTCTCTGTTTATGCTTCTTAAAAGACTCTTTTCAATGGAGAAGCAAGTATTATTATGAATGTAGTGTTTACAAGGTTAGAATGAGTATTTCCAAGTGGACTAATAATATTTATGGAATGTTAAGAAGATTTTTATGGTTAGAAAGGTTTGTGCACTTCTTTATTATGAGTTTTAGGTAGTTTTGTGTCTTGATGATCTTCTTTGTGTCAATTGAAAATTATTTTGAGTACTCTCAGTTTTTTCTTAAGGGGAAGTAGGCATATAATGGGTTATAGTATGTATGGGTTACCAAAGATGTTGAAGCTCATATATTGGTATAGAAGTGTGTGATGGTTATTTCCAAGTGTAAAAAATGTTTTAGAAATGAGTGTTGATGAGGAGGTTTGTTGACTCTATTTATTTTGAGATTTTAGGGTTTTCTAGCTATGACAGGTGAGTAGTTTGCCTTATGATTTAATTCTAAGGATTATTAATAATTTTAATGGTTGAAATGGATTGTCAAACCAAGTTTCACATAGATCTAAAGGTTTGTGGTTTTAAAATTAATTATGTTTTTGTCAAGATGGAGGCCTACTTGGCAAATAGGTTTGTGAATAAAGTATGTTTCAGAGGATGATCTAGGTTATGGTAATTGGTGTTCCTAATGGGGCATATGAGATTTATACATATATGGAATTTTTCTTGAAATTATGTCTACTAAAATTTTTGGACTTTGGAAGTTCTAGCTAGGACTACAAGGAGACTAGACAGGCCTAGTGAGAAGAAGAGTGATTTTATTTAGTTTATCCAAAAGAGCAAGACATGAATTTTTTGAGGATATTTATTAGGTTTTTTTAGATCGTTTTTCCTATTTGGTAAGTGGAATGAATTTTTTTTGATGGTTCTTATGTTTGCTTGAGGAAGAAGGCTAGTAAGCCTGTACGATTATTCTTCATGGTGTGTGGACATCTGAAGATGATCAGGAGGTGAAATTGATCAAAAATATTAGGGGGAGTCCCTCTAAAATGTTTCTTTATGATTTACATTAGTTTAATTTTTTTGTGTATTCTTTATTTATTGGTTCCAGTCCCTAGCTGAAGAAGAAGTGTTGGCATATTACAAGAGGAAGTTGTCAAGGCAAGAAGAGGTAGGCTCAAGGTAAGGGGGAGTTTGTAACATATTTATAAGATGGTCTTATCCTATTCTTAGTATTTTTAGGTCCTAAATATTAGTTTTTTCCCACTTTTTAATTGTGTCAAAGGGGGATAAAGTTCTTGTTGTGAGAATGCTTGAAGAGATAAAAAGAAGGTGATTTGTATGATGTGTGTTGACATCAATGATAAAGGGGGAGATTATTTGAGAATTTTCAATGATTTTATGGTGATGTCATGGATTTTACAAGTGAGTGGATGAAGTTTCTTGATAATATAAGTGACAATGACAAAGTCTGCAATGTGCTTGTCCTAGTATGCTTGAAGATGGCTTGGTTGATCTTCTATTTTGGCATGGTTAGATATGATTAGGGATGAATATAAAGTATTAAACATGTACAAGAGGTCCCATAAGAATTTTTATATATTTTGAGTGCTTATGTTCATGAGTGGATTTTATCTAGTTGATCATTGTTTTCATTTAGACATTTTGGGTCTAGTAGTAGAAAATTTGAGTAGGTAGTTTGTTGACATCATAATTACCATATATAGATGAGTCAAGGGGAGTTGGTCATATGGTTATAATCCCATTAGTCTTAAGTTATTATGGTATAAATATAAAGACATGTAATGAAGCTCAGTCAAATAATGTGTGTGAAAAGTTAGGTTCCCATACATTTTGACAGTGTTCCCAATAGTCAAATTTGCATGTGGAAAGAAAGAGCCAAGTAATCATTTTGATGTAGTTATATTTCACATATATGGCCACTAAAAAATGATTTAATCATATGGGCTTGTTAAATTTTATGCTTAGTTAGTATTCATTGAGTTTTAGATCATGTGATGAAGCACATCAAAATATATGCATGTGTAAAGTTGGCCTTCTAGATAGTTATAAACATAGTTGGCTCTGTGGTAGAAAAATATGAGCGAGAAGATTACTGAAATTATATCTCACATGTGAAAAGGTTTTAGGAAGAAATGGTCATATTGGTTTGCTCAGTATTATGCCTAGTTTATATGATGAAAATTTGAGAACATGTACTTATTTGAGGTAAAAGATATATCTATGCAAAGTTGGCCTTTTAGGCATATTGCAAGGGTTCCCATACATAACTAAAACTATGTGGAGTTAAAGTTCAGGACCAAATAGAGATCCAATGGTTCATAGGAGTTTGTACAGATTGATATCAATAATGAATGTTGAGTCAAAGAGGTCAAAGGGATCAAAAGGCATGTAATGGTGTCAAGTGTCATGATCACGGGGGTTCAAGCAAGGTTTAATGGTGAGTGCTATAATATAAATACCGAGCTATGTATAAGAGATCAATAAAGAATATATGGTCAAGATTTCAAGATACATGAGATGACATCAATTATTTTAAGTTTAACATTTGGTAGTGGTGTACTATGAGTTAAATTTAAAAAAATATCAATGGTGCGTGCTTAATCTAAGATATGAGGACACAATATGATATCATGGTGTTTGAGGTTTAACTATGACCGTTTGAATTCAAATATTTGAATTTAACAAAGGAAAGACTAGTACTCTATATTTTATCCATAACTTTTGATCTAGGATAAATTTGAAGGTGCTATAAAAATAAAAGTTGTAGAACACTCCAAGATGCATATATAAATATAAATTTAAAGATCTTAAAGTGTGTAAAGTCAAAGATATTAAGGTTTAAATTTGACTGTGTTCATGCATGTTCTACAAGTAAGCCAAGAAGAATATTTGTGCTTATTTTGATGATGTTCAGATGTTTTATGATGTCCTAGCGATTGAAAGTTATTGTTTAGTCCTTTTAGATGATTTGTATGGTCTTTGGAGGATTGAATAATTGATATTTTATATGAAAATTTCTTAAGAAGTTGATTGTGTGTTCATTCATGGTGTTCCTATGTACAAGGTCATTATTTGAGTTGATTGAGCATATGTAGAGGTGAGTATAAATGATTGTGATCATTTAAGCAAGTTGAAGGGGTCATGTAAAGTGGAATTATGTATTTAGAGGTGGTCTTATGTTCTTGTTTTTCTCATTAAAGTTATAAAAGGGTGAATAGGTCTTCAAGAGACCTATAAGCGCTACACGGGACTAATTGAAAGGTGTAGCTACTTAAGGGTGACCCATGGATGCTATGGCCAACCTATGTGGATGATATTGAGCTATGTATCAATGTGATAAATTCCTTAAATGTTAAGGCATTCCTATTGGCCAAACCAAGATGGTAATGTTCATGTATGCTCTATAAATAGTGAAACCAAATATGATGGTTTCTAGACTTGTGAAAGGCTTGTATGGGTAGAGTATTCATTGAAGCGAAGAAAAGAAGAGAGGTAGTGTGACTAGTGGATGGGTTGATGAGAAGAGAAGATTAAGGACTGTGTGTATGAACCGTAGGTCACATTTTTGATGTTATAATAGTGCTATTGTATATTGAAGATGAGCAAAGTGTAGAGTTATCCAAAAGGTGGATTTGGATGCATTGAGAGAGTGTGTGAATAAGTGTAGGAGGCTATGTTATCAGAGGTCCATCATCAGATGTTAAAGGCATTAGTTCAAAGGTGGAGGTATTCATAGGAGGTTAAACTAACTTAATCTTCCTTAAGGGTAGTTACTCCTTGAGAAATAGGTGTTTCACTAAAGGCCTTAGATCAAAAAGACTTGACCAAGGTTATTGGTTAGAAGGAATTGACCAAAAGTTATTCAAAAGGACTTGATCATCTTAGGGGTAGGTGATCCTTGTGAAATTAATGTTTTACTAAATATTGGTTAGAAGTAATTAATCAATCTCTTATAGAATAAGTAGTCCATATGTTGTAGGCTTAAGATTTTGTTTTATTCCCCATGAGGGTTTCCCATAGGAACCGTGTGTTGTGTGTTTGATCTTTTGTATGCATTGAATGAATGAGCTCTCTTGTTAATGTTTCTTGATCAAGTTGATATATAACTAATTGTTTAATAGTTTTAAAGGATTAGAATTGAAATTAATATATCTGGGCTCACTAATTCACCCTCCCTCTTAGTGATTATAATTATAACACACATAGCCAAAGACCACCATTGTCTATACAAGGAATCCCAAGACTCCCATAGGTAGTCTTATGGTTAAACAATATCAAGACTTTCCTATAGTGCCACAACAAGCATAGGTGGTAGAGGGGGGAGTAGTTGACTTATAAGAAGATGAAAAGGATTCTGATGAAGAAACTAAACTAGAAAAGGCCAAGGAATTGAGCCTTGAAGTAGATAAAGATAAAGGGACAGTTATAGAGGGCATAATAAGTACCCACTCTATTGAGACCACTAATTTATCTTCTACTTATATTCCTATGTTTTGTAGTGTATCTATTTATTTTGTGTTGAAAACCCCCACTTCTACATCTAATGATCCATTTGCCACCACTTCTTTCATGCAGTTCCCCTTTCTCACCCCAAAGGTTGAGAAGGATGTTTCTTTTATTGTTGTTTCTAAAACCACCACCATTGATCCACTTTCCACCTCCATTTCATCCACTTCTATCATGGTTACTTCTAATATTCCTTCTGGCACTACCATTATTAGGTCAATGAAAAATAAGAAGGCATCCATAAAGATAGAAATAGCCATGGCCACCCCACAAATACATATTCAATCCACTCAAATCACCCTTCACATGCCATCCACCAATCCATATAAAGAGACTATTGTGACAAATTCAAGAAAAGGTAAAAGGGCCAAGCCATATATAGTCATAGTCCATATACTCCCTTAGCTGGGAGGAGTGGATTGGTGTAAAATCACCTAGAGATCCTTACCTAACACCCTTGTTAAAGCATCCAAGAAGTAACAATCAATTGAGAAATTTGAGGAATAGGTTGTAGTCACAACCTTATAATAAATATATGTCAATCAATTGACCATTCCTCCCTAGGCTATGGATTTAAGGACCAAAACCTCACACATGTCTAGTTTCAAAATCACTGAGCTCCCTTATATCACCACCTTTTTTGACAAACTATTTGGGAGCATTCAAATGGTGATGAAGAGGAAACTAGAATATTAAAAGGGCATAAAATTGATTCTTGAGGAGAGAAAAGAGGTATTCTCTCTCAATAAGAGATAGAATAGGTATCCAGGGCAATCCCCCTATGTTTAAGACTTTAAAGCTCTAGTGGTAACATATAAGGATGCCATGGTGGCCATCCACAAGGATATAAAAATGGATATACAAGAGTTGGAGGCTGAGCTAGAGAAACTAAAGGAACAAGCCAAGATTGTGTATATATCAGTAGGCACTGAGGATGAAGTTCAAGATGTAGCCTCCAAATGTTATTTATTTATTTGAGAAGTGATGGTAATAAGTTAAAAATTCTCATTATATACATAGATAGTAAGGATCATAGCCACTTAGACCTCATGACATCATGAGAGGTATATGATGCCCTCAACTTAATAGTCATAAGGATAGAAGAAGCTTATGAATGGTTGACAATAGTTGGGGCTTTACTCCCCAAGTATATAGAGTATGAGAGCTAGGTTATTCAATTTTGAATGATCTAAAGTTATCCAAGGTCAAGGATGATACAAGGAAATTAATTAGTAAGATCAATTTTGATTAGCTCATATAGGAGGCCACAAATAAATACAAGGAAAGTATATGGGGACTATCATTGAAGGATATAGAGGCTGAATTGAGCTTCACCAAGAAGAAGGTCACCAAAGTGGAAATATTCAAGATCAATTTCTAGATGACCAAGTTAGAACATGCAAAGCTCCTAGGCTAAGTTGGTAGGATACATACACCCCCTCTACTAAACTTATACATCATTTGGTAGCATTATGGTAATTATCATAAGTGTTACCTAGAGATTTAAGCAAAGAAGAATCATGCTTAGTTTTTTAAATCTAGTGCCACATCGACATCAACAGTTTCCATGACTACTACCTTGACCACTACACAAACCAAGGTCTGTGCAACTATTCAGACAACTCAACCTTGAAAGGTTAGGATTTTATGCATAGACATTTTATAATGATATATATAAAACTAAACACACACACACACACACACACACACACACACACACACACACACACACACACACACACACACACACACACACACACACACACACACAACACACACCCACACACACACACACACACACACACACACACACACACACACACGTGTGTGTGTGTGTGTGTGTGTGTGTGTGTGTGTAGTTTTATTATAGTTTGAGATATTATTGTAAATTTACTTATTTTATTTTTATACATGCACACATTGCATGGTTTTTGTAAAGGTTAACTTAGATTAATTGACAATTGTAAGTAAACTCTATATGATTTTGACAATAGTTAGAGTTTAAGTTCTAACTATTACATGTAATGAATTTTTTATGAACTTTGAGGATGAGGTGAACCCTTCCCCAAATCTATTTAAATAATTATAATCCATAGTTGGATTTGTTAGATAATTCTAAATATACTGGAGTGAAGCAATTTTAGTTATACACTCATGTGTTTCTATATTTTATTTAAACTATTTTTGAAATTAGATTTTATTTATTTAGTTTTATGATTCAATAATCCTAAGTGTGCAAAAGCTTTGAATGGGTTCTTTATTATGTTGATTAATATAATAGTCTTAAATGTGCAATAACTATTGAATGATTGGTAAAATACATTGGTTATGATAGTTAAGTTAATTGATTCATAATTCTAAGTGTGTAGAAGTGATTTTTTTATATAGTTTTTTGTGAGTGTGCAATAATGACCTCAGTTGGCTCACTAAGCCCAAGCCATAATCTCTTGATTAAGAGTGTGAAATATCTAATAGTAACCTTTGACTGAGGCCCATGAGTTTCATATATTAGTATCAACCTAGAATTCTTATCCATGTTTTATTATGTGTGTGAAATATCTAATAGAAACATGCATAGGTTTTAAAAGTAACTTGTCCA
The DNA here is from genome assembly GCA_037957365.1 of Torreya grandis. Lineage (NCBI taxonomy): Eukaryota > Viridiplantae > Streptophyta > Pinopsida > Cupressales > Taxaceae > Torreya > Torreya grandis. The sequence goes on along the minus strand of JARHVA010001461.1, from coordinate 1,909,853 downwards.
CTTAAAAACTAGCCATGGAAGTGATTTTTGAAGACCATAAAGCCTTCTTTTTTACCTTACCCTTCACTCTTTTTTGAGTTTGTTTTATGACCTAACAAAATTAAATGATAAAAAAACCATCCATCCAACTCATATATATTCTCACTTCCTTTTAAGAGACCACACCTCTATCCAAAAACCTTGTCAACAACCTGCATGACCTATCAGGTATTCCATCAACAAGTTGTTGGGACCACATACCTACAACTCATGACCTAGAGTGGAGTTCACCTCTATTAAGATCATAAAAAATTAGAGTTTACCTCATTATGATATTGGTGTGGTTAAAACCCTCATCAACAAAAAGAAGTTTTAGGTCTCAAAATTGTAGAATATTAGTTCTCTCTCTCATCACTCTCTTCACAAGCTCATGAAGGCAATTTTAAGTGAATTGTATAGGTCATACAAGTGGAGTTGGAGATTAATATTTTTATAAAATTTAGGGACCACTATGGGCTATAAATTACTATAATTGGTCATTTTATTGATTTCCTTAGATTTATGAACAATCGCTAAGGATCTAGGGTTATTTTTTGAGACTTAAAACCTCATGGTCATAATTTTGGGTAGCATAGTTGTAGATGTAAATTAATGGAGGCAAGGTGAAAATTTTATAATATTATAATAGGTATAAAAAACTATCATAAATAATTATTCATCAACATATCTCCCATATATGCATTGGTCAAGCAATAAAGTTACACTTCTGCATAGTGTGCAAGTGATTATCAGTGTTTTTCCACTATTTCAGGGTTTCCACATGTTCATATGGATCCATATGTTGTTGAACATGTTTATACATATTTTAGCTTCATCCAAGGTTCTCCAATCATCTGAGTATTATCTGTACTAATCTCCAAATGTCATTGTGCTTCTAGCTTAAGGACTAAGCATATAGGATTCCCTACGCAATAATGTTTGAAAAGTCTTGTTTCACTTTTTCAAGGTTGTTTGAGGGCCTTGAATTCACAAAGAAACATGAATAATTATCTAATAATTTGAAATTTTTTAAAATATACCTCACAAAATGGACTCTCCAATATGATTTAAACAAGCTCATTTCACTCATAGGTTTGTAGATATGTGGGTGAATACTTATGGGTCTATCTATGTTGAAGATATTTTGAAAAATTTGAGGTGTATATATACTCATTGACACTCATTAGACATTAAATGACTCTTTTAAATCATCAATAAAATGAATGAGAACTGTATACTCCAACTCTCATACACCAAACCTTATTTATGAGTTGACTATATGTAGAGTTCGTACATGTGAATGGAAAAGTTTGAAGTGATACAATGTTGGTTAGAAGTATATAGGATTGTTGAGAGGGTGGTAAATAAATATACAAGAATTTATAGTATAAAAGTTTCAAAAGGACTCAAGAGAATCTCTCTTAATATTTATACAAACAAAATAGAGACTCATAAGTTACAGACCTATAGGTCCCTATTTTGAACCAAAAGAGCTAATTACCATGGAGGGAGAATTGGTTGGAAACATAACACATATTTTCAAGAATGAAATGAGAAGATAAAAACCAATGAATAACCTAAGTGTTTGAAAACCAATGAGGGTTAGATGAGAGAGAGTCTACAGGCTTTGGTATTCAGACATAGTTATGTGTATAAAGATAAGAAGAGCAAAGGTTATAAAATGATATGAAAATTCAATGAGACTTGTATAAAAATGAGTAAGAGATTACAAAGGTATTTGGATATTGTTAAGGTGTCATTATGGAGATGATCTTTCCTAATGATCACCTACAACTACCTTTTGAGAAGGTAGTCTTGAACAATATCTATTTGTAAAGTATAGGGTTTTAAGAAAATTAACAAGGTCTTAAAATATAAATAACATGACAATATTTATTGAAGAGGTTCAATGGTTTGTAATTAAATACTTAAAACCAAAAAATAAACTCAAAATTCTCTAATGAACACCTACATATTACAGTCTAGAGTGGGCCAATTTCAACCTAAATAGAAGGTAAAGTACATGAATAACATTGGGGTATAATTTAGTTAACTGGATAGGTGAGTTAAACCATTTGAGTTTGAAGATATTAAAAAGGAGATAAAGGTAATATGACTAACATTACCTACCTCAAAACCCTACCTACATAGTAAAATTAGTGTCTACAAGCCTGCCTAAACTCATGAGAGGTATTTTCTTGACTAAGGGAGTTAAAGGTCTATGAGAGGGAAGTTTGGGGGAAGTGATAGACAATTTATGGATTAATTTGAAGGTAAAATATCCAAAAAGAGGTTAGAAAAGGAAAAAATATCAATAAAACTCTCTAAACCCTCTATACATAGTCAAATGATGTATACTTCCCTCTTTGCCCTCATGAAAGATTTTGGCTTGTTTGAGATGGTTAAAATGTCTGAGAGGTCTAAAGGAAGGTAGATCACTTTAATATAGTTTCATTGGTGATAGTGTGACCTATATAATACCTTAAAACTTCATGGGAAAGCATTGAATGATGATAAGCCCTTTCTAATCCTAACAAGTCTAATACTATACACAAGTAAACTTAAATAATAGTCATATTAAATGTGACTGATTGATATTAAAGTGGAAGTTTTAGAGTTTTAATACATTTATATCAAGCCCTCTCCAATGGCCTATTTTGAGCCTGAAGGTTAACTTATTACACTAATTAAATTATGTAAATAATTAATGGGACCTAAGTAATGGGGGATAGTTGAGCAGGGTATTAAAATTGAAAATTGTGGCATTAATTTATGGGTTGAAGGCCTAGGGTTTATGAATGATCATTAAGAACCAAAATAGTTTTAAACCCTCCTAAAACCCTAACAAAGACCAGTTGAGAGACATGAGCTCCTAAAAAACATGATATGACTTGGTTTTATCCTCAAACCTCCTTAAAATTATTTAAAACTCTAATTAGGTCCCAACTATGTACTTTATTTATACTAGCAGTTGTATGGACTGCATTAAATGCACTTTTTAATAAGGTTTTTAGGTGTTTTGGATAGTTGGAAACTTGAAAAATATTGGGAGAGTAAATTTGGGATGTATTTCATCTATTAAATCCAATAAATACATAGTGAAAATTATATAAGTGATCAAATAAAGCTCATTTTTCAAGGTAGTCTCAAACATGCTTAAAATGAGACTAGGTTTCAAGGCCTTTTCATGGTTCTCACACTTCCACAGGGTCTCAGGGCATAAAATTTAACATGGAGTTTCTTTATATCCTAGGGAAAGTGAATCAAATTATTTTGAGTTATTTAACCCATGTGGGAAATATTTATAGAATGAAATCAAGATTCTAAGGAGGCATAATTGAGGAGAGATAATGGGCTAAAAAGGATATTTCCACTGAGTGTCAGGACCTAAAATTTGGCATGGAGATGTAAATCCATAATAGGTCCTCAAATATGTTCTCATATTCTAAATAATTTTTTTACATTATTTTATATAAGGAGGTTTACACATTTTTTAGGGCTACAAGGAATGAGGCCAAATGAGGCCTTTTGGTGCAAAACAAATTATTGAGGGTAGTTTTAGACCTTAAAATTATTTATTTTAGGTATAATATGATGTTAATAGGCCATAAATGGAAATACAATGAATTGGATAATATGAAATCAAGTTTTGACACTTGTAAGCAAGATTGGCCTAGTGAAATGAAGAGACTTCTAGACACCTAACAAGAGAATGAAGTGATGTGTCAAAAGGAATACTTAGAGATTAGTTGAAAGGTGTCAAGATCAGATCAAGGATGTAACTCAACATGACATGATGATCAATAGTGTCATTTTTCCTCTCATAAGCTAAGGCAAAGGGAAATTTTGATAAGTAAGGCAAGGTGTCAAGAAAGATTTGAATCTTCCATGCCACTTGGAGTAGAAGAGCATCTTTAGGAGACCAACACTTGTCATTAAGGACCTAATGGGGTAGTATAAAAACCCTTTATTTTTAAAAATATCTTTTAGAAACATGTCTATCTCTCTCCTACACCCTCCTCCTTCTTCTCTCACATTTCTCTATGTCCTTCACTTGGGTATGGCAAATCCCTAACCATTTTCAACCTTTGAATAATCTGGTTTTACCTTCTCCATGGACTGGTTTCAATAAGCATGCTTTACTAGTTAATATTGATAAGTGATAGTATTGCTTCTTTGGCATTTTTTTCCTTTTTTAGCATTAATGTTTAGTTTAGAATCCTTTTTTTAGGTCTCTTGAAGTGTCTAATGGAGTGTGAAAGGTTGGGTGAGTTGTATTTTCATTAGTGTTACTTTATGACCTCTTGAATAGTCCTCCTAACCCAAGCATTTTTCACAACCTTTATGAGAAACATTGATGTATAGAGGTAGATTTGGAGTAGTGTAATGTGTATTTTAGTCTCTTATTTGAAGTGAATTTATAGCTGGTTGGTAGTGGTCAAATCATATTTGGTGCGTCACTTCCATTAGAATAGGTTTCTCTCCCTTTATCTAGCAAGTGGTAGATTAGTATTTGAGCCTAAGTGATTCATCAATGGGAGCTAGACCTTTAACCTAGAGATTCACCTCTCCAATAGAGTACCCAAAACATTGAGGTGTTTACATGTTACATCAAATTTGGAAGGCTTGAAATACCTTTCAAAGGGTACAAATTTTATTGATAATTGTTTTGGCATGCTTGGTGGGACTAAGGTCCAAATTAGTAGAATAATTCTTGGGGTTATTCTTTTAGATATAAAATTTTTAAGGAATTAAAAACATCAATGGTGACTCCATGAATAATCAGTTAGTTATATCAGCCTAGTCACTTATTCAAAGTAAGTTATATCTTCATTTTATTATCTTGATGAGGTTGTTATGATTGAGTTTAAAGTAGAGTTCAATTTCATGCAGGTTAGTGAATCAAATCAAACCTATATTACTCTCTATTAGCCTCAAAATAATCCTTAATATTACTATAATGAGCCTTACCAATAGTATGATGGTTCATATCAGTCTTATAGTACTCTTTAACAACTTCCTTGGTAGCCCAACTACATACCTTAGCAGCCTTATGAATCTTGTCATCCTCCTTACTACCAAAAACATCACTCTTGCCCTCCTTGTGATACATATCAATATTATGATCAGCCTGAATCATCCCTATATGGATATTATAATGCATATGAACATCCTTATCTTCAACCATGTTATCCCCATGTTCCTCCTCCACTAGATTCCCAAACTATTCAAGATGGAATGGATGAAATGGAGTGTAAAGTACTCAAATTATCTAGAAATATTTGTTAAAATTTCAAATATGAGGAAGTGATTAGATGTTTTTTATATTTATCTAATGATCCATTAGAGAGGAATGAGTGGTGTGGTTTTATAATAAAGAGGATTGTTATTTGTAAAATTCAAAAAAATTAGCTTGATCAAGAGTTTAAAGAGTTCTTATATGCTTCTCACCATCCTTCTTATACTCCTTATGCTCATGAAAACATTTAATATCCTCAATAAGAGCCTATAAGAGAGACAAAAAAATCTCTAAGATAACATACTAATGTCAAATCCCAACTTAGAACCAAGTAGTGAAGTCTTGGGAGAAGTAAGAGGAAGAGATCCAAATTCAAGAGATTGAAATCAAAGAAAACATTGAGCTTATTCAAACCCCATTATTCTCTCCTCAAGTAACTCAAGGTAATCCATCTTGGAAGCCTATCTAATAATGTTTTGAAAAAAAGAAGGCCTTAGTGGAGAAGTGTGAAAATTAGTTTGCATTTGTTGAAGAGACTCAAGAAGGCTATGAGAAGAGTGAATTATTTGTTGAAGATAATGAAGTGTCTATTTCCCAACTCAACTTGTTTTCCCTCTAGGAGTTCTTGTGGATAATACATGCTACACATGGATGCTTGTGACTAACCCCTTTGAATATTATGCTATAATAAGGTAGTCTAAGATCTCAATCCATCGATCTATCCATGTAGATTGGCTACCTAGGCCTACACATGTCCAAGCTCTATAGTGGTTACCATACGGGTGGATTTCTCTTATACCAATGCCTACTAGGATCAAGATCTCCCCCTCTTAATCCTATAGGTGGATATAATCCATCTTTTCACACCTAAAACTATCGAGTAACCCCCTTTCACCAATATAAACTAGATAACATAAGTTGAGATAGATGGTACCATAGGGTTTACCAAGGTGGTTGAATCATAATGCAATAACACCCCATCTAAAATATAATTTTGTGTAGTAATATTCATGTTTCCTCATATAAACCCCTCTAATATAGTACTTTCAAAACAAAAACAATAATACAACCATATATCTATCACTAAATACATAAACAATAATGAAACTAGTGATATATATTAAAAAAAACTCTTACATTAAAGCATTTCTCAATAGTACTAGTGTTTCCAACCATGGTCTCCCCATTATCTCCACTGTCAAGCACATCATATGTCAACTACCTCCATACAAGTGCAAAACATGGAGTCACCACCCAATTTGATCATGATCCCTTCCTCAACAACTTATCTATTCACCAATTATGTCTTGTAGCTATCATAGGATCACCATGTGTAACTAATCATGCTTGTGTACCCTCTTTTCAATGGTGGCTCCATTTCTTGCGATCTTGAGGAAGCCATTATCACCCATACTATGGATTTTATCCCACATATTCACCCTCAACATATATAACTATAACATCCTCTACACTAGACCTTGTTGCCTCCTACTATTGTGCCTAACATATCCATGGTCTCACCTATCAAGGCCTAGTAAAAAGTATATCTTTAGGCACTGCTACACCTTATGTCTCTCTCATATCTCTAGCATGCCATGCCTAATAAACAAGTAATACTAAAGGGGTTGGTAGATATGGTAGGCCTAGATTATTAAGTATATGATCTAATGGATATGGATCCACCCATGAATTATAATGGCCTATAATTTGAAAACACACCAAAATGGTAAAAATAGTCACCTAAGTTAGCCATATGGTAGCAATATCAGTGTAAGGCTACCACATTGTCTTCATGACATAGTCTATAAATATATGACAAGGGACATGACACACACTACATGATCTTTCCTCCATCATACTACCTAAGGTAACCTATCACTAATCACATGGGGCAACCCAACTAGCCAATATATAGGGAATATATCATAAATATAATCACTCTATAAAATGATGGGGCCCATCATCTTCTATCCTTGGTTTAGCATACCATACATATTGTGCATGAAATACACCCAAATGATAGAGCCTAAATCATATAATGCATCTTTCTCTAGGATGAATTAATATAATACTACTACATATAATTTTACCTTCACATCTAACTTGTGACACAAAACATGTGCTATCACAAGTCCTATAAAGGCCTTCCAAATATCTAGAATAGTCAAGATATATACATCAAACAAGATAACCTGCAACCCAAGATAAATCTTCTTTGAGTCTATCACCCAATGAGATAGGGATCACCTCTCATACTCCATATTTGGTACATCACATATAATAGGAGTCCCAATAATGGGAAGTCCAAGCAAGGCATGGACATCCTCCAAGGTGATGCCTACCTCTATGGTATCTCCCTCCACCTCCAATCAGGTGTTTGTCAATTGCTCCCATGATCCTAGGAACACTATGATTAGATCAACACTAAGTGGTACACTCTAATATCCATTATGCTTCCAAATTCAAATGCAACTAGCAATGCTCTATCCACATTTGACAATCACTCTAATAAATTTGGTAGCCATGATGCATCAACTAGGCACCAAAATCTCTGTTGCCTATATAAAATATCAAAAAACAAAGAATGTAAAATATATAGATGTAATAATAAAAATATAGATTTTTAAATATTCTTAAAAAAAAAAAAAAAACTACTTTAATTAACCTATTTTTATTATTTTTCATTTTTCCTACATATTTAGCCTTTTTGATACTAAATTAGCCCTACCACCTCTTTTCCATACTAATTAAGCCCTCAGCGACTCAGTCAACACATTATTGAAGACACAATTGGCATTTTTGATATTAAATCACCCTTTCCCTATCCTTTTCATAATATATACACCCTCTACCATGCATTCAATCTCCTTTAACAAATTATATCAGCCAATTACTATGTATTATATTATCTAGAATGTACTATGTTAGCCATATCTATTTTTCTAACTAGATCAACCCTCTACTACATAGTTGGGCACCCACAACAATACTAAGTTATCCCTCTACTATGTAGTCAATTACCACTAATTATCTCACCTTTTAAAACTATGTCTATAGGGTTTAATTTATTCTTTATTTATGGTGACTTTTCAACCATTTACCTTAAATGCCTTAGGCATTTATTGGTTTGATTATTTCCCACCCAATGTCTTGTTTTACCCCTAGTTTACCTAAGAATTTATGAGGGTCATTTTCAATATCTAAATTTTTAATAATATCTATTTTCATATATTTATCTTAATTTCAATTAAAATTACCAAAAAAGAATGAAATTAATGCATCACTTACCTAAACTACACTGGCTACAGCTACTAAGCATCTTCCACATTGAAGCTATCATCTCCTCTCCATGGTTGCTCTTAGGTCTCAACTAGGTCCCTTAGAGAAATATTTTAAATATAGTAGTAAAAATAAATAATATATTAATTTTTGCCCTATGTATATTTACTATTCAAAATTATTTACCTATCAATTATTTACCTAAAATTTTCATTTTTCACCCATAACTTTGTTTCTATTCACTCTTTTTCTGAACCAAAAGATGTTATATAATCTTGATGTTATAGAGATGTTTTCCACATATTACATGTATATTTAATTTTTTTTTCTTATTTTATAGATTTGCCTAATATTCCATACATTGGACACCATCACATTTCTCTCACTTCCATCCTCTTCTACAATACTAAGGTATGTATTTTATAATTCTATCCTTTCATTTATATTATTTTATTTTTACTAAAATTTACTTAGATCAACATTGTGTATTTCTATATTATTTTATCAAAGCACCATATCATGTTTCAACTACATGATACATCATGATCTTTGAGTGGAGCATATGTATACACATTAATTAAACTGTATTGTTTACTTAATATTCTCTCTTGTATGATCCCATCAAGACTTAATATCTTTGAGTGCTTGCCTTAAATGGTGCACTATGAAAGAGGTGGGTATACCATTGGTGTTTTTCAAGATTATTTTCCCCTATACCACCACTTGAAACCAACACAAAACTCTTATATACATTTACCTAATCTTTGATACCTCCCTTACACACTCCTACAAGTAATTCACTACCTCAAATAGCCCCTACCTAAGCCAAAAAATCTTTTTGTCATTTACCAAACAAAGACAGCCTAGTTTAACCCTATTCTTAAAATATAAGCATGTTATAAGATTAGGTCAGCCTCAATTGACTTTGTCTAGGACTTAAATACTTTATTTATTAAAGAACTGGGTCGATTGGGCCAAATTTTTTGGCTAAAACTTTGAAAGGGTTTAGGGTTAGATCTAGATATATAAACACATATTTTTCACCATATTCATTAGAGAAAAAAATATAGTACTTTATTTGTGTATTTTCTTATTCATCATTCTACTTGAGGATCCATTACTCAGGGTTTCATACTACACTTTGAGAGAAGAATCTTGTCTTGTGGGATAAGTATTTTGGATGCATAGTATAATTTATGTAGCCTATATCTAACCCATATTTGTTATCTTTACAAGTCATTAAAACCTCTTAAAAATCACCATTTTCCAAGGGAGATACTAAGGCTCGACAATTTCATATTCAAGGTAAGTATTCCT
>JARHVA010001461.1:1040000-1280000 GCA_037957365.1 Torreya grandis | reverse complement strand
TTTATTCTAGAATTATATTTCATTTAAATATTATAATAAAATGAGGGTATTTGTATACAATTAAATATGGTATTAGATACTTATATATGTCAATATTGATCTACCTTAAACTCACATGAATTGTGAGTACGCATATGGATCTCACACATCTGTCTCTTCTATCCACATGATTTCCATGGTTTTAACCTTCTCGAGTTTCTATCATTCACCTATAGGAATTCCACAGTATATGCCTAACTTATTCAAAATAATAATCAAACTATATTTATATCATCATATTAATATTCCTATCTTTTAAATGAATATGTCAGACTTGGACACATAGGGAATTAAGGATTTATCTTATTTTTTTTAAACTCCTCCCTATGCCATATGTCAGACTTGGACACATAGGTGATTAAGGATTTATCTTATTTTTTTAAACTCATCCATATGCCATACAATGGTTAGTTTTTAAATTCAAATAATCCTTATGTGTCATCCAATACTTTTTTCATGTGGTGGTGTGAGAAAGTATCCAAAGATACATATATGAAAATTTTCACATTAAAAAGGACTACCTAAAGTTTCCCAATTCAAAAATAAACCACATAGAATAGGTCTTATCCAAAGTTTCAAGAACTCAATACAAGAGAAATTTGTTATTTTATAAGTGTTGAAAGATAGATTATAGGTTGCATTAATTTAAATAAAAACATTTCACACATACACCTAACATGGAAAAATACATGTAATTTTAATTCCCTCTTCAGAGAGGAAATTATAAACCATTAATAGGAAATTTATTGAGGTAAGATAAACCCAAAATTATTCCCCCTTTTTATGCCTAAACCTAGTTTTTCAATTAGACCTAGGGATTCAAAGAGAAGGAGATAGGATTTATGGATATAGAGCACATAGGGAGCCATGATATTATGAAAATATGGATTACAAATAGGTAAAATTTCCTATAATAAAATAGAGAAGCACTATAAACACACAAAAATATGATAGAAAGTAGATGTTATCATCTGAAGTAGGCATCCATAAACTAAAAAACTTGTCCTTCTAGTTCCATACACCCAGTTCCTTATATGAGTGACTCATAACCTACTTTTAGCCTTTTCTTCACATGTATTTAGTTTCAAATATATGTATAAAAATACACACTAAGTATATTATTCCATTATTTCATTTATATTTATATAAAATGTAATTTTTTAATTATAATTGGCATTTTGCATTCTAATTCATGTAATAATTACATATTTAATATAACTTGAGTAGCTTCAAGTTTTATACTTACTAGGTTCACATTATCAGATTAAGGTGAAACAATTAGTTGATATTGTTTGGATTTACAATATCATAGATGAATTCAACTATGGTTGACACTAAATGACTTATGAATACTTGATCTATTAGATAAATTATAAAATTTTGATAGGTTTTAGATGATTAGTTTGGGATTTGATGGAATCATGGAGATGTGTTTATCCCATTGGATTAAAATTTAATCATTATGTTTATGGATTTATAGGAGAGACACACATATACATTCAAGTGAGTTGTGTATAGGGACACAATGGAGGTGTCCATCATCTAGTAGGATGTTCATGCTATAGTGGGGATACTAGTGGAGGGTTATCCCATGATTGTTGGCATCCTATATGAGTAAGTGGAGAGGTAAACATTGAGTTTATGGGATATATGGGTAGATTAATAGTGCACACACCCATACATCATGATTCTAAAAAATGTATATAAAAACAATTATTTATATATTAAGAACAAGATCATTATTTGATGGTGACACATACATTGTTTCACAAGTTAAATAGAACACTACCCATTTTAAAAATTTCCATGTGTCAAGATAATCTAGAGCAAATAATAATATACAACATGGGTGTTTACATTTGGGTTAAACTATGCCATTATATTTATAATATTTAGCACTAGAGAACATACAAATAAAGTCAATGAGTTCTATTATATGTGGATATATGAGAAATTACTTGTGTATAAACCCATAGGCACACCAATATAGGCTATAGAACACTAACCCTGAGTCAAGTATTGGGATTATAGGCATTTGGTGAGATATTCAATTAGTTACTTGTGTTTAAATATAATATAGAGAGGGAATATAATATAGACCCATTACATGGGTTTAATGGATGAAATGGACCTATTGGACATATATTATACATGGTCAATGTCTATTAGATCTCACTTTCCACTTTGCTTTTTGAGTGGAGCCACACTGATGTGATCAAGTTCCAACCCAGTTTAGTTTGGTACATTTAATGAAACTAATGAAATTTCCTTAGTATAATGAAAGTAATGAAAGGGATCCATAGTGGAGAGTAAGAGAGGAATTATGGGTTCCATATTAATAGATTAATTTTAATTTTATAATAATATTCAAAGAGATTAAATCATTTATGGAGTGATAGGGTATGACATTGTATGGTTATAAGGAATTGAGCTGAGATAGGGCTATATTAGGCCTAATTTAAGGCTAATTACAAGGAAGGGAGACCAAAAAGGGGTTTAATGGTTGAAATAGTTAACATAAATTTTTTAAGTGTAAAAGAGAATAGAGGGTAATCCAATGAGTTATTATCTCCTTAATAAAGTTGAGAGATTACTCAAATAAAGTAAAATTGTGAGGAAAAAGGATACTAACCCAAAAAGCTATTGTGACCTAGAAGTATAGAGTCAAGAGTAGAAGAGTGAAACAAATGATGAAATAGATTGAGATATGTGTCTTAAGATCACTTAGGACCATTAATGAAAAAATATTGACCTCTTTATTCCTACATTAAATATTGACACTTATGACCAAAGAAAGCTAGTGAAGAGGTTGAGGAGCAATTTATTAAGAGAATGAATTTGGTTAAAGGACATCATTAGTGTGAATATTAATAAAAAGAATTAAAGCTCACAAATAAGTGTTTTTAGTGTATTAAAAATGGGTATATTATCATTAAGGCTATGAATTCCAAGGAACAAGCTAGTGTGATCATGACAATCATAACTAACCAAGTGACCAGTTGGGTTTAGTAGCAAAATATGTTGAAGATTGAGTCTTCTCCTAAATATATCTATATAACTATGATAGGGATAAAATAATAAAAACTTAAGTTAAAAATACATATGGTAGAGGTATTAAATCAAGATAAAATAAAGAAATAAATGGTCACACACATTCAAGGAAACTCAAAATAACCTCGGGGTATAAACCTAGTAGGGTATAGAATGAAGGAAAACATAAAATGAAATAAAGAGGAACCCAAGGGAAAAAACCTAAGAGGAAAGAGATAAAATAAAATAACCAAGGCACAAAGAGGATCCTTAGGTTATCAACCCAAGATGGTAAGAAAATTAAAAAAGAAAGGGACCTTAAAGGAAAATTAAAAAATAAACCCATGAGGGAAGACATAAATGTAAACAAGAAAGGAATGAAATAAAAATGATAGGGAATAAAACTAAGAGAAAAAAACATGAAAAGTAAAAATATAAGGAAGATGGTAGGAACATTAAAAAATAAACCCAATAGGGGAAGCATGAAAAGTAAATAACTAAAGAACCATAAATGAACATGTAAATTCTAATATATATTTATATTAATATGATACTAATAAATAAATATATAGTAGCTAATAAATGTCTCAAAATATCATCGTATATTTTATCTACAACTTCAAATATTTTATATTGTAATTTTTATTTTATTTTCTACTATTGTCTCCTCAACTCTCTCATAGATCGTCTAAAACACTTCCTTATAAATGTCCTTGATTGATAAATAAGTTATACTTGAATTTTGTTGTTTATCTCCCAACTTTAAGTGATGTGCATGAAGATGTTGTTCCTTTTAAAATGTAAATTTATTTAATACATTGTTGGTAAACTTAACACTCAGATGTGGAGTTCTAATAATAATTTTTATAAAATAAATATTTCTCCCATTTTTTAGGGGAGTAAGATGAATTCATATTAAGGGAGTGACTATGTGAACGGTGTGAAGGAGAGGATGAATGAATCCATGGATTTCATAGTAGTTATCAATGTTATTCATATGGTTGATAATACATTATAATATACATGGTAGTTCTATGAAACTCATAAAAATTCCTAGGTGGAGAATGTGAATGTGATTGTCTACCTTATGTCAAAGTATTTTGTTATTTTAATAATAAATATGATAGATTATTCATTAATTCTATAATTTTTTTCATGATATATATAGGAAAATTGTGCCATTTGAAAAAGAGTTAAGGATTATTTATATAAAAATGCCATTTTATGTTATTTCTATTTATGTATTCTTTTTTTTTTCATTACTAATATAATTTATGAGGATCACTCATGTGCACACATGCACACATGCATGCATGCACGCACGCATGCACACACACACACACACACACACACACACACACACACACACACACACACACACACACACACACACACACACACACACACACACACACACACACACACACACACACACACACACACACACACGTGCATGTGCATGCATGCACGTGCACCTACATATATACATACATATAATAAAAATTCCATGTTACGCTATTTATATTTATGTCAATTTCTTTGATTTTCATTATTAATATCATTTATGAGGAGTAGACTAATTATATAGTGTTATTTATGTTGCATATAATTCTCAATTTTTTATTGATATGGGGAAGGGTGTTCTTATTATTTTTCATGTGATTGCATAAATTGAAAGGATTTGTAAGAACATAAGTGTTTGTAAAATTATGGTGTTACAAATAAAAAATATTTAAAAAGTTGTCAGAGTTGGTAATTATGGTAAAATATTTAAAAAGGTGTCATGATTTAAGTACAAAAATATCATCAAGAAAAAGATAAATGATGTTTATGACTCTTAGATGATGTTTATACTACAATACATGTACAATGATCTTAAGGATGGTGGGTGAGGAAAATTCATCATATTTGTGTTAGGTAGTGTTTAAAGGTTATAAATTTTATTGTATGAAAATCACGTAAGAGGATAAGTTGTGGTTGTAATAGATGTGTTGACACAAGATGATAGATGCTAGAGTTACAAGTGACTAGTAGGCAAGTTGTGGTATTTTTATTGATAGCTTCATATTATTAGTGTCTTAGATAATATTTTTTCCTCTTTGGATGGGAGTAGGGAGTTTGGATTTTATGATAAAAAATATTATAATATAATTTAGATTATAGTTTATAATTTATATTTTTGAAATAAACCAATTATTGATGCATGTATACATATCACAGGGTTTACATAGTGTTTAAAATACTTCTCATTTCAAGATTCAAAGAATATTTTTCATGATTTTATAGTTTTGATCTTCTTTAGATATATGGTGGAGTAACGGCCAAAATATTTGACTATTTCACAAAATAAAATGTAAGTGGTTGTTGAAAGCAACTGTGGTTTTAAATCTTGTTTATGAAAGATGAAAGTAATCTGAGCTAAGTCTAAGGAATAATTATCAAAACATAAATTCTAAAACCTAATATAACATGAATATTTACAATGATAAGTTTAACTATAGTGATTTAATAAAGAAAAGAGAATAGGTAGGGTAGGGTAGAAAGAAGGATGTTACTAATCTTCAGTCTAGACATATTGACAAAGCTTAAACTTCATCAAAGTCATGAGATCAAAACAACATATGACATGAAATTTCCAAAATCATATATCCTAAAATATAAAAGGAAAATGTCTAAGCATATTTAAAACAATTAAAATTAGAAATCAAATTCACTTTAAATTTTTACTTCCTTAAGAACATTATATTTTCACATCTTCAAGAAAAGCAAGGAAAATGAAATATTTTAGTCAATCTAGCATAAGTTCAAATTAACAACTCTAGATTTAACATATGCACATATGAAATTCATAAAATCCATTAAAATTGAACATCAAATCAGATACTTGAGGAATCAACCATGATAATAAACACAAACAAATATAACATAATCTTTGTAGAATTACCTTACTTGCATTACTTGATCCAAAATTTACACAAAAGTTTTGATCTAAAAACTTTCTTCCCCTTTACAATGAAAATACCCCATTTTATAGGAAACTTATGAGATATGTTAGTCATATCAAATGAGAATTAGCCAAGTATCAGAGATAGTTCTCCTTTTACAAGATTCTAGAATCAATGACACTTGTCACATGTGACCAGCCTATAAGTCATGTGCATTACAAGTTGCACATGATTTTATAAAATATAAAGTTATTTCTAAATGATTTACAAATTTTTAATACAATAGAATATTCTAAGACAACCTATTTGACCTTGAGGCATCCCTATTATTTCAACCTTGATTTTTTGCTCTAAGATCTTCATGGCTTTGGCATATTGTTCACCAATAAACTTAAGATTAATGATTCAGTATATAAAGAATTTTTATTCTTACCCTTACAAGTATCTAAAGACTCCATACATTTTTTCCAAGTCTTCCTTAATGCTCTTATCATCACTAATATTTTCCTAATCATGTCCAAGATATGTTTATTATTAGCCCCCAAGGTGCCTATGCTTTTATTTTTGACTTCTTGGATGAATTGAATAGATACATGTTGGAACTCTTTATTAGTTATCAAGCTAGTAAGACTAAGGATGGTTAGATCTTTGATTAAACCTCCTAGTATTTAAACCATTCTGATTTCTAATTATTTGAAGTGTCTTGAGAGATCTTCTATGCCTTTTGACCATTTGTTCATATCCTTGATATTCTCTATCAAGACTATCATATACATATTCAAATTTGATAGGCTTACTATTTTGAGTTGAGGAATATGGCCTTTCATTAGTATATTGATCAATTCCTTTACCCTATTATTTGAATCTTGCCATGGGTTAACTTGTTTCATATCCATGGAATGTTGTTTGTTTACCACATATAGTTTAGACCTTATTACTTTCAAATAACTAAACATATCATATATGATGGTTTCAAAGCTATTAAAAATGTTCCCTAGAACTGATAAAATGGATTTCTCTTCCATATTCTTCTTCTCCTGATTTAGGCAATTTATGGTAGCTTTCAACCTTCTTGCCTAAGATTTTGCTAAGTCTAGAACATCTTTAAATATAATATCTTCACATGGCATCATTAACTATTTTGAGTCAAGTGAAACAAAGGTTCAAACTTTTGATATACAACCTCTTCACCACCTTCCATGATCACTATCTCAGTGACTATTTATAAACCTATAATATCTAACCACAACTAAATATTAGTCCATATGAATGATTAGGACCTCTATTTATAATTGGCCACATGGTTAAATTTTAGAAATACGTATTATTTATTCTTCCTCTTTCAAGGCAATGATCCAAGACTTCAACTCTTGTTGCATAGGAATGTTAGTAGCCTTTACTAGAGTCCATGGATGATAAGTAGGGACTTTTTCTAGCCTTTGTTCAGAATGAACCATTCAAGTATAGGTGGCACATATATTAGGGTTTCCTAAATGAATATATTGATATTCTCTAAAGGTGGTGTGATGTCCATTTAAAGTTTCTTAGTATTTGAGACAAGTGTAGTCTCATATTTCCTCTTATAAGGATAAAAATTATTAAGTACAATGAATTTTATTTTCATTTATATTGTTTAGTTTCCTTAACACTTGCCTCTTCTATATATATTTTTATATCATATGTCATTTATATCATCCTTAATGCATTTTGAATAGACTCATGAGGATCTAGACCTATCATATGAACCTCCTATTAAGGTAACTCTTTCTCTATTGTCCTAGAAGATTTAGGGGTTGAAGAAATTGAAGCAAGTTATCCTAGTCTTCTTTCTTCTACCTTGTGCTCTACTTGTGTATCTACTATGGAAGCCTAGAATAACCAACATCTATTAGATGATAGTAGCTAGGACCTATCTACCATCTATCCTCCATCTTTTAATTTTTATGTAATATAGATTCCAAATTTATATTATGTTCTTTAATCCTTATAGTGACTTCATAGTAAGTAGATGACTTAGTGCATATGAAGTTAAATGTACTAGGTTCATACTCATATGACATATCCAAAATACCTTTGATCTTAAAACATTCCTTTAATCTACCATAAGGATCCCATTGTCTATGATCATCAATTTACAAGTTGAAAGGAAACCTATGTTTTGATGTAGCTCCAATGTGGTCCCACTACCTAAAAATGGTTTTGCCAATTGTCATGGGAAAACTATGTAGAAGTACCTTACTCTTAGTTTTTAAATTTCTATCTATCTCATTGAATAATTGATAGGATACTTTTTATTCTACCAACTTGTTAGATACATGAACTGGTAGTTTGAGAGTGGTAATTTGGATTCCTTCAATTCTTATAATAGTGCAATCAAGATAAATACATATGTCCCCCATTACCTCAATTGACTCCTTAATTAAAGGACTTAACCTAATCATGGGAATACCATCAATAGCTTAACTCATTACAAGGTAGACACAATCATAAATGACACAATCATAAATGAACTAGATATGGTCTCTATACTTATAAATTTGCAATTTGGATTAGTACTAAGAAATAGTTTGGGTATCATTTGGGGACCATTCTCTTTAAATTAAGATTTTGGTAGTTACACACATGGCATTTAATAGATAGGACATCATGTAGAATTCAATCATTTTCTTATTTTTAATCCCATATATCTATCCTCTTAGGTAAATACTAATGATTTCACCTAATAGAGGAACCACCACTTTGTCAATGATGAAATATACCATAGGGACCCATATTGGTTCTAGATGTGTTGTATGTACACATCTGGTTTAATAATTTTAGTAATATTAGGGTTTTATTCATAATTTAGTTAAACAGTCTGAGTAGTAAAATTAGTAAATAATTATGTCATAATTAACCTACTAATTTATTAATTTTGATTATTGTCTAGACTTTCTAAAAATTGGAAATGAATAGAGAGAAATCAAACTTAGCTTAAAACTATGTTGATATGATTGAGATATAGGCTGATATTGACTGTGTAGGACTAAGAGACTATCACAAACTAAGATCTAAACTTTATTTTTTTATTGGATAGGAACATTAGAATTGGATAGGATTGGCATTAACACTATAGTCTACATCTACTGATGTTGTCTTAAGGATCTAATCTTTATGGGTTTTGTTTGGTAGGTCTGTGTGACCCTGTCTCTAAAGTTTTGATATCTAAAAGTCTATAGAGATTCTTATAGAGTATATTTTATCTTCAAACCCTATCTTCCATTATACTTATATGAAATTCAAGAAAGAGGGGGGTTTAGCGTGTGTAATATGCATTGGACATGCTTCAAACCTCATGTGTGGGCATGCTTCCTACATATCAATACTCTAAAGAGGGATCAAGCCATATGTAAATATCCCTTTTAAAGTTCTTAGTGCAATTTTGATATGATAAATCAAGGAAATCTTAAATTAGGTATGCTTGAGATGACTAGGGACTACTGTAAGGATTTTAATATACTAGAAATAATATTGGATGGTTGTATGCAGAGAATAGGGAAATGTGCTTGAGTAGTATTGATTTTATTCTTGCTTACTTTGTGATATTTTCCAACCCCCTTTTTAAATGATCTTTGATTGGGATTTTATATGGATTTATTGGTCATGGATTGAATTTTCTCACATTAGGATGATAAGGACAAGGATGTAAAATTAGAAGTAAATTGACTATTGGGACCAGAAATGAGCTTGGATAATAGTGCTAAAAGTAGACAAGAGTGGCATTAACATTATAGTCCTAGTGTGGTGTTATTATTCTAGGTAGACAAGACTTGGGGGGATGGATTGGTCATAAAAAGAGGGTCTTGGCCCATCTAGAATCAAGTTTGGAAGGCTAGGAATGAATGGGAATCAATGAAAACAAGCCTAAGAGGGTCATGAGAGAAAGAAAGAGGGACCTATGGGTTAGGTGTCATTAGCCACACTCAAGTTATCAATTTTGCATTTTTATATGACTACATTTCCCACCCCACTTTATTCTAGTGATGCATCAAAGTGAAATATTAAAATAAATGAAAAATATAAAGTGTACCTAAACTTAACTACAAGGGTGAAGCTCATGATGTTGGGTTATGCAAAGAGAGCACACTTTGAAGTGTAAATCTATAAGTGAAAATAAAGAGTAGATCAATTCTTACTAAATATGTTATATATAAAATAAGAATGTATAAAATTTGGGTAAAAGAGAGAAATAAAAAGGAACAAATACACCTCACTGGGTATGCGAACCAATACAAAACATATTGTGATACTGAGTAATGTTGAGTAATGTTAGATGATGTTGTAGTAAGAGTAATATCATGAACGGTTGAGTGATCGATTCCCTAAAAAGTGGATCAATAATGCAAAGGCTAGTCCTTTGGCTCCATCATCACCCACTAAGTGAAGCTAGGTGTTCATTCATATATTGATTGATGTTTGGACTATGTGTCCAATCCCTCTAAATAGGTGGCTCAAGAATACAAATGCTAGCTAGACATTTGGCTCCATCATTGCCCCGTGAAGTGAATCTCTAAAATGATATTAGTATGAAATTTATGTCATATGAGATGGATTTTAAAGACCATGAATTTACTATGATCTAAAAATCTTGGTGTGGAAAGTTGAATGTATGCTAAAAACTAGGCCACTCTTGGTCACCCCAAAAGATGGAGATTAGGCTTATATGAAAGCCGCTCTAAAATTGGGAATCTATCTTATGTGGAAGCCACTCTAGAACTCAAGAATGTGGAAGGTAGGCTTGTTTTAAATCTAATTTAAAATGATGCTAAACATCTAAAGATGGAATAAGGCACACAATTACTGATAATGTTTGGACAATGCTAAACTAAGAAGGAAAAGAAAAAAATATGCTATGTACATTGCCCTAATCATTGATGTCTGGAACATGGATTCTGATCTGGAAGTTATACCAACTACCATATTTAAAAATTAGAAGTGAGATCCATCATGCCATGTATGATTCCCCTTATATCTGAATTCTCTAAGAAAAATGTGTTCTGAAACTACTGATTCTAAATTGGTCTGGTTATGACAATCTGTAACTAAACCCACTTTTTTACCTACTTCTAGAAATTTTAGTTTTTCTATTATTTAGATAGGAGGGCTAGAAATGGATAGTAGCACCATTGAAACTATAGTCTAGTCTCAATGCTATTTCCCTAAGCCAAATCTGATGACTATTCTATATTCTTAACTATCTACCTGGTCTG
Source organism: Torreya grandis (assembly GCA_037957365.1). Taxonomy (NCBI): domain Eukaryota; kingdom Viridiplantae; phylum Streptophyta; class Pinopsida; order Cupressales; family Taxaceae; genus Torreya; species Torreya grandis. The sequence goes on along the minus strand of JARHVA010001461.1, from coordinate 1,268,737 downwards.
TTCTGACTGGTTTGATGTTTAGTTATTGTTTTGAGTGTTCTAAAATTTGATTTTTTTGGTTTGATAAGAGCTCTAATATCTATGAAAAAACCACTTTTTATTGCTCCCTATTCTAAGGGTAGGAATGGAGACATTTTAATGACTTCCCTTAGAATAAAGAGCCCTGTAAGTGTGTTATAATACAAAATATATGATATATCAATGATAATTGACAAAATATCCCAAGATATAACATGGTTGATATTAAGATGTTGTTAGATCAATAGGGGTATGCCTAGATAGATATAAAAATGTAAGAAAGTGTGTAATGTACTAAAATAGAAATAAAAGTCTGGTAAGTTAGTTTTTAGTTGTTAGTTGTTATTTGTTAGTTAGATAAATGGAGCATGATGTCCATCATGGCATCTAAAAAGAAAGATAATGCATGATTTAGATCATGGAATTGAAAACAATTGAAATCAATAAAGTAGCAAGCACACAAGGCAAGAAGAAACAAGCATAAAAGAGTGGCCAAGGGGCCAAGAAAATAAGGGACATAGGCACATGTCACTCAAAATGGAAAAAAAATATACAAGGCATGTTCAAATGCCACATACACATACAATTAAAACAAGTAAGTAGACATGATAGACATAATCACATATAAGAGTATAGGCAAGGGACATTGGAAAATGTCCAAAGGCACACACATGAATAGAAGAAAAGGACATTATCAAATGTCCTAAGGCACACACAAGACATAGAAACAAAGGACATTGGTAAATGCCCTGAGGTACACATAGGACATAGAAGCAAAAGACATTGGAAAATATCTTAGGCATGTACATGAGACAAATAGGAATTGATAAATGCAATCACATCTAGATACACAAAGCAAGGAAGGAAATCATGTGATAAATATAAGTACAATCATATCTAACTAAATAAATAAATAAGTGAATATATGCAAAACATGTTTATTATAAGACTAGCAATATGCTAAGAAATACAAAAGTGCTATATACTAGTGAGTGTCGATAGAGTAATCTATGTAAGCTAGTACGTAATGTACATCAAAATGATAATGAGAGTGTGCAGTGTAGGAATGACATAACCTAGATGTTTTATTCATCTAGGAGATGTCCCCAGTGGGTATGTATATTGATGTATGTCTCAATATAGAAGTAGGATTCCCCTTTTATAGGTGGAGTAAAGCAATGAAGGATCTGGATGTCACTGCACAACTTAAAGAAGATCAAGTGAAGCATGGTAATGTAGATAAATCAACAAATAATAGCATAGAATAATAAATGTAAGTCTAGTATGATAGTAGAAATGTAAAGCATGGATGATGAATACAATCAAAGTATTTTTGTGTTTTTAAATTATTTGAATGTTTATTTTGAAATATTTGATTGTTTTTAATATTTTGAAATTTTCTATTGTTTTTTTGGTATATTTGTATATTTTAATGTTTTTGTGTTTTTGATAATAATCTATGTACAATCAATCATTTAGTAGACTATGTACAAGAAATCAATGATAAACTATGTACAAGTAATATGGGAAGGAATGATACTAACCGATGAGTCTCATGGGAGACCCCCTATCATGGTGTCTTGTACAAAACAAAGGATTCATGTGTGATTGTGAAATATAAGGGAATGGATGAGAATATGACTCTAAATATTTAGATGATGAGTTTTTATCTTGGAAATCATAATAACCTATATTGTTTCACTCCTCATTATCATCTTGATTTTGAACTAGTGGAATGCTAGTGTTGACCTTTATTGTATTTGGATATTTTCCTTTGATAAATTATGTCTATGAATGATTTTTCTTAGGATTTTCAATAAATCCTAAACCTTTGTGACAAACATTATCAACTTCTAGAATAGGAGTAGTGATGCCTTGAGCATGCTTGACCAATCTTTGACCTTAAAAATCAAAATATTATAGATATATTTGACCAAATCCATACTAATTTGAAATTTGAGCTTCATTTTAGAGAGGTATATTTGCATATTTTTTGTTCTTTACCTATGCTTTTGGTACTATTTTTTGCTCTAATTTTGTTTTTTTGATCCTTTTGTTGTTCTAAGTTATGCTTTGGTAACCAATTTTGTAGTGTTCCTGAATTTGACCCTTTGTAAATGTGTTCATATGTCATCATGGATTTATTGATTGATTTACCTTTGATAGGGTCCTAATTAGAAATTATATGTTGTATATGTTTATTCAATGCCAAACATGAATCTATGTGATGCCCATGTATTCTATGATATGCATAATAATATCTAGATCTTGTCACTGGATGTAGAAGAGGTAGTTTGATCAACTTAGATTTAAGCATTTCCCTTAGTACCTCACTTGAAATATTATTTTATCTTTGAATGTTTTTTGAATCACTAGTTTTAGAGGTACTTTGTTGTGATTTCTTGTTTTGATATGTAATATTGCTTGCAACCAATTGACTAGGTGAAGGTATATAGACATGATTGCTACTAGGGTGCCTTTGAGGTTTTTGCATTATGATATGAATTTCCAATGTTGTGTTCTTGTCATGTAATATCTGATTATATGTTTTTAAATTTGAAATTAACTTGCTCATACTAGTGATTTTATCCATTAGTGTCTCACAAGTGTAAACCCAGGTTTCTTTCGATTAAACATGTAAGCACATATGTTGAAGATGGTTTGAAGAAGCTATAGGTTGAATTCATGAATTAAGAACAATATTATAAGTTGCCTCACCTTTTGGAGGGGTGATAACATGAACCTATCTAGAGGGAAAATATATATTACCCTCTTCAGGGAGAGGAAGAGAAGGGATTTCTTTCTTCGACATGAAATATGACATTGAAATAAGAGTAGCCAAGGAGGCATACATCTAGGTAGAAACCATGTATATGGGATAAAATTCATGTAAGTGGATTTATAAGTTGTATATCAATATGATTATAGATAACATTCCACATGAGAGATAACAAGCAAGGGAGAGATAGCATGTATTTATTCATCGATACATAAAGAACTTTGACATGTGTTATGACATTTATAATGTGTTTAGCATGATAAACTTGAAAAAATTTCCATATGAGAGATAGAAAGTAAGGGATAGAAAGAATGAATTTGTGCATGAATTAATAGAAATTTTTGACATGAATCATAACATTTTTGACATGTTTAGCATGATAATCTTGAAATTTTTCCCACATGAGTGAGAGAGAGTATGCAAAAGAAATATTAAAATTTTGTGCATATTTAGTAATGAATTATATAATATCATCCCTTAGTATAAAACATAATCATGAAATGAAAATAATGAAGCTTTGTACTAACATATGGTAAAATTCATCATTCATGTACATGATAGGACCAATGATGGTCTCCTTTTCTGCAAGAAATGTAAGAAAAATTTGTAAATAAGTGAAATCAATTTTTTGAAATTTTTTAGAATGTAAGGTGATATCTCAAAGTAATAGGACATAGTGTATGCAAATAGGGTTTGAAAGATGATTAATTTAAAAAATACTATGAAAATTTGAAATTTAAAATGAATTTTTAAGTTATATATGCAAGTAAAAAATCAAAATTTTATTGGAAAATTTATGATTTACTAGGACCTAGTAGATGCTACTAAAGTTTTGAAAAATAAATGTTTTTGAAGATTAATATTGAATTTTTAAATTTGAATGGATTTTCTGATTTAAATATACTAGTAAAAATTTAGAAAATGATTGGAAAATTATTGAGAAAATACTAGGACCTAGTATGCGTAACTAGGGTTTGAAAGAAAATTATTTTAAATTTACTATGGAATTTTAAAATTTTAATGTTATTTCTAATTTGAATATTTAAGTAAAAATTTAGAAATTTATAGGAAAAATCAGTAGGAATTTTACCCTAGGGTTTCTAGGGTTTTTGTGTGCAAATGAAGTAAGTCAGGTTCAATAAATGATTTAATAATTTTGAGATTATTTAGGTTTTATTAATAATTTAGTTAAAGAGTATGAGTAGTAAAATTATTCAATAATTATGCCAAAATTAACCTACTAATTTGTTGATTCTAATTTTTTTCTAGACTTTCTAAAAATAACAAGTGAATAGAGAGAAATCAAACTTAGCTTAAAACTATATTAATTTGAGTGAGATACAAGTTGATCTTAACTATGCAAGACTAGGAGACTATCAAAAACAAATATCTAAGCTTTATTTGTTGATTGGATAAGAGCACTAGAACTTGACAAGAGTGGTATTGGTGTTATACTCCACCTTTACCATTGTTGTCCTGAGGATCTAAGCTTTATGGGTTTTATTTGACAAGTTTGTGCCACCCTATCTTTGAAGTTTTGGAAATTGAAAGTCTATAGAGATCCTTTTAGAGTAGATTATCTCTTCAGACCCTATCTTCTATTTTACTTTAACCAAATTTGAGAAAGAGGGGGGGGGGGGGTTAGTGTGTGTAAGATGCACTGAACGTGTTTAAAACCCAATGTGTGGGCATGATACCTACATACCAATACTCTAAAGAGGTATCAAGTCATATGTAGTTCTGCCTTTAAAAGTACTTGGTGCAATTGTGATATGAGAATGCAAGTAAATGCTAAACTGGGTATGCTTGAGATGACTATCGATTGGTTTGAGGATTTGAATATGATAGAAATAGTATTGGTCATGACCAACCTGTACAACATCCATACAACTTGTTTGACATGGTCATGACCAACCTAGCTCTAGGTCTAAATTGACTCACTGAGATATTCTTTATAGGATCTACAATAACTTCATTACCTACTTCTAATTATTTAGCTAGTATATCCATCATGGTGTATTTCTTAGCCCATAAATTAATGGGGGATAGGTATATATGGGGCTTATGTAACTTGTAATAAGACTTAAAAGCAACATGAGATATATATGCAATTTTCATCAGACTATGTTCATGAATAATCATACCTTATCAATTTTAGTATTTTCAAAAATTAGACCAAGGACATCGATATAGTATAATACCTCTAGTTTAGTAGTAGCATAACGAAGTCATGTCATCTATATTTCCATAATATCATCATAGAGTCTATTATTTAGGAAAAACATTTCTTCTTCCTTGGTTATAACTCCCTAGTTCTCAATAGTCTAGAATAACTTTGAACAATTATTATCTCCTATGTTTAGTAAAGTAGCTACAAATTATGTGTCCTTGAATATTTGGCCTTCTAAATTTGATGATAGGTATAATTCAACTACATTATTCAAAGTATCTTTGTATATTATCAATGTTATAATTTCAATTGAATTATCCTTTTAAAAATGATAATTTAACTCTCTCAACTTAACATAGTGAACCTAGGGATAATTTAGGGATTTTACATTCTAGGGCTTTTTGTAGGTTTAAGAAAATCTTTAATGGCATCAATTAAGTTTCAATTTATGATTTTGTGACTTATATTTAATTGGGAATCATATTTATACCTTTCACATGCTCAGGTCCATAAAATATTCCTATCTGACTTATTTTCCCATGTGACATCACCTTGTCATACAACTTATTTATTTTTAAAATGTGACCCTTATCACTTGGACACATGTCATCATCTCGTGCCTCTTGGAAATATGATTTAATTTACTCTATAAATCTCCTTAGGAATCTTATGGCCTTGAATTTCACCATAACCATCAATCCTTAATCTAGGGTCACGAGATTGTCACTTAGTAACATCATGTGCTTTCTATACACTTCATTATCAATATTCATCTGGAGAATGAACTTACACCACATGGCATCTTGGAATGAAATTTGGGCTCATTGATTTCTTGACTCAATGTTTGTTGTTGATCTTGTTTTAAAAGATTAAATGCATACCACTGATCTTGATTTGAGTGATTAAACATGCATTGTTGATATACTAAATACATGATCAAATATCAAATATTGATCTAGTTTACCATGATTGTGACACTTGTCACTATTGCATTCCCTCTAAAGATCCATTGACATGTTGACTCTATTCTCACTGTAGATTTACTTTTACAAGATTGAATATGCACTGTAGATTTTGATCTTGAGTTGTTGACCCCAACTTTTAGCATAGATCATCAATCAAGATTTTAACATTTAAATATGCACCTACAATCTTAGATTTGAGAAACTTTGACTTGATATGTTTGGGTAAACACCTATGTACCATTGATCTTTCTTTTGAGATTTCAATATTTTTCCACTTGGTGACACCGCATGTTTTCATTCCTATAAATAGTGAAAGCAATGAAGTAAGGGTTTGAGATATATAAAGACTTAGGATAAAATTTAGACTAATGTTTTAATGAATTAATAAATTCAATTATAAATTAGGCTAAAATTAAACTAAGATTTAGTTGGAAATAAAGTGACTTGTCGATAATGTAAACCCAATTTAATAAGAACCTAGACTAAATTCTTTAGACTAAGGTTTTAATTATCATTTAAACTTGGATCTAATTAACTGACTAAAGATCAAAGTTTAATCAAAAGTTTCAAATTGATCACTAAAGTATAAACCATGAATAATTTCTCATTCTAATGAAGATCTATTAAACCTACAACATAGAAACACATGAAGCAAATATTACCAATGTTAGATAAAGTCAAAGAAAGCTTATGTGTTAACATGTCAATGTAAGCTGAATCAAAAAATGATGTTCAATAATACACTTTGATCAAGTTGAATTGCTAATTTACATCACAATTTTCAAAAATTGAACAAAGGGTCCTCATTTTTCAAAAATGAGGGTATGTTGACCTAAAAAAATGGTAACTTCTAGGGGAAACATTATAAAATGTTAGAATTTAGATACTCTTCATTCAAAATAATAACCAGATATATCATTCCACATGATCAAGTACCATTATTAAGATCAATTTATAATTAAAACAAGTCTTACACATGCATAATTAAGATCAAATATCAAAATTAGTCATGTTGTGTGTGTGCTTTGATTCATTTACTGATTGCCATTGGAATTTAGAAAACAACTTCTAGATTTCATAACTTTAATCATTAACATAGACTTGTAGCATATTTATATATTCATTATGAATCATTTTTTATGAAAAGGGAAGGATTTGGAATTGATCTATTGCTAGTTAGGGATTAATAACCCTGAAAAAGATACATTTGGTCCCACTCTAGGCCTTATTCCATTGCCAGTTGGGTATCCATAGCCCCATTAGAGGTTACCAGAATCACCTTTACTTAGAAATATTTTAGATTTTCAGTACAACTCTTATTTTTTATATTTTTAAATTGTATATAGATTTATAACAAATTTTAGGAACAAGAATTAGATAGGTGTTTAGGATTTTTGTAAAATGTTTAATTTTTAGATAATCATCCTTGGTCATAGATTTCATCTCAGGCAATAATTTTCTTTAAGTGCTAACATGAATTTTTTCTAATAATTTAAAATTTCACCCAAACACAAGAAATCCTTATTAAATTCAAACTAAGATCAAAATAAGGTTTAATATTTTAAGGAACAATTAACCTAGATATCAATATATACCAATTTCTCAATCATATAACATCAAGCTTAGAATTTTTGAAATCCATGATCAACCAATTTTTAAGAGTCATATATGCATTCTTGGTTTGTGAATTTATTTAAAGAATTTAGATGGATTTGGAGCTTGAAAATGTGTCTTGGAAAATACTAATTTAAAGTAAAGAACAATTCAAAGAAAAAAACATACAACAATCAAACAAATATTCACAAACACTATTTACAAATAAGGATCAATAATGAAACTAATATAAACCTACATACACTAACCCTAACTAATATTACAAATTTATCCATAAAAACTTAACCTAATGTTACTTGAAAATGTCAAACTAGAGCATAACAACTTTGACATGATGACTCTTTTGACTAACAAATAAACTAAAGTAACCACTTTTCTTCTAGGATCAAATGGAAAGCTATTGAGTCTACCATATAAATTTAAAACATGATTCCTTCCTTTTAATGGAATCTTCTTGTAGATAAGATTAATTTAATGTTTATTTCTTTTGGATAATACAACTTGGCTCCCTATCTCCATTCTCAAGTACATAGATTGAAGATATGGATCCAAGATCCAATCATCTTCTTTCCAAATTCTTCTTTCTTGCATCAAGAATGTTAACTCTATTTCATTCATAGACTAATCATGACTTATCTCATTCTAATTCAATGATTGTATTATCAACTCATTTGGTATGCTTGGATTGATGTCCTGAGTTTCTTAATAAGTATTCAAAATTGGTTGTAATGCATCATTAATTTATTCTTGATGAATATCTATAATAGTACCTTTTATAAAACATTCCTCAATATCTATATGAGGTGCAGATGGACTATCAAAATTTACATAAATGCTCTCCAAGTTATCCTAAAATGCCTCTTCATCATGATCAACTGAAAGAAAATGAAATTCATTTGCAATCTTAACAATTGAAACACGTTGATCACATATTTCTAACATTATATTGTAATCATATGAAAGTTATTGATTTGTTCCCCTTGCTTCATCTTCATCTTCTATAAAGAGTGGCATATCATATACCTAATCAAGATCTAACTCATCTTGCTTTGGGATTTATAGAATAGTATTTCCTTCTTTAATCATTTCAATTTAATTCAAGAAATCATGATATAACTATTGCCACTAGTCATCTTCTTTAGGAATATTCTCCATTTTAGTAATGACTTTATATGATTTGTCCTCATAGTTGTCTTCTAAAGAAAGATCAAATTGTACTTGGTCTTTATCAACTACTAAAAATTCTTAAAAAATATCTTGAAACTCATCTTCTTGATTTTTTTATAGAAAATATAGGTTCTCTCTCCATTATTGGTATAATAAATCCCTTCTCTGGAGTATGTTCTAGCTCATTCTCATCTTAAAATGGAAAATCAAAATTCTCCACCATAAAAGTTGTTTCAAAATATGTATATGCCTCTAAAGAGCCAAGTTATCCTACAACATTATCTTTGTTAGTCAAAACTTCAAATGTATTTAATTAATCTTGATATGCTTCAAGAGCATTAAAAAATTCTATACACTAATTCACTATGTCTTGTAGTGTTGTGAACCCTATAGTAATTAGATAAAGCTACATCATAAATGTTTACTTTAGGTAGGTATTTAGTTGCATATGACTCATTATTATTATTATTATTATTATTATTATTATTATTATTATTATTATTATTATTATTATTATTATTATTATTATTATTATTGCTATTGTGAAACCTATTTATGGGTCTATTATAATTATGATAAAAATAGTTTCTATTGGAATTCTCTCCATTGTTACCTACTTATTTTTGTAATTGAAGAAAATTAGTGCTTAGTTTTTGAACCATTTTTAATATGAAGTCATTTTAATTTTTAGGTGCCTATGAATTGTGAACTTAAGTAGTACTACTATATTTTTACACCATAGCTATTTGATCTTATGGATGAGATCCACTTGTAGTGTTATTTAGGAATCCTAGGCTTTGGCTAGGATGAGCATGACTCAAAGATACTTGATTTAAAACTAGAGTTTTATTCAAAGTAAGTATGTTATGATTAGAATTTGGAATGACATTTAACATTAGAAAATTATAATTGATATTAGGAATAACATATGCTAATTGACCCTGAGGTTGCATTTGATCACTAATTTTCACTTTAGCATAGGCCAAGGCTAATGTATTTATGACTCCAATAGATCTTTTCAAAAATACAAAAGTCATTAGATCTAAAACATCCTTATAAATATCTAAAGCTAAAGCTTCATCAGGCCTATAGAGAGTTATAGTTATACTAAACATATTTTTAAATATAGTGTTAAAAGCTCTAATGGTTTAATTTGAATCTCTCTTTACCATAATGAATTGTTGATATAGAACATAGAAACTGATGACCTTTCCAAACAAATCAATGAAATAACTATTGAAATAATTCCAACTCATGATGTAATTTTTAGGAAGATTAAGAAACAAATCATATGTTGTATCTCTAAAAGTAAAAGGAAATAATCTACAAGAAACATCTTCATGAACAACATTTAATAGTCTTAAATCAGCCTTAAAAGACTTGATATGTTCTTCAGTAGTAACCACACCTGTAGGACTGAAAGAAGATAAATATTTCTCAAGATTTCTAGGTAAGTGATGTACCTAACTAGGCACATTAATAAAATATCCACCTAACCAAGCCATACCTTGATGAGGATTGAATACATGATCAACATGAATAGATGAAGTAGGTTGAAATTTAGAAACCCTACTCTTACCTTTATTTGCTCTTGCTTTCCTATGAATTTGCAAAGAAAGAAGAGGTAGAATTATCTCAGACCTTTACCTAGTTCTTATTCTTGGTAGTTTCACCTTGTAAAAACAAAATCTTGTTCAAAAACCATCCAAGAAACCCTATATTTATAAATACAAATGATATTTAATAAAATTTTAAGTAACATTTGCAAATAACCATTCAATTCTTACAAATCTTGAGAAAAATTTGAAAATAACAATTTAATTCTTTCAAAGAATGACTATATTTAATTGAATTAGCTTAAATATACCTCTAAACTTATGAATATCAATGATATTTACATAGAATTACTATCACTAACCTTTAACATGTAAGATTCACAAAGCTTAAACAATCTTTGTAATAATTTTATGTAAATCTTCAAAGAATAGCTAGCTTTAGATAAATAAGCCTAAAGACTTGTCTGAAACCATGAATATCAATGATCTATACATAATTAATCTAATAAAAACATAATTATATAAAGGATAAATTGATCTTTGAACAAAATTCACTAAAATTATCTAAGAATACTTCAGATTCATAAAGCTTAAGCTTAAGAATCCCTCCTTCGAGTACTAGTGAAACTTGTTTATTAATGCATATAAGTGTATCATAGGGTTTACATAGTGTTTAAAACACTTCTATTTTCAAAATTCAAGGAATATTTTACATGAGTTACTAGTTTTGATCTTCTTGAGATTTGTGGTGGAGTAATGGCCAATCTATTTGACTATTTCATAAAATAAAATGTAAGTGGTTATTGGGAGCAACCATGGTTTTAAAGATTGTTTGTGAAATATGAAAGTAATCTAAACTAAGTCTAATGAATAATGATCAAAACCTAAAGTCTAAAACCCAATATAACATAAATATTTATAATGAGAAGTTAAACTATGGTGATTCGATAAAAAAAGATAAAATGTGTAGGGTAGGGAAGAAAGAATGTTGTTATTGATCTTCAGTCTAGACATATTGACAAAACTTAAATTTCATGAAAGTTATGCAATCAAACCAACATATGACATGAAATTTCCAAGATCAAAAATCCTATCATATACCAAGTAAATATCTAAGGATATTGTAAACAATGCAAATTATAAATCAAATTCACATTAAATATTTACATCTACAAGAAAATTGCATTTGCAATCTTCAAGAAAAGCAAGGAAAATGAAATGAATCTAAAATATTTCAATCAGCCTAGCATAAGCTTAAATTAATAACTCTAAATTTAACATATGCACATCTTGAATTCATAAAATCCATTTAAATCTGAACATCAAAATAGATAATTAAGGAAGAATCCATGATAACAAACACAAACAATATAAGACAATCTTTGCAGAATTCCCTTGCATTAATTGCTCTAAAATTTACACAAAAGTTTTGCTCTAAAAACTTCCTCCCCTTTTATAATGACAATACCCCCTTTTTATAATCAACTTATGAGTTATTTTGGTCAATCATATCAAATGAGAATTATCCATGTGTCAAGGACAACTATCCTCTTATAACATTCTAGAATCAATGACAATTGTCACATGTGACTAGCCTACAAGTCATGTGTGTTACAATATGCACATGATTTTACAAAATAGAATATTATTTATAAATGATTTACAAATTTTTGATACAATATAATATTTTAAGTCAACCTATTTGATCTTGAGGCATCCTTGTTACCAAAACATTTTGTTTTTGCTCTAGGATCTTCATGGCTTTTTCATATTATTCACCAATCAATTTGAGATTAATGATCGGGTCTATGAAAAATTCATCTTCTTTCCCTACCAAGTCTATGAAGACTCCATAAACTCTATCTAAGGATTCCTTAATGATCCCATCATCACTAATATTTTCCTTTATTGAAAACATAATATCTAAGATATACTTATTACCAACCCCTGAGGTACCTTTGCTTTTATTATTGACTTCTTGGATGAATTGAATACCTCTGTATTGGAACTCTTTATCAATTATCAAACTAGTAAACTAAAGATGGTTAGATCCTTGATAAAACCTCCTATTATATGAACCATTATGATTTCTAATTTTTTTAAGTCTCTTGAGAAATATTTTATGCCTTTTGACCACTTGTTCATTTCCTTGATCTTCTCTATCAAGACTATTATAGCCATATTCATATGTGACAATATTATTTTTTTGAGCTCAAGAATATAGGCTTTCATTATTATATTGATTAATTCCTTTACCTTATTATCTAAATCTTTCCATTGGTTAACTTGTTTCATAACCATGGAATGTTTGTTTACCACATCTAATTTAGACCTTATTACTTTCAAATAATTGAACATATCATATATGGTGGATTCAAATATATTAACAATGTTCCTTGGAATTGATAAAATTGAATGCTCTTATATATTCTTCTTCTCCTACTTTAGGCCTTTTATGGTATATAAACCTTTCTACCTGATATTATTCTAGTTCTAGAACATCTTTTTCAAATATAGGACCTTCACCTGGTCTCTATTCTCTCTTCTGAGTCAAGTGAACAAAAGGTTTAACATTTTGATGCACAACCTCTTCACCACCTTCCATGACCACTGTCTTAGTGAATCTTTATAAACCTATAGTCTCTAGATCATATATAACCCCAACTAAAGTTTGGCCCATATGGTTGACTCACACCTCTATTTGTAACTAGCTAGATGATTAAATTTCAGAATCAAGTCTCTTTTCTTCTTCCTCTTACAAGCCAATGATCTAAGACTTTAATGATTCTTTCATAAGAATGTTAGTAACCTTTACCAGAGTCCATGGATGATAAGTAAGGAGTTTATTTAACCTTGGTTCATAAATGAACCATTTAGGTATAAGTGGCCCATATATTAGGTTTTCCTCATTAAATAGGTTGATATTATCCAAATGTGGTGTGATGGCCATTTTATGTTTCTTAGTCATTGAGACAAGTCCTGTCTCATATCTCCTCTTGGGAGGATCAATAATTATTAAGTCTAATGGATTTTATTTTACTTTATCTTATTTATTTTCACTAACACTTGCCTCTTATGTATCTGTGTCTGTATCATATGTCATAGATGGCATCCTTAATGCATCTTCAATAGACTCGTGAGGATCTAGAGATATCATATGAACCTTATATTAATGTAACTCTTGATCTGCTATCCTAGAATATTTAGGGGCTGAAGAACTTGAAGCAAGTTATCCTAGTCTTATTTCTTCTACCCTATGTTCTAATTATGTATCTTTTAATGGAAGTCTAGAAGAACCAACATATATCAGATGATATTGCCTAGGGCCTAGCTCCCATTTATCCTCCATCTTTTGATCTCTATATAATTTGGACATAGGATTTATATTGCGTTCTTTCAACCTTCTAGTAACTTCATAGTAATTAGATTCCTTAGTGTATATAAAGTCAAATGAGCTAAGTTCATACTCATATGCCATATCCAAAATAATTTTGATCCTCAAATGTTCCTTTACTCTACCATATGGATTCCATTGTCTACGATCATCAATTTTCAAGTTGAAGGAAAGCCTATGTTTTGATGCAACTTTAATGTGGTCCCACTACCTAAAAGTAGTTTTTCCAATTATCATGGGAAAACTATGTAGAAGTCCCTTCCTCTTAGTTTTGCAAATTCCATCTATCCCATTAAACAATTGATAGGCTACTTCTTGTTCTACCAACTTGTCAAGTCCATGAACTGGTAGTTTGAAAGGGGTAGTTTGGGTTCCATTAATTCTTATAATAGTGTAATTAGGATAAAACCATATGTCTCCCATTACCTCAATTGACTTATTAATTAAAGGACTTACCCTCATTATGGGAATAACATCAATAACTTGACTCAATGTAGGGTAGACATAGTCAGAAATGAACTAGATATGTTTTCTATACTTGTAAATGAGTAATTGGAGTAGTATTGAGAAATAATATGGGTACCTTTATAAGACCATTCTCTTTGATTTGGGATTTTGGTAGTTACATATAGGGAATCTACAAAATAGGATGCCATATAGAAATTAGTCATTTTATTATTATTAATACCATATATCTATCTACTTAGGTAAATACTAATGATTTCATTTAATGGAGGAACTGCCACTTCTTCAATGATGAAATATACCATAGGGACCCACATTGGCTCTACATGTGTTTTATGTGCACTTCCATACAACTTGGTTAGTATGGTTATGACCATCCTAACACTAGGTCTAAAATGACTCAATGGTATTTTATTTGTAGAATCTATAATGACTTGGTTAACTACTTCTAACCATTTAGCTAGTATATCCATCATGGTATGTTTCTGAGCCCATGAATTAATGAATGCTAGATCTATCTGGTGCTTAGGTAATTTGTAATAAGAATCAAAATTAATAGGGGAGATATATGCAATTTTCATTAGACTATGTTCATGAATAATCATACCCTTATCAATTTTAGTATCTTTGAAAATTCAACCAAGGACATCGATACAGTGTAATACCTCTAGTTTAATAGTATCATAATGAATTCATATCATTTGTATTACCATAATAGCATCATAGAGTCTCTTTAATAGGAGTAGCTTCTCTTCTTCCTTAGTTATAGTTCATTGGTTCTCAATAGTCCAAAACAACTTTAAATAATTATTATCTCCTATGTTTAATGAAGAAATTATGAATTTTATGTCCTTGAATACTCGACCCTCTAAATATGATGACATGTATAGTTTAACCACCTTATTCAAAGTAGATCCATATAATACCATTTCTATAATCCTAATTGAATTATCCTTTTGAAAATGATAATTTAACTCTCTTAGCTCAACACTAAATATAGGGATAATTTAGGGCTTTTCATATGCTCTAGGGATTTTTGGAGGTTTAAAAAGAGATTTAATGGAAGAAATCAAGTTTGAAATATGTTATTTTATGACTTATATTTAATTTGACCTCATAGTTATATATTTTTAATGCTCATTTCCACAAAATCTTCCCATCTAACTTGTTTGCCCATGTGGCATCACCTTATCATGCAACTTATTTATTTTTAAAATGTGACCTTGGTTGCTTGGACATGTGTCATCATCTCAGGCCTCTTATAAATTTTATTTAATTAATCCCATAAATTTATTTAGGATTATTCTAACCTTAAATTTCAATACAACCATTAATATTTGATCCAGGGTCATGAGATTATGCCACTTGGCAACATCACATGCTTTCTGTGTACTTTGTTATTAGTCTTCATCAATATAACACCATTACACCATGTGGTTGCATGAAATGTAATCTAGGATCCTTTATTTCTTTACTCAATGCTCACCATAAATATTATTTTTTAGGATTAAATACATATTATTGATCTTGATTTGAGTGATTAAATATGTATCATTGATCTACTAAATACATGATCAAATGTAGACCATTGATATTCTGTTGGACCTATAATCAAATGTGGACCATTGATATTATATCTAATTCACCACTATTATGACACTTTTCACTATTATGTTCCTTCTCAAGATCCATTGACATGATGACTTTATGTTCATCATAGATTTACTTTTGCAAGATTGAATGCATGTCATAGATCTTGAACTTGACTTATTGACCCTAGCCTTAAATGCAAATTATTAGCTAGGATGTGTACGTTTCAATATGCATCATTGATCTTAAATATAAATAACTTTGAATTACTAACTTTGGGTGAAAACCCACGTACCATTGATATTTATTCTGAGCTTTTGAGATTTTTCCACTTGGTGACACTATGTGTTTTTGTACTTGTGAATAGTGAAATAAATGAAGTAAGGGTTCAATATATATAAAGATTTGGGATAAAATTTAGACTAAAGTTTCAATGAATTAATAAATTCAATTAAAACTTAGGCTAAAATTAAACTAAGGCTTAGTCAAAATAAAGTGACCCATCGATAATGTAAATCCATTTTAATAAGAACCTAGGCTAAAGTCTTTAGACTAAGGTTTTAATCTTTATTTAAATGTGGATTTAATTAATTGAATAAAGACAAAAGGTTAATAAAAAGGGTCAAATTTATCGTTGAATACTAAACAATGAATACTTTCTCATTCTATTGAAGATCCATTGAACCTGCAACATGGAAACAAATGAAGAAAATGTTAGCTACATTAGATAAAGTGAATGAAAGATTATATGTTAATATGCTAATGTAAGTTGAATCAAAACATGATGTTTAATAATTTAATTTTATCAAGTTGAATGGATAATTTATATCAAAAATTTCAAAAATTGAACAAGGGTCCTCATTTTTCAGAAATGGGGGTATGTTGACCTCAACACCAATCTTAATAAACTTTGAGAAAGATAGGTAGATATAGTTGGGTGTGGTATTTATTATAATTTATTATGTATATATAACTCTTGTATTGAAGAAACTAATCAATGAAATTTTAATGAATTTTTTAGATTCATTTAGTATTTTTTGTTGGTTTTATAAACAAATTCAAAATCTTTAAAATTAAAATTATTTGGTGTAACTCTCTCTATTATGCTAGGGTGAACACTATAAACTTAAAAAGAACCAATGGGATAGTTAAAGAATTTGTATTATTAAAAAGGTATACATATTAATTCTTTGATGTTTGGAAGCTTATAGACTTCTTTTTTGTGAGAATATCTTAAAGTTATAAAGGTTGGTGTCACCTTGGACCTTATAGATAGCTCCCAAGTATGGGAATTTGATGTATTTACAAGAATTTGAAGCTATGTCCCTCATTAAACAAGTCTAAGGGTATCCTAATAAGTTGTTGAAAGAAATAAAAAATTTAAAAATTGTAACATTCAATTTAAATATTTGATGCGCTATGGTGATATGGAGCTAGATGCATCCCATGGGATAGATCTATCTTTGGTAATAGTCTTGAAATGTGTTCCAAGTAGACTTGATATTGTTGTTTGAGTATCTAATGGAATTTAGGAACTATAATGAGGAAACACAAGCTATAAAATTTGTTAAAAGGTCCTTCTTGATATGTGCATCCACAATTTTGAAATTAATGATGAGATGAGGGATATCAACAAAAAAAGAATGGATTTTTTTCTAGGATCATATATTGGATAATAAACTTAAGGGATATATCTTGATTGATTGTTTTGTAAATTTGAATTGAAAAATATTCACATATTTCATGATGATCTTATATAAACCATGTAATGGGGCCTCTTTCACTAAGGAAGGAGGTTGAGGAATGTTTATGTCAAATATAGTTTTCATAACACTATTTAGGATATGTTATCATAAGTTAGAGTAAGAGGATTTTTCTTGGGAGATTAGACAGATCAATAATGAGGTATCATTTATCAAAGCTAGATAGTTTTCTTTTGGTTTGTGCCTTAGGATGAAAAATTATAATGATCATAGATTTGATCTTGCCAAAAAGAAAAATGTAATTATATTTGACATCATTAGCCTAACTAGTGGTACAATTTAATTTATTAAATATCATGTGTCCATTTGATGATGCTAGCAAATAATTATATGTTTTTATAACATCATTACCCTGATTGATGATGTAATTTATTTTGTATATTTTCATGTTTGGATGTTTTCAATGAAAATTTAGAAATTATGTGACTTTTTAAATATGAATGGTTAGTTATTTAATTTTTACAAGTGATTGAGGGAGAACATTGGGTTGTGTAACATGAACCAATGCATGTGATGACATGTTTCATGCTTTAAATTTGACTGATGTTTTATTCATTAGTAGAAGAATTAGGGTTAATTATGGCTTCAATGTAATTAGTTGCCTGGATAGGATTATGAGGGATTTTAATTTTTGTATTATTTTGAGGGTATTATTTTATTTTATTGAAATTATATGGTAATGTATTGTTGTATATGTTTATATGGGAGTTATTTTGGTGAATTGATTCACACTTATTTATTATTTTGGTGATTTTGAAAGCATTAATAAATTATTGATAGTATTATCTAGGAATGGAATCATGTTCAAATTTATTGTGAAGAAGCAAATAATATGTTAAGCTTCAAAGGGAGTGATAAGTTTTTTTGATAATGATCCTAATTAGTAAGGAATAAACAAAATTTTTATGTCATACCATTGAAGCATTTGCCTAGTAGTAATTATAGCTCAAGGATGATGCTTATGTGACCTTTTTATTAGTTATTTCTTACTTAGAGACTAGTAGTGACATTCTCATTGAAGACATAGTCGAAATGGATTTCCCATAAATGGTTAGGAAATATCCACATTGTGAGTGGAATTATGAATGTTTGTATGAATTTTTATATTGGATTCAAAGCTATGGTCATTTTTATCTAATATTCAATTTTTAACAGCATGATAATTTTGACTGGGTTGTATCAAAATTTATGTTCCTTATTCAGGATATTGACAAATTCTAAATTGTCTCATGAGATTTTCTTGTATTTTATCTTCATCAAAGGCTTCCTCCATTATTTTAAGAGATAAATAACTAAATTATTATTATAAGTGAGGATATAATTAAGATTTCCTCATTCATATTGTTATTGAATTTTTGGTCTAATGATTTCCATTGCTTGATGAAGTATTGGCCCATTTCATGATCTAGTTGTTTAGCATTGGTATATTTACCCACGTTATCCTCAATTAAGTTATGATATTAAAAATATTAAACTAGAAAATCTTCAAATCCTTCAAGTTAGAATATTATTTGGCTTTGATTTCATTGTACCATTATAAATAGTTCCATATTAAGCTTTCTCCTAATAATTTGGGAATAACATAAGCATTTTCTTCACCCAATATTTGTAGATACTACCAAAGGATTTAAATTACATAATATGGTTAGTGGACCCATTGTAAGATATGATTGGGGTTATTCATTTATTTTCCATAACTGAAATATAAGGAGGTGAGATATCATTTTTTAATTTTTTAAAGGAATTGTTAATGAATATGAGGTTTAAGGATTGGGTTCTTATCATTATTTGTTAAGAAAGAGGGGATAAATTAGTTATGAAATACACATAGTTTTTTTGAGGTATACAGTAAATTTAATTAATTGAACTTGAATTTGCATGAATTACATGGTGATTGATATTTTTATGTGATACATTTGGTCTAATAATTACATAACCATATGAGTAGAGTTCATTTGGGGATTTTGCCTGGCTTGAGTATTGTTTGGTTTAATGGGGATACTTAATAAATATGGTATTATACTCTTTAAAACATATTTTTAGACATATATTTGACAAACATGAATTATGTGTGCACATTTAAATCTTTCACACTCTCTTTCCTATACATTTACCTATATATAGCCTTGGCTAGTAAAATTTGTCATCACACATATTTAGGATCTCCTTAGTCTATGCCATAATGTTGAATACTCATAATTAGACTCTTTCTACTCTCTAGATCACTAGTTTTCCCTATTTTCACAATATCAAAAAGCATTAAATGATAGCACTTAAAAGAGGTGTCTACCTATACCAACAACATCTAGGAGCTTCCAACAATTGTTTTTAAAATTCAAATCTTTCCCTTGGTTTGGAATATGAAATATACACATGTATATTGTTGGGGGAAATAAAAATAATAATACATACATAAGAACCAAGACCGAGGACACACATATCTTGAACTATATAACACTGGTTAATTATATTGAGATATCTTCTTACATATATTTGAGAAATTATTATAAGAACATATGAACCCTTAAAAGACCAACCATAAATACAAGTATGAGATATAATTCAAGCTCAAATTTCTATTTTTTTAAGTGTCAAAAGATAAATATTTGCATTGCATTATAACTAAGATAATTGAACACATAAAAACTCACATGGGAGAACAATGTACATTTTCATCCCTCTTCAAAGCATTGGAACATAAAAAACATTCAATCACTCTAAAGAGAGTGGTTGAGTATTTCAAAGCCATATTTTATGCCCTCTTTTACAAGTTAATTAGGTGTCAAAATTAAATAAATTTTTTTAATGCAAATAAAATCAAAATTAGGATCTATACATAAAACTGTAGATAAAAAAATGTATATTGATCATCTACAAAGTTAGACACAATGATCTATGCCATAACAAAATATAAAAATACATAGGTATAATACCAACAAATAATGGACAATAATGGTCATTATAGGTGTCTGATATTTCATAAGAAACACCTTGGAAGTTTATGATAGTTTATTCATTAAGCTAAGAAGTTACAAATATATTAAAAACCATTTCAAAATACTATAACACAGGTAGTGAGAAAAAATATAAAAAATAAGCTAAATGCTTTCTCTCTTTTACTTGGTCATTTATATAGATAGTAAGTGCAATAAATATCTCTATTACATTTAGATATGTATAGTAAATGTATAATCTTATGTAATTTTAATTTTAATATTATTAGCCTATTTAGATCTCCTAAATCAAAAATAAGTTAAAACATTCTGGTGAACCTAATTTTTTTAGAGTGGAAAATCCTAAGTATTTATCTGTTAGGTTTTCTTCTTTAATTCTTAAGGTTTTATATTTCTTATACATTAGGGTTTGGATCTAATTTATAATTTTCACATAATCATAATATAAAATATAATTGACATGGATCCTAATAAGGGAAACAATTAAACTATTTTTCATATTGTATTTGATGATGTAGATCAATGAGAGCTAAATCAATATCTTAAAATGAATTAATAGATGATTGATGTAGTAGTACATGTAACTAGAGATGAAATTAAAAATGATTGATAAGGTGACAACATATAAAGAAAAACAATGAAATATTCAATGATATTGGATTATCTTATAAAGGAATAGATATTAAAATAGGTGTTCAGACCACTTAGCCTACTACCACTTTTGATATGTATACACATAGGGTTATACAAGGTACCCAAACATAGTCTGGGGGTAACACAAGGTACTTCTCATATTTATTTGGCTATCAATACACAACATACTTTTATGACTCCAAGGCTTGTTAATCATGACATAATTAATTGATAATCAATAATAAATGCTTGATGATTAATATATCATGCAAATTATTCATGATGTTTAAGCTAATGTTTCTTAATTAGAATAAAATTATTCTAGAATGGGCTATTTGAATGATTATCAAGAATTATTAAACAATATATCATCCCATAGAGATTATCTTATCCAATACCTACTTAGCTTTTTGCACCTAATATTACACTATGTGATGTTAAAGGTGATAGAGAACAATATATTAAAGTTTTTCATATAACATGTTGGGATTATGCATCCAATGATACTTTATTAACAACATTTTTTCCAAGGAAACTAAAGGAATATTCCTTATAATGGTTCAATGGCATTCCATTATAATCATTACTCTTTTTCAATCCTTTGGATGATTAATTATTATTATAATTATCTACGAGTATTAGTGAGAAGGTATCTTATTCTCAAATTGTAAAAAAAATAAGAAAGGAACCAATTAACCCATTAGTGAATATGTGATTCATTATAAGACTATTCCCTCTAAAATGACAAATCCTATGTATAATAAAGAATTGCAAGATATATTTAAGAAAATCTTGCTTACTCCCATACATTATTCAATTATGTTAAAATTATTTTAATATTTTGAAAACATGTGTCATATGGTCAAGGACCATGAACTTAAGCTCCTTGATATGAATAAGATAGATTATGGGTCTAATAATCTAACATATTATATTATCGAGTTTTAAAGCAAACCATAATTAAATTATTAATAAAATGATAAATTATACTAAGAATGAAGCTAAAGTGATAGTTAATGTAGTTTCAAAATCTACTAATAATATTGGTTTTGGATCCAAAAATAATAAAGTCTAAATGCTTCTCAAAACCTCTTCATAAGGTCTTATAGAATCTACTTGAGTGAAATATCATAACTCTCTCTCTATCTACTGAGGTTTATATGAGTAAGCCACAACCTAAGTGGTTCAATATCAATGCATATTGTGATTGATATAGATGCATGGGGAAGTCTAATAAAATATGCTTTGGTTTGATAAATAATATTTAAGATTTATTTTAGAAAAATATTATTGAGGTCAATGATGTTATTATACCTAAAAATTAGTTAGTTTCACAACTTAATGTTGGTTTTGATGTTTTTATAAATTATGGGTCAAAAGAGACTAGGATTAATCTTGAGGTTTACATGATTTATACATTTTATCCCTCTCCCACTTCTTATTCTTATAAGAGTGGGGAAGAAACTACAACTGATTTTTTTTATTGGTGCACTTAAGGATACACAAGTAAGAAAACCTATAATCACATTTGATGAGAATGAGATTATTGATGATGATTATATTAATGCACCATTATTTGCGTGTTATTTCATTGATTCACATCATATATACAATGTTATGGTGTATAATGGGTCAAGGGAAAATATATGCACTATGACACTAATTATTAGTCTTGGTTAAACATAATTGATTTTATTTTACAAATAATACAATGAAATTATTTTATGGGAAGAGACAAAACCCAATTGGTGGAATTATGTTTCTACTTATGGTAAGACTTGTAGTTGTTGCTACTTGGTTATTAGTTTTACCTCATATTGGGGTATTAAATAGGATATTATGATACCCATGGATACATAAGATACATGTAGTACAATCATAAAGACATTAATGTATAAATTATATCTATAACAACCAAGTGGTTAAAATCTCAAGAATTACATATGAGTATTCTATTTCGCTGGAAAAATTTGCTTTGTGACCTTAAATGTAACCTTTTATACAACTCATACATGTCCATCATATGAAGGAAAATCATAGACAAGTAACTAACATTCCTTTAATACTAGTGCTTCAATGTTTATTAAATTAAATATATATTTAGGTTCAACATATGTAACCTAGTCCATATCATCCTAAGATAGTTCTATTGGATGCTTCACACATTCCACAACAAACATAAACTTATTCTCCAAAAAATATAAAATTTATAGGTTACTACAACTACTAAATTTACATGGGCTACATGTGATTAGGTTTCATGTGATAGTAATGTTGAATATATTACAACACAAATCACTTATTCAATTTAGATATTGACACATTTATTATCCCTCACCCTTGCTTGTGACATTTTCACTAATTAATCTATGACCTAGATGTGAAAATCCCATTTATGAGATAATTAGTTAGTATGAACATATTTCAAATTTAAAATTAAAAATTAAAAAATTAAAAAATCATAAAATATAAAAAAATTAAAATAATAAAGAAAATAAAAAATTAGAACCTATGCATGATGTGTTTTTCTAGTTACACGACTGATTTATGTTATTTATCATATACATGGTAGAATAAACATCTATTTTCGCACACATGATTTTCATGATATACAAGAGTGGGATGCATGACATAGTTACATATGATGCATGGACATTTAGACACATGCCATTATTTACACCTAATGACTACCTTTTTACATAGGGGGTACATAGGTACATATTTTAAGGTTATATATTTCTCTGACATTCCATTTATCATATTGAGATATTTATATTATTTGCACATGGCTAGATGTTTCATCTAATTTTTAGGGTGTTATAGTAAACATATGTTACACTTTGTTATGTTAAATTATGAAATTGATTAATTTTTTGGATTATAATTGCCTATTCTATGTGTGTTAATGATGTTGGTTATTACATTACATGATAATTAACTAGTGTTATTTTTTGTTCTATGTGTGATTATTAATGTGTCTTACATTTCATGATCATTGAAGAGTACACTATTTTTTATATGTGTGATCGTTTATGTTTGTTACATTACATGATCATCAATGAGTTTTACATTGCATTTTATATGTGTTATAATTCATATGTCTTATATTTCATGATCATCAATTAGTGTTATATTATGTGTTCAATGTGTGATCATTAATATTTGTTACATTTCATGAACATAGATGAAAGTTACATTTAATGTTTTATGTGTGATCATTGATGTTTGTTACATTGTGTGATCATCAATTAGGTTTACATTACATGTTATATGTGTGATTATTGATGTGTGTTACATTTTTTGATAATTGATGAGTGATAAAATGTGTTCTATTTGTATCATTAATGTGTGTTATATCTCATGATCAAATGTGGGTGTTACATTGAGTGTTTCTAAGATTTCATTTATTGTGTTTTTTCACATCATTCTTGTTAAGGATACTCTAGTCCATGTCATGGACATGTTGTCCATATTAGGTTATAATTAAGTCAACTTCATGTGATATATTAACTATTGGGATGCATCATGATCATGGAATTATGTACTTATGTGTGTAATTATGTATATGATGGTTGTTGAGATTGGTGCCATGATTATTATTACACATTATTATATTATGTGTGATTCCATAATTTTTATCATGCATCTTATGCATATCATATTACTACATTTTTCACTACTATATGCCTAATTTTTATATCTACCTAACATGAAACTTGTATTCCAATTGCATGGATTAAATGTTTCATATGTGATTTGATGATCAAATCCTTCTATGATGTCATATCTTATCATGTTTAAATACTTTACATGATGAAATTTTATATATAACACATGGTACATATAAATATTTATTTTGAGATAAATGATTCATAGGATTTAACCATCACCTCAAAGAGGCTATAATAGTTGTATTTCCATAGAGATTCAAGCCTTGACAAACATATAATTTATATTTTAGGTTAGATTGAGATTTATATTAGGATAGGTTGGTATATTTACATATATGAGGTATGTGTGGGTCATTTAACGACATTATGAGGGTAAGATGAAATATTATATGAGATTATGGGATAGATTTCATGGTTTAGATTTAGTAAATTGACATACGTATTAGGAAATTTTATATCAATTGAGGTATAAATGGAACAAGTTTAGGGGTATGAATGTTGTTCATGCATATAGTTTTCCATTTATATGATGGGAATAAATGGTACTATGTAAGTAATTTGTGTATGAATTCCATTTGTAGTGGCTGAATTAGAGCTTAAATCTTATATATAATCATATTTTAGGGCTCTAAATCTACATACAAACTTGTTTCAAGGTTTCACCAAAAGAATTATGATGATATTTTAAGTAGTGTAGTTGAGGTTATGCATTTCTCAACTAGCACTTTTCCATCTCTAATGAGGATTTAGGTATTTATAATTTTTAACCTATTTTTTTAGTTTTAATGTATCCTTATGGTATAATCACCCATTTAATTATCCAATGATTTAAAATGGTAGTTTGGTTTGCATACACTCAGGTGTATTTGTTCCTTGGCTTTTCAATTTGAAGTAATTCAATGATCTAGATTATTTCACATTTTATATCTTGAGTTGATATTCATTTATACATGTTTCTTTGTAAATTTTTCATAAATAAAGATGGATATTTGGGGAATTATTGGAAACACTAAGTGAATTTACACATAGGTTTTGCATAGATCAAGATGTATATTTTGGGCATACTGGGAAATATTAAGTGTGATTACACACATCTATAAAATTTATTAGTTTTTCCTTTTAATCTAGCTTTTTAAATAATATACCAAAGTGAGGGGGGGCATTTTAAGATTCATAAATTTGGTATTAGACACTTTTAAATATCAATTTTGGCATATATTTGACATATATGACTTGTTTGTGCACATTTGACTCTCTCACACCCTCTTTCTTTTCCATTTACATATT
Organism: Torreya grandis; assembly: GCA_037957365.1. NCBI lineage: Eukaryota > Viridiplantae > Streptophyta > Pinopsida > Cupressales > Taxaceae > Torreya > Torreya grandis. Next base: position 1,242,711 of record JARHVA010001461.1, on the reverse strand, counting down.
TATAACATTGGCCAACTTAGTTTTCCATAAAACATATTCAAGATCCACCTAGTCTATTACATAACACTCCATAATAATAATACTATCACTACTCTCCAAATCACTAATTTTCCCTATCTAAACACTATAAAAAATAGTGAGATGCTAGTAGTTACCATAAATGTCTACGTCTATTAATAGCATATAAGAGATTAGAATAGATATTTTTTTAAATTAAAATATATCCCTTGGGTAAAATAAATGGTTCACATGTTGGATATAGGGTAAATACCCAATATTCATCTATAAATAGAAATAAAGCATAAGGCCTCACCTATCTTTCATAATTTATCACCACTTCATAATTAAATTGAGAGATCTACTTGCACATCCTTAAGAAATTATTCCAAATGAATACATATATGAATAAACCTCAAAGAATCATCCCTAAATACAAGTATTATTACTAACATAAGGTCAAATTTACATGTTGGTGTAGTTTTAGAGGGGATTCCCAATGAAGCGACACCTCACCATGCAACCCTTAGAGTTACATAGTGGATTAGTATAAAGTATTTCATTAATTTAATATATATTACATGATATTATTAGGTTCATAAATTTAAAAGGGATTATATTCATTTTAAATAAATAAATTAAGATTTCATGGCTTTCCACCCACACCCACATAAAAACACTCTCTAAAGTTTCAGGCCTTACTTTCTCATCTCACTCTCTACACTTAGGATGCATACTTATTGAGAGAATTTGAACTCTTTCCACCTCTCTCTTACTTAGTCTAGCATTTTGATAATCTTAAAACCTAGGCCTTAATCCTCTTCCCCATAATCATAATCTTAGCAATTATTAGATATGGAGTTCGCAAAAGGTTCCCCTCATTATACAACCCATAGAGTTACATAGTAGATTCTTAGAAATTATTCCATTAATTTAACAACTATTAGATGATATTATTAGCATCATAGATTTACATAGGGATTATAGTCTATTTACCTATAATAATGGATCTCTCATGGCTTTCCAAACTAACACATGCACTCTCTCTCTCTTTCTAAGGATTCAAGCCTTAGTTTCTCATTTTGGTCTCTAAAATTAGGCTTTAGGCCTATTGAGAGCACTCATATACCCCCCATATCTATTATTTAGTCTATATTTTTGATAATATCAACCCTTAGGCCTTAGTACTCCTCCTCACATTCACACTCTCAGTGATTTTTAGCCCTCCACCTGTACAACAACCACTTTTGACAACAAAAATTGTCATCCTTAAACAACTAACATATTACATCAAAAAATAAATCCAAATAGGACCTAGCTCCCTATTTTAGAGTCCTCATAGATGGACAAATGTTGTGTATATTTATGAGATAGATAGTTGTTAATAGTTTTCCTATCCCACACATGGCCTTACCCTTTATATACCTTTAGCCTTGTGTATCTAATAGTATGTTGATTAAAGTGACATGGATTAGATCATGTCAATCCTCATAATTTGTGAAGTCATGTCTAATAAGTTATCTCTTATGATCGATAATACATGTGGTAAGATTTATTATTAAGTCTAAATTTTATTCAGATGTATATAATCCTCTATTTCATGTTTAACATTATATGTTGTGGATTTATTCTTCCTTCCATGAATTTTTTACTTGTATAGATCCTTAAGATCCAAATAATTAGCTTGTTCCACATTGAATTCATGCACTCTTCCAAATTTATCTCTTATGCATCCATGAATAGGTTTTCCACAAATACATTTTATCAATAAACCCTTTCATGTTAGCCTTTGACACCCATTCTTTCCTTCACTCATATGCTCCAAAACTTTGGTTTCATGTGTAGACACTAGAAATCCACACACGATGGTTCTAAATGTCACGACTCCCTTGGACCACATTAGGACCCCCTAGGGCCCTTAAATTGACCTTTCAACCAATAACTAGACCTAACCTTAGTCAGATTGACCTACTAATTAAACCCACCTCTTTAATTCAACTTGACCTTGACCTTTGACCACCAATTGTCACCCTAATCATCGATGGTCACCTTGATCATTGATGGTTAGGTTCTAACATCTAAACCACTTAATTAACCCTTCACTCAACCTTACTTTTTTATAATTATCTTATGTAATTCATGTGTGAACCCATGCATGTCAAAGTTAAAATTAAATAACAAGTTGGATATCTTGTTAACATATTGTTTCACCTCTCCTTCCTTATTATAAGAAGAGAGGGTTAAGATGTGATAAAGGACCCATCCATAACTATCAAAAGATTTTATATCTAGAGTTTCTTTTATAGGTGTTCTTCTAGCAATCTAGTGATCCAACCATCACAACAAAGAGACAAAGTGCTATTATCTAGCAACTAATAGCCAAGTACCATTTCTTTGCAAAAATCATCCCAGACTCCACCAATTAGTTTATCAAAAATCCACCTCAACCATTCAATTGATCAACAACTAGCAAGATAAGTATATATTTTTAATTATTTAGTCACATTATTTATATTTCATAATCAACCTAACCCAAACCAATATCCTAGAATTTCCTTTTATGACCTTGTAAATATAAAAAATTTATCACCTAAACCCAACATACAATAACCACCAATGATCATCCTGACCACTGATGGTTTGTCCAACCATTGACAGTTACCTCAACTGCTAATAGTCACCTCAACAGTCAATAGTCACCTTAACTACTGATGGTCACTGTGGTAAAAAATAATAACAAGATATTTTTGCCCACTTACCCTCAACCAAATCAAACTTTCCTTATCTTTACCTATTCACAAAGCCCTAATTATTTTTATGAACCACACCCAACCTATTTAGCATTAGTATTGACTTGCTTATTATTATAATAAGTTAATTTAGTTAAATTCTTTATCAAGCATTTCTTGTACTTAATTTTAGTATATTTTATGATTTATGAAAGTACTTTATATTCTATTTTCTAAACTTAAATGTTTAAAATGCATGGATTGACAACCCCTGAGGAATCTCTTGTTTTTGGGATCTAGCTAGCACTAGGAAATCCACCAACTATCTATCTAACCAACCATTTGCTTTAGTGTTGTCTTATTTGTAAGTCATTCCTCCCAAACTAAAGAGTAGTTCTCTACAATCATCTAATTCAATGTGCACATAACCAAATAATTTTTTCAACCATACTTATATCTAATTTCTTTCTTCTTCCTCTTTTCGAATAAAATTTGAAATTATTATAGCATTTTGGTATGCCTAGTAGGACCCTTGGGTCTATAATTTGGTTTATTTTTATTTCATATACATACTCTTATCTCTATTTTATTCTCATAAATGAAATTAAAATTTCTTTTGGGTTTAAAATCAAACTGCATACATTGGTTGCTTGAAAGTTTAGCTCACATAGTTAAATTAAATAAAATTAATTTAATCATAGCATCACTCATATCACACACATAAACCAAACCACCTACATCAATAAAACATATAAACAACTTGAGATAAGGCCCAATTGGTATTTCATCACCTAGAAGTCACCTTACCCTTTCTTGACAATCCTAGTTGTAGGTCATTACCAAGGGGAGAACCAACTCAGATCTTTGGTTGAGTATAAACTTTGGAAATTGGTATATATTGGCTAAGCACCCAAGACCCTTATCATTTTGATGTGTAAATTGAGGGGGTAGGTCCCAATACCAAGCCATGTATTAATTTCCAATACAGATCTTTTTTGAGAGCCTAAACACAACCTAAAACCAACCATATACTTATTTTCTAGTACCCACACTACAAGCCAATTTTAGTCACATGTTTATTAAATATTTAAGCATAATCCAAAAAAATAGACTAAAAATAACTTTAAGACTTAACACATTTTTTAGTGTGTGTTTGATTTCTTTGCTCATTTATTGCCTTCTCTCTATTTGAGAGGTGAGATTCATTTTGTATTCTCTCTCCTTTATGTCACATGGTCCTAACTTTAAGCAACAAAATAATATAACAAAACATAACCCATCACTAAGCTAACCAACATCTTCTACCTCTTCATCCATGGAGCATGTATCTAAACCAGAAGAATCTCCCTGTCCTTTGGAAAATCCTTCCTTCCCTTGGGTAGTTCCCCAAGGAGATACAAACTTTACCACCTTCTTAGATAATAATCCTATGGCCCTTAAAAATTATCTCAACACCATGCCTCACCATATCCCTGATTCAGTTCCACCTATGGACCCACCTTGTGGCATGCCTTTTCACCTTATAGGGAACCTTTCTATTTCCATAGTCACCACCCAACCACTAAATACCCAATCATGTCCATCTACTAATAATCCCATTGATACTACTATGGAAAACAAACCTACCAACACCCTTACACCTTCCACCCCTACTAATAACTCCTCTACCCTACGAGCAACCCAACCATTAACCATCTATACTCCCCTCACCATGGGATCGCCAACTACTTGCATTGCCAACCTTCCTTTGGCTACCACCAATCTATTATTCATAACTCCACTTCAAAATATTGTAGTGTCTATACCTTCCACCTTACTAATGATAAATACAAAGGTCACCACATTTTTCTTAGTTATAAACCCAAATATAGCTCCTACCCAACCTACATTATCCTCTTAATAAGTGCCCATCATGTCCAAATTGGGTTATATCCCTAACCCAAAATGGCATGTACATCTACAAATTACCCAACCACCTATATCCACCTACCCTTACATGGAATCCACCTAATTGCCTATGTCCACATATCAATATGTGGCAGCTTCTTAACCTCCTACCAATTATCAATATGTTACTGAACCAAAACAATAATATGCACCTTCTAACCTTTTGGGTGTGCAACCCCAAATATATCTAATGAAAATGCTCATGAATAAAATGAATACTTTAGAGTCATCCATATCTAGTGCTCATAACATCCTATCATATGACTAGATTTATAACAAACCCATTCACCCATCTATCCCTATCATACCATATCCCACCTAGTGGAAACTTCATAAATTTTAAAATTTATAAATTAAGGAAGACCCCCAACATCACTTCATGACATTTAGGTATTCATGTTATTTTATTGCCTACAATTATACTCTCCTTCTTTGTACCTTCCCTATGTCTTTATCAGGGTCAACATTGGATTGGTATAGTGCCATAACCAACATTCTCTCCTCTTTCACCCAACTAGCCCAAAATTTCTTAGATCACTTTTCAATAAACATTTCCAAGAAATTATCCATCACTAACCTTTACTCTATCTAATAATTTGATGATGAATCTATTATTGATGTTGTAGCCCATTGGAGAAGCCTAATCAATCAACTTTCCTTATCTTTACCCCACCTAAACCAATAGAAATTTTTCCTCAAGCATGGACCAAGCACATCTCTTCTACATTATGTGTCCAAATATTTAGAACCTTTGATGAATATTTTACCATGGAATTTAGGTTATAAAATAGAGCCATCGATAAAGGAAATTTAAATTTGAAAAACAAAAATGCTACCTAAAAATATAATGAGGCATCTTCCTCTAAACCAAGCAACTAAACCAAAACCAATACCAAAATCAATGGAAATATGAATTTGATTGTCCTTAAGACCACTCCTCCACCATATATTAATAAACCAAGCTCTTCTAACTCCTCAAAACAAAACATGAGAAACCAAAACCAAAAAAATAAGAAGTAATTTACTCTACTTAGGGAATCTTATGCTTTGGTCCTAGAGAAGTTACTAAAAGATAATATCATATAGCTTCCTCCCATTAAACCCCCTCAATAACTTTATTCTTCTCATCTTACACCTAGATGGTATAATGAGAATGACCTATGTGTTTTCCATCAGGTAGTTGGACATGATGTTAGTACGTGTAATACCTTCAAAAATGTTGTCCAAATCCTCATTGACAAGGGGGAGCTTGTGTTGGGCAGCCCAAATTCACCTTCAAACTAATCCTTTGATATTTTTAGATAACCATTTTCCAATCATGTACCCACAAAAAATGAGAGTAATATATATGAGTCTTCTCATGATGCCCATACCATCAATATGGTTCTTAACACACCCATTTCTAAAGAACCTACCACCCAATCTACCTATTCTTTGCCCTCTCTACTTATTGAGATAAAAGAATTACCTTCTCTTCTTTTGGAAACCCAAAAAATACAAGTAACCTTTTCACCTCCTCCACTTATTGAGTTAGTGGATTCATCAACCCCTCTTTCAATTGATCTACCTGAGAAAGCAAACATCACCACTTTACCTCCTCCTTCAACCATCAAACAATTCACTTCCCCTTTGGAGATCATTCCTAATGAGGAAGCCACCATATCTACACCTCTCATAGAGGAACCACCCATCCAAACCTTACATCCTTTTATTGATAAAAAGGATGAGGTCACCATCCGACTTCTTCAACCTATGGGTTTATCTTTGGAGTCTACTTCCTAGGGAACAAGACCAATCTATAAACTATTCTCTAGACTAATTTAGAAATTAGAGTTTATCTCCAAACTTGATGTGGATTGAGCCACCTTTTAGAAAAAATTGGGTCTCCCTTATAACACCAAATAGGAACTCCAACCACATCTTGGACAAACCAACCCACCACTTTTATTATCCAACCCGCTATTATATTAACCAAACCAATAATAACCTTTCCCAACCATTTTTTAACTATCCACAATAACCATATCCCAAAGAACCAAATCATCCTCTATCACTTCAACTAAGCCAAATAAAAACCTTGGCATCTTATCTATATAGAGCCTTGGAGCTAACCTCATCAAACCCACCAACCAAACACCAAACTAAATCAACCAAAGAGGTAAAAATACCAAAAGGCTAGAAAGCCAAACTTCTACCTCCTTCAACCTTGACCTCTATCTTGGGGCTTCATCACTCTAATTTTATTAAGAAGATAATTATCTAAACCAAAACCTAGCTACTACCTTTGATTATGCCATCAATATTACTTTTTGACATACCCATCTTCATCGAGCCATCCATAATCAACCTAGCTACTTTGACATCTCCTACCTCCAAATTATCAACTCTCTTATCAAAACCAAAATCATCAATTAAGAATGCCACCTTACCCAAGACCTCTACCATCAAGCCTATTTATAAAAAGACTTCCATCTCATGAACTAAGGCCAAAACCTCTAGACCCTTTCCACCTTTAGTTAAGTCTTACTCAATTATTTTTCAAATCTTATTGCAATATTATTTCTTGGCCTTACCTCCTATCATATCATTTGACCCTCTTGGTAAAAAATTATTTTGGTATAACCACCACCAAGTATGTTCCTATCATAGGACACCTGAGCATGACATGGATAACTACAAAACTCTTCAAACCATAACCATCAACTCTATGATGAGGATGATCTATTGTCAGATAAACCTCCCATAAGCCTACTATCAATAAAACAAATAATAACCAATACCCAATGCTTACCCACCCCCCCCCCCCACTATCACCTCAAAGTTATAAAGTATTAAACCAATTTCCTACCCCAAATCTTCCCTCTATCCATACTATCCATGTGGTCACATGATCACATGCTTAACAAAAGGATATGGGGAAGGCCAAAGTGTCCATCCCATGAACATACTCATCTTCCACCTCCCAACCAAGTCAAAATCAAGCAAATTCATCTTTATCAAAACCCAAGTTATCTATCTTGGGTACCTCTCAATCTAACCCCTCTAAATTTATCAAAAGAGTGGTTCTCAAACAACTTCACCAAACCTCTTCAAAGATGAGTTTATATAAATTTATTTCTACCTCACCTCATCATCTCCAAGAAATGATAGAGGCATCGAAATCAATAGAGGTCCAACATAAAGACCCTCAAACTCTAGTATCCTTTGTTGGCACTCTCCAACTTACCAACCTTGTCACCTTCTACCCATAAATACCTTCTACCCACCCTAATGACCTAGATCCCCTTATTTTCATCACTGCCTACATCAACCAAACATGCATCAAATGGGTTATGATTGAGAGGCAGCCTTACCAAGTTTATCAACCTGCATACTCGCTACCCAAAGCATCATATCAGTCATATACAGCCCCTACTCTTGAGCCAAGTTGAGCCTGTCAAAGTCCATTCCCCATACATGAGCAGACCCTCCCAAATCAATATTAACCAAACCAATAATAACCTTTCCCAACCATTTTTTAACTATCCACAATAACCATATCCCAAAGAACCAAATCATCCTCTATCACTTCAACCTTCTATTGATTGTGCATGAGAGGCAGCCTTACCAAGTTTATCAACCTGCATACTCGCTACCCAAAGCATCATATCAGTCATATACAGCCCCTACTCTTGAGCCAAGTTGAGCCTGTCAAAGTCCGTTCCCCAATCATGTTGAGGAGAATTCCAAAATAGTGAATCTTATGTTTAAGGCTAATCTGGATAGACAAATCAAATTGGCAAACCTTCAGATGCAGCAGTCCATTTTGGTAGCAAGGGAAGTAGAATCAAAATCTTTGTTGCCCTCTCACGTTGTGGCCCCATCATCCCCAAAGGAGATGCCCAGTCTAAATTTCTTGAGCTGGAATCAAGTGGTTGAGTCACAAAACAACAAAGGGGCAAAATACATTGTCCAAGAGTGTGAGGTACAAGATTAGGTTAGTCCTTTTCAAGTTCCCCCCACCCTTCCTCAAGAAGCTCCTTACATTACACAGTAACATTCATGCACTCCCCATCTCTATGGTGTTTCCTATGAGCTCCAAGAAGTACAAGGTAAGGATTATCTGGCTAAGTAGGTTGAGGAATTGGAAGCTAGGATGAGAATACTTAGAGAAAGAGAGATGGAGCTTTCAAACCCTGCAGAGGTGCTGATGCCAAAAGACACCCCTTCCACCGATCCACAAGCTAATTTCAATATTGATGAAGTGTTGGTAAAGTGGAGGGACAAAAATTAAGAAATTTTGTCCCAAAGTCTACCCTCTCCTATTCTAGAGAAAACTCCCTCTTTTATGCCGAATCCTTTCTATCATATGGCCCTTGCTCATTCTGACTCATCCGATGCATCAATCGATCCTACCCTCAATCCTATGCACCTAGATTTTCAGCATGCCTCTTCTCAAACAACTCTTCCTTTACATGAGCAGACCCTCCTAAATCTTCCCCAACCTCCTCAAGTCTTTCAACATGATCTCCCATTTCCAAATTGGAAGAAGGAACACCATGAACCAGCTTAGGATCTAAAAAATGATAAAGTTACTACCTATTTACAGAAGCAAGATTCTAATCCCAAGATCACAAGATGGAAGCAAAAAGTGGAATCTTGGGGTGGAAAGGAGGTAGAAGGGAAAGGTTTTGCTCAAAACCTTGAAGAAGATGGGGTTGCTCCTACTCTTGATGATGATTGTGACTTTTGACAAAGGCTTTTCTAGGAAAATATGGATAGGTGGATTGTAGAATTGGAGTCTAAGGTAGGTTTCCTCAGCCAATGTGTAATGGATGGTTCAAACCAAACAATACATTCCATGTTTAAACACACCCCACCTACAGATCCCCAAGAAAACTATCAGGCCATGCCTGATATAGGTGAAGTGCTGACCAAATGGAAGAAGGAGAATCATTTGATTCTAGTTTAAGGATTGCCTCCTCTTCCACATGATTTTGTTCATCAACGTTCCACTTCACCCCTTCTCGAGGAGGAGCCTATTTTGAGGGAAGCAAGTGAAGAAGAGTATGCTCAGTTCATGACTGATCAGGGAGACTTCATGAGTGTGGATGAGGAGATCACCTTAGGTGACATGGAGGAGCATGGACAATCTCTTGTTCATGCTTTGAATGATCCATTTGAAGACATTGAGGTAGGCTATACTATTCTTCAAGGAGGCTATGAAATGGATAAGAGTAGAGAAGGTAGCATTGGGGTTCAAACAAGAATGTAAAGAGGCTGCAGTCTTTTAGATTTATCCCTCCGAGAGGTTGGTGAATCTAAAGATACTTTCTTCGAAATCATCAAGGAAGATGGCCATACCATGAAACCCAAGCATGAGGCAGAGGAGAGCAAGTCAGTCAAGGGTGCATATCAAGGAGCTTATGGTGATGAGCTGGAAGCAATCATTTTCTTAATGGGAAACACCAGCTGGAAGAACCAACAGGAGGCAAGCTTCCAAGAACAAACAAAGTATGTATACATTGGGAACATGTTTGAATATCCACTCAGATTCCAGCCAAATCAGGTGACTGGAAAGAGGAGCAAGTCACCAAATCTCATTTTCATTTAGCTACTTGCTTTCCACCATAAGTCTTCTTTCTAGGAAGGGGACTTGAGAAATTTTCCTTTTGATCCAGGAGGGAGGCGAGCTTTCCTAGTTAGTTGTATATAGTAGTTTATTTTCAATTGTTTTCCCTATTTTCCCTAAGTGTAATTACACAGGTAGCATTTTTAGCCTTGTGTGTTTCCCTTTGCTTGAGGGTAAAGGCTTCATGTTTGATTCTCAGATTTTGGGGCTATCGCTAACTCTTTCATAGCTACATCTGACTCCGTGCCCAATGGACTGCAAGGCAACTGGGTTCTAAGCATAATAGGCATGCTTCCCTTGTGAGTCACCATTCTATTGACCAATTTTTCCCACTGGCAAAATCATGGTCAACTCCTCCCTTTCCTATTCAAAAAAATAGTCAATTTCAGGTTGCTCAGTTCATGCTTAGTTTAATATGCATTGAAATTTCATACCATTGAATCGTTGAACCAATTTTTTGGTTTAACAGGCTGGGTTTAATGTACTTAGTTCAATGGGTTTGGTTCATGGAGGTTCAACATCATTGGTTCATTAGCGCACATAGATTAACACAAAGGTAGGTGTCTTAAGTAAAGGCTCAACTTTTATTAAAGGTAAAAGGAATTTGGGATCAGCTTGAAACAATGCAAAGGTCAGGTACGTTAAAAAAAACATAAGACAAAAGCCCACAAAATATAAAACAAAAGTAAGCCGCAAATAAATTAAGGGGCCCAAAAGCTAGTAGGCTGCTAACAAAATAAAGGCTTGAGGATGTCTAGGGAGGATGTCCAAGTTTGACTAAAGCGGGGTGGCCATTGGTTTTAAAATGTGGAAAGTGCTGATTAGAAATGAGCCAAATTGAAGTGACCCACTTCGACAGTTCGAATCCAAAGGATCTGCCAAGTATACAAGGAAAAGTGCCTGATTAGGTGCTAAGGTGCAGTAGCCATAGAATAGCCAGCAGGCTCGATGACATCCTTGAGTATGTCAAGTTTGACCAAAGGAAATAACCTTTTGTGTTCAAAACAAAGAAACACTAACCAAAAGGAGCCAAGTGGCCAGAAAGGCAAATTCCAAGTGACAAGCAAAGTGACAAGGGTAGAGCGAGCTGGCAATTGATCCAAGTGGCACCATTTGGGAAGTGAATTCAGTAGGTGGAGCAGTCCCTACGAATTTATCATGAAAGGCACAAATAGTTGAGATAAGATCAATTTTCCTCCATTTTTTATTAAATGGATTGACAAACCGTGTAAGTCATCAAAAGGAGGATGGTTTTTGAGCAAACAAAAAGGTGCAGTCCATTTAATTCCTTGAGTGACTTGTTCTTCCTATGAAGGGACGCATATGCCACTTGTAAAAGGAGTGTCAAATGGCCTCCTTGATTCTCCTATATATTGTGAACTTGATCATTTTTGTAATCATCTTCCACATTTTGTAAAGGGCGCAGCTCTACAAAAAATTTAACCTGGATCAATACAAATGCAACTTTTTACCTCCATTTTGGATAGACATTTATGTGTATGAATTGAATGTTTGCTTGTGTCCAGTCATTATATTTTGATGCTCTCACAGGTTCAACACCAGTAGACCTGTTATCTACAAGGCACCATTATTGTAGCTGACAAGAGAAGAGTAGTATTTGGGAGTGAAGGAGCAAAATAAATTACTTCATAAGTGTGTGTTTCACAGCACCTTGGGTGATCTCTGTTCTAGATTTTCCATTGAAGCCTCCCTGCTAGTTTCTTGCAGCTTGGTCCTTCTACCAAGTGCATAGTGTATGTATGCATTTGTCTTATTCTGAGAGTGGATGTGTGAAGGTCAACCTTTATTTTGGTGCATCACCTCTTTTAGAGTAGGTAGTTTGTTTTCTATGCATTTCTTCTCCCTTTTCATCCCCCCTATATTATATATATACCTATTAAATTTTTCTGGAAACAACATGATGCATCAAAGGGAGCTAGCCCTTATCTAGAGACTCTCTCCTCCAGCTTCACCAGTCCCATAGGGGAGAGGAGAGTTTCCATGTTGTGAGGAGAAGGTAGGAACTTGTTTTCCTGCCACTGGGTGCACTTTCCAATGTCAACAGACACCACCCTAGACATTACTTTAGTGACTATTGTCCTTCATATATATTTAGGACCTCACACACTCCCCAAACTATTCTATGTGGTGGAAGGTGAATTTTAATCTAATGTTTTTTTAGGATGACATTAGATCTACTCCATGGGTTGTGTACCCTCTAACCTTCATCATTGTATCAAATTTGAGAACAAAGATTAGTTTTTCACTATACAAGTTGACCTAAGCCCCTTTTCATCATGCAACATGTCTTATTGATCCAAAACCATCCTCCTATCTCCATCTAGCACACCCTCATCATCTAAAGACAAGCCATCAACCATAGAGGGTGAATCCATATATTCTTCTACCAATGAGGAATCTACTAGATCATCAATCCCCTTAGACAAAATCCCCACCATGGACCACTTGGAATCAACATTCCAATGTCTCTCACTTTTAGAATATCACCTATTGACCCTTGATGCTTTCCCTACTCCCCAAGAGTATGGGAAACTTAACAACCAACCTATGTATTACCCCAATATCAAAACTATTGTAGCTTTTGGACCTCCAAATTATCAAACCCATTTAATTTATGGAGAATTGGACATATCACTTGGCACTTTATAGCCTGTTTTTCACCTCAACCATTCACCTCTGGATTATCCTATCTAGATAAATTAGAGTTTTCCAAGACATACCTCTACTGGTGTGTTTAAAAGGGATTTGGTCTTGGATGATATAAAAATCAACCATATGAGTTGATTTTAAGTAATACTAGAAAGACTCATGAGAATCATTGCCTTAGCTTCATCCCACCCACCTAAAAAAACCATGCCACCTACCATCACCACTATTGAGGAAGACACCCCTTTCTCGCCAGCCCTTTCTCCACCTGAGTGTGAGTATGATGAAGTCATCCCACTTAACTTCATTTTTCATCAACATGATAAAATTTAGACTCCTGACTTATCAAAAGGAAGGTGAAATTGTAACCATCCCTATTACCCATCTTGAGATGATAGGAGATGACTCTCCTATCATTAATACCATTTAGTGTTAGGATGATGATTTCATTCTCACCTATTTTGGTGCACCAGATTCTTCCATCCAAAAATCCCTTCTTCCTTAGACTTAAACCATGTTAAATTAATCCACCAAGGATATCAAATTGGGCACTCTATTAAACACATGTATTGTCAAAATTGGCCAATCAATGAATTCTAAAGAGCTTCAAGACTTCCCCTCCTTCTTGTAAGACTACAACATAGCATTTACTTGGTCTTATAGTGACATGCTAGGAATTGACCCCTCCATAGCTACCTAAAACATAATCACCAACCATGATGCTAATCCCATCAAATAAAAACTTTGATGAATGCACCCTCACAATGCCCTTCTTGTCAAAGAATAGCTTCAATGTCTCTTATCCTTCAATTTCATTCAACCTAATGATTACCCTTAATATGTATTAAAATTTTTCCCTATCACCAAATCCATAGGGGACTATGAATTTGTGTTTCATATCATGAACTCAACCTTGCTTGCTCAAAATATGACTTTCATATACCAAGCATTAATCAGCTAGTTGATCTTATAGCTAGTCATGTGATGTTATCTCTCATGGATGGATTCTTGGGTTACAATCAGACCCTCATTTCATTAAATATCAACACAAAACCACCTTTATCACCCCATGGGGGACCTTCTATTACAGGGTCATGCCTTTTGGACTAAATAATGCTGGTGTAACCTACCAATGTGCTATGAATTATATCTTCCATGACCTTATCCTCAAAATCATCAAGGACTATGTGGATGACCTTCTTGGGAAATCTAAATGTCATAAAGATCATTTGGCTATTCTCAAAATTATGTTTAAGAAACTCATCCATTACCATGTTTGCCTTAACCCCAATAAGTGATTTTTTTGGGTCTTGTCAAGAAAACTTATTGGATTTATTATCTCCCTTTAGGGAATCAAATTTTATCTTTCAAAAATCAAAACCATCCTCAACATGCTTCCTCTAATCACCCTCAAGCAACTCTATAGTTTTTAGGGGAAGCTCCAATCTATTTGTCACTTTATCTTTTATCTCTTTAACCAATGCCAACCCTTCCATCATATCATAAATAAGGATGTCTCTTTCAAGTGGAATTATGACTATCAAAAAGCCTTTGATTCACTCAAAAAGTACCTTTTGTCTCCACTTATTCTCACCCATCCCAAGGATGACCAATCTTTCTAACTTTATATCTGTACCACTGGCCACTCCCTAGGGGCAATACTTGTTCATTAAGATGAAAAACACAAAAATAAATCCATCTAATACATTAACCACATGCTTGTAGAGTATGAGACTTGGTATACCCATATTGAAAAACTTTTCCTAGCCCTAGTCTTTGTGGCCACTAAACTTTGACATTACCTTCTTAACCACAAAACCTATGCCATAACCAATACTAACCCACTCAAGTATATTCACTCTAATCCATACCAAAACTAATGTATAGATAAGTGGCTCATGATTTTAGCTAAGTTTGACCTTTAGTTTATTTAGTAAAAGTCAATTAAAGGGAAAGTCATTTCCAACCAATTGGTCAAAGCACCTTTAACAAAAAACCAACCTCCTCCTCTTGAGTTTCTAGATGAGTTCATTAAAACCCTCTCTTAGGTAGATTTTACCTATCAAGTGACCATGTTATCTGATGGATCAAAGTGTCAATGTGGTGGGGGAGTCATTATTATCCTTATTCCCCTTTATGGTGAACCTCTTCCTTTATCTTTCAAGCTAGATTTCAAATGTACCAATAATATGGTTAAATACAAAGCCCTAGTCATAGGTATTCAAACTACATTAGCCTTGGGATCCAAAATGATCAATATATTTGATGACCATCAAATAGTGGTCAATCAAATAAATGGCTATTATCAGTGTAAGAATGATGTTTTGCAAGAGTACAAATAGCTAGTTGATGAACTCTTAACATCATTTGAACACTATCATATCCAATCCACCCTATGATTTATAAACAAGTTTATCAACACCATGACTTCCCTTACATCTCAAATACCATCTACATGCTTAAAATCTAAGTGATATATAATTATATTTAGACTTACCTATCCCTCTTGTGTGAAACTAGACTCTCCCACCATATTTAATGTTGAGGAGACCCAACCTGATCTTTAGTATAAACATATCTTTGACTATGTTAACCTTTCCATCATTCCTTCTAGTATTTCCAAGAATAATCAAAGAGAATTTATCCAAATTACTTCATATTATACCATTATGGGGGGGGGATTCTTTATAAATATGGCTTTGATGGTCTCCTCTTTTGTTACTTATGTAATCACAAAGCCTCTCATGCTATCAAGGAAATGCATGATGGGATCTATGGGGGAGACTTTAATAGCATCACCATGGCTAAACACATCCTTCACTTTGGCGTACTAGGCTACCCTTATCCAAGTCTATTATGATTATGTGAAAAAGTCTGTTAATTGTCAATAACACACCAATTTACATCATGCACCTAGCCATAGTCTTCACATATCCACTAATTTTTTACCCTCCTCATAATAGGTTTTGGACCTTATTGGTGAAATTAACCCCCATTATTAATAGAGACACCATTCTATCATCATTATGATTGAGTATTTTACCAAATTGGTAGAGGCTATTCCTTTAGTCTCAACCAAAGAAAAAAATATTCTTGACTTCATCAATCATCACATCATCTAATGCTTCAGTGTTCTTCACAAAATCATCACTGATAATGGAAAATATTTTAAAAACAAACAATTCCAAGGTATTTATGACACATTTATAATCAAGATCAATTTCTCATCACCCTATCACCCTCAATATAATGGATAGGTAGAAGCCTCTAATAAAACTCTCAATAACATGCTAACTAAAATGGTTAATGCCTCTAGTTAAGATTGGCATTTACACATTCCCTTTACCTTATTGGCATATCGTACTAGCATTCAAACCCATATAGGTGATACTGCATTCTCTTTTGTGTTTGGATTGGAAGTTGTCTTGCCTATTGAAGTCCAAATTCCTTCATTTTTCTTATCCATATAGGATATCATCTCTAAAGATAATTATTGTCAACACCATTTAGCCTAGCTTGAGCTACTTGATGATCATCTCTTAAATACCCTTAACCATCTTCTTGTCTACCAATATCATATCAAACATGCCTATAATAAACACCTTAGAGTGTGATAATTCAATATCAAAGACCTCATCTTAAAGTAAAATCAACATGTCACTAATATGGAGAAAATAAAGCAAGGCAAGTTTAATTTTAATTATCTTAGGCATTATATCATAACCCACAAGTATGGATCAAGATCTTACAAATTTTCCTCTCTCAAAGGTGACCTAGAACCTAAGCCCCTCAATTTTTTTCATCTACATCCTTTCTTTTGTTAAAGAGGATCAAACATACCTTTTTATCTAACTTAAACTCATCCCTTAGTTTCAAACCACTTTCTTCTCCCTATTTTAGGGACAAATAATTAAAACTAAATCATGTGTTTATCCATCACAATAATAACATAATCTTAAAAAATGGGTACCATGGATCTACCCATGGCATAATTCTCATGGTAATTCCAGCCTTTTTATAAGATGGATTCTCATGATTGTTGTCACCTAAAACTCTTTTAAACCAAAACAACCTTCTTCTACTTTTAGTTTTTCCTTCATAAAATTTAACCCTTAGGCCTATATAAATAAGTATATGTCAAGAAATATTAAAAGTCAAAAACAAAGTCATAACCAAAAACAATCATGGGCCATCCCTTTCATTCATAGACTATTCCCTTGAAGGACAACTACCAAAAAACATATCAAAATTACTATAAGGTGGACTTATCCATTGAAAGACAACTATCAAAAGGAATTAAACAAAGCAAACAATCTTAGACCACTCCCTATAAGGATGGTTGAGTAAAGAATTTATGAAAGTCTAATAATTTATTGAAAACTTCCCACATTGATCAGCTTCCCTAACCCTCCCACACAACAAAATAAGTAAAAGACCCATTATAAAGAAAAAGCAAAGTAATTTTGAAATCCATAATCAGTCCTCATAAGTGATAATTTTGAAAGCCACAAGATCCTCTCATGTGTAGACTTCTTGTATCGATCAATCTACACCTTATAAGACATAGACTTGTTTATATTGACTCTTTCGTAACCTCTAGAAGAGACATGTTAGTCTAACAAGAAGGTTTCATTTTCATCCATCTCCCCTTTATACACTATAAGTAAGGGATTTTGAGCTCACTTGACATAATATGATCAAGATACCTTATTAACCAACTAATGAATGCTAGTGTGAAGCATTTGAAGGGATTATGTTCTTTAAGCCAATCTACCTTCCATTTTGTTTTAGTCCTCACCAAAGAAGAAGCATCATACCCTCTTCTTTACTCTCATAACTAGTTGATATATTCACCTAGATGCTTTGACTCTTGATTTATTCTCGATCTCACATTGTTATTTAACATACTTTATGTGTTTTATCTTAAGAAGAATAGCCATAGTCATAACCACATCATATCAACATGTATCATGAATAAAAACATACACCATTAGCATATCCATCATCATGTCAAAATCATAGCATCCATGAATAATAATGTAATAAACAATTTTCTCTGCATGTCTAAACCTAAATGAGGAAACATGTATTCAATCAATTTTATCATGAACACCATAATCATATCATATCCATAGTCAACATCATCATCATAAAACACATAGAAATAAAACCATACAAAATAATTGATGTGATCAAAATCATAGCATTATTTATCCATCACCTAATCCATTATCATATCAAATATACCAGCTATATCCATCATATCAACATTATCATAAACATAAACATAAGGCCATCTCATCACATGCCTAACTAGGTGAGTTCAAATAAATATCCATATCTATAACATAAGCATAACCAATATAGAATCATTAATGATCAACATCATGAACATGAACATCAAATCATAAACCATGAATGATAAGCAAGAAATGAGGATCATATCTATAAATCATGAGTTAAACATCATAATATATGCAACAATATACATGTATCTCTCTCAAAATGTACATCTCACTACATCATCCAATAGGATGGTAGAAACTGATATAAAATAGCATATAATATCCCATAACTATGTCATGACTATTCCCCTAGGGCACCATTATCTCCTAGGGTACTACTACCTCCTAGTGCACATCCTCCCAAGGTCTCTACCTATCCACCAATAGAAGCAACCCACTAACCTAGTGTCACCACACTATCAACACTTACCAAACTAACTCTGTACTAAGCCTATCATGTTTCATTAGGACATTATCTCAAGAATATGGACTCATAGTAGAGTAGTTCCTCTACTATGGTTAAATATCATGCCATGAGGATAGTGGTCAGTGGTCTTTAAGGTGCTATAGTTCCTCATTTAGTCTATCTCAAAGAGTTTCTCTCTTGCGTAACCAAGGCTAGTGTATCTATAGCCTAATCCCTCTCACTTATAACTATAGCTATCTAGCCCTATGTTATAGCCAACTAACCCTATAAATATACCACTTGAGCTTGTGTTATGGCTAGCACCATTTCTTCTTATGCACTTGGGGAAACCCCCTATACTTGTGCCCTTTGGCCACCTCTACCATCTGGGTCAACATCCATCAATTACCTACTACCATCATCACCACTAAAATACACTATCATATAAAGAACTTAATACCATAAAGGGTAGCCATCCATAAAAATTATATCATCAATCTCTAGCCATACTAACAACTCCTCTTGATTAAGTAATATTTGGACTAGTTATGGCTCAGGTAGTAGGATCTCTATATCCTCCTACCTATATCTAGGAAATGTTCCTAAGATACCCTACACTAAGACAAACCAACCTTGTATCCTATCAAATAGGATGAGCTCTACCTCCCCATCCCTCCTATTGAGGATCCACCTATAACTCTACAAGGATAATGTGTGTCTCCTATATCTAGCTCACTCTAGAAACTTGATGTATGGCCTCTAGATAACATCACCTATGATTAATTTATCTAAGGAACCCGTAAACCAATCAATGTTATGTACCCCTCTTCCTATTCCAAACATGGAAAAATCATCTCTCCATCACATGAAGCTGATTATGAACTCCATCTAGGCTAACCCTCCCATGGCAGCCCTACTAGTCATAACACCTGGATGTGATCATATACCCAATAGTGTAGCACAAACTTGATGCTGATGTCATATCTCTTATGAGATTTGAAACCCCATATCTTTCTATATATCTAAACTAGAAGCAAATGCACCTAACCAAACATTATGTGGCTTAGTAACATCTCGACTAATACCCCCAATAGTAGATAAGGAAACCTCTTGCTCCTCAAATATAGAATAAGAAAGCATGATACTAAAATCATCATTATTATAAGTAGTCTCCTCTCACCCCTCACCCTCTAGTAGAGTAGAGTGTAGATGAATCCTCCAGTATGCTATTTGAAAAACTCATGATCATCTCCATATAATAGCTCTAAGAACTCATCTCTCTCCTCCCACTCAATGTGATTTATTGAATGACCTTGTATGGGTAACTGAGTGATCCTACACACATCTTATAACAAGATCATCATCTCACCAATTAATAGAAGAAAGGAGTTCATGGCTAAATCCCATCTCTCAATAAAGGCCACAATCATTGTCTTATCCTGTAGCACATGTTGATAGTGCAAGATCTCTCCAAATCCCACCTCTTCCATGTGAGCCCAATTTACTATAGTCATCCCTTGATGGATCTCTGAAAAGATGCAAGGTACTAAATCTTGCATTTGGATCTACTCCTATGCCTACAAGGTTCATTAACAAAACAAACTTAGTTATCTATACTATTTTATCCTATGACCTTACCCTCCTAAAACCTATGCCTATGATTTACCTCTAAAACTAAAGACATAGCCTACCTTATTTTTACTTTGATTAATCCCACTTTTACCTACATCGCTTAACCCTTACCCTTAAAAATGTTCACCTCCACCCTCAACAAACTACCACACTCTTTTAAAATTAACGAACACTTTAAAACTTTTAAATGGGCATTTTACACCTCTATCAACCTCTGATGGTCATGATGACCATTAATGGTTAGGTGACCTATTAATGATGGTTAGCAACCATTGTTAGTTAGTTATGACCATTGATGATTAGGTATGACCACCAAAAATTACTATGTGTGATCGTTGACAGATTACCTAAACCATACCCAACTAAAAAGTAAGTAAAATAGCTAAAATACAACCACTATTTCCTATCTAATACCATCCCTACCCTACCCTACCATACCTAACCTACCCTAACCAATTTCAAAATTCACTTGGAAAATTCTACCAAAAATTGAGCAAAACCCAAAACCTAGGTCATAGCCAAAACTTACTCAAATAAACAAAAACCTCTACCAACCCAACCCAAATTCAAATGCATTTACACAAATCACAATCTATTTTACTAGTTTAGTACAACCCCTACCTCATTTCTCAACCATCATTGAGGTAAAATCCACGGACCTGCTAGCCCACCACATGCTCATCCATATCCACCCTACTTCCTCATCAACCCACTCAGTCTGCTTGATCAACTTAACCAATCAACCACCTACTCAGCAAATGACTTGTCAGAAATTCTTACACAAAATGCCAATGAAGCAAGTTATAGAAGTGACAATAAGAAAATGAGTGAAAATGACTCACTTAATGCTTTTGTCTCCATACTTTTAGGGTTTGCCTCTTAACCATCAATGATCAAGGTGACCACTGATGGTCAACCCTAAGGCCCTTGACCATCAATGGTCAAGGTCCTAAATTTTATTTAAACCAATCAAAATTTCAAATTTATGTCACCCACACTCAGTGCCCACCCATGGAGACTACCTTTTCCACCTACCATACCAACTACCTTGTCACCTCACCATTGGTCCATTTTGGCCCAACTCATGTGTTTTTTGTGATGATCTTGCCTAGTCTTTTTGACTATATTGACAATAATTACCATGTTAAACTTTTGAAATTGTGATACCTTACACACACCCTACTAATTAGTGCCT
Source organism: Torreya grandis (assembly GCA_037957365.1). Taxonomy (NCBI): domain Eukaryota; kingdom Viridiplantae; phylum Streptophyta; class Pinopsida; order Cupressales; family Taxaceae; genus Torreya; species Torreya grandis. The sequence continues at coordinate 1,221,242 of JARHVA010001461.1, read as the reverse complement.
TCTCAAGAGCACTTCTTACCCTAGATACTCATGATTTCACCTAACTAGTTTGTATTTTATTGGGAGCATTTCCTACCTTGGATACCCACAAAGACACTAACCTTTCCTAGAATACTTGCATTTATGAGTATACCTAACCATCATGCCTAATTGTATTCATGTAGTCTACTTGTCATTTGTCTTTTTAGTATTAACTTTTATTTTTACCAACTATGGCAACCTAGTCAATGCATGATCTTGGTTATCACACTTTTATCACACTACATATGCATGTTTTCAATTTAGTACCTAGCCTATCACCCACATTTTATCATCACCTTCACCACTTATCAAACCCACACCTAATTCTAATTTACCTCATCAACTCCTAGTTTGAGGGGGAACATGTCCTCCCATGCTTAGGGTAATTGAAGCTTTGATCTGTAATCCATTTTTGTTTTACATCTCATTACTACAAACTAAAAAATAAAAATGGGCAAAACCTAAAAACCAAAAATCTAAAAATGATGGTTCCAAATGTCGTAACTCCCTTAGACTACTTTAAGAACCCCTAGGGCCCCTAACTTGACCTTTTGACCAGTAACTAGACCTGATCTTAGTTAGATTGACCTACTGACTAAACCCACCTCTTTAATACAACTCAACCTTCACCCTTAATCATTAATAGTCACCCTAACTTATAATGGTCATGTTCCACAATATAAACCACTTAAATAACCCTTCAATCCAACTTACTTTTTTATAATTAGCTTGTCTAATTCATGTGCAAACCCATGCATGTCAAAGTTAAAATTAGACAACAAGTTGGATCTCTTGTTAACATATTGTTGTACCTCTCCTTCCTTCCTATAAGAAAAGAGGGGAAAGAGGTGAGAAAGGACCCATCCATAAATATCAAGAGCTTTTATATCTAGAGTTTATTTTGCATGTGTTCTTTCAAAAATCCAATGATCCAACCATCATAAAAGAGAGCTAAAGTTCTACCATCTATCGGTCAAAATCTAAGTACTATTACTCTACCAAAATCATGTTAGACTCCAAAAATTAGTTTATCATCAATCTACTTCAACCATTCACCCAATCAACCACCAAAAAGCTAAGTATTTATTTTTAATTATTCAATCACTTTATTTATATTTCACAATCAACCTAGCCCAAACCAATCTCCTAAAATTTCCTTCTATGACCCTATCAATCTAACCTTTTTATCAACCAAACCCAACATACAATAACCACCAATGGTTTGTCTAACCATTGATGGTTACCTCAACCATCGACGATCACCTCAACTACCAATGGCCACTATGGCACAAAATAATATCAATATATTTACACCCACATACCCTCAACCAAATCCATCTTTCCTTATCTCTACCTATTCATAGAGCCCTAACCTATTCTATAAATCACACCTGACATATTTAGAATTAGAATTGACCTACTTATTATTATAATTATTCAATTTCATCAATTTATTCATCAAGCATTTCTTGTACTTAATTTTAGTATCTTTTATGATTTATGCAAGTAATTTATCTTTTTCTTATAAACTTAATTTTTTTAAATGCATGGATTGATATCCCACAAGGAAGATCTTACTTTTGGGTTCTAGATAGTGCTAGGCAATCCACCCAACTATCTATCTAACCAACCATTTGCTTTAGTATTATCTTATTTGTAGGTCATTCCTACCAAGCTAAAAAAGAGTTCTCTACAATCATTTGATTCAATACATGCAAAATTAAATAAGTTTTTAAACCATACCCACATCTAGTTTCTTTCTTCTTCCTCTTTTGGAATATAGTCTAAAATTCTCTAAAACATCATGCAAGAGAGTTAATTTACTTGGGATTTTTGTACATCATACTCCCAAGAAATTAAAATGTGAGACCATGCTTAAATATAAGACTGAGTAATATAATCACTCTTCTAGTAACTAGTTACAACCATGACACTGCCTTTCACTTATGTTTGTGTAACATCTACATTAGGATCTACCTAGAAATATGTGATCTTTTTAATTTCAAACAACATATACTTTTATTAGATTACACCACAAGATTATTATTAGTGACCATATAAATACTTTAAGTATAATAATTATAAATGAATTATGTACATCATACATCAATAATCACTATCATCATAAGAAACACATCATAATTGATGATAGAAGGTAAACATAGATATCTAGCCATATCTAGTACAAACATATAGCCACTACTATCAATATATAATAAATAAGTAGTTACAGCTCATCATGATAATTTTTCAATAATAAATATAATACAATGTACATATATAAGATACATGGCTCCATAGAGCATAATTTTCCCAAACTATAGTATCTATGGCAATATCAAGTGTCATCTCTAAATAAGTACTAGTGTGTGGAATGGTCTTGCCTTCCCATAAACCATCGATCCCATACATACCAACAATCCCACACATAATTTCCTCACCAACTATAGACCATCGATCCCACACATAATTCCCATTAGGGAATCATCCTCCCTTCATATATGAGTAGATAGTGATGGTGTGGGAATCCCAAGAGACAAGATAGTACCTATGTTTTGCATGATTTCTAAAACTAAACATGCAATGTATCATAAAAAAACCCATTCTGATCAAGATTTTGCACAAACATGTAAATAATTCACATGAAATGATAATGTGTAACCAACATTAATTTAGACAAAATTTTTAATTAGTTAATGATCTATAGGATTAGTCAATTTCATACACACCAATTGATTGGATTACCTTCATTTGGCATTATGATACTAGTAAGATAGTGAAGTCTATTTCACTACTAACTTAATACCAACAACACAAGACTTGGTTAACATATTATAACCAATAGATTCATACAGATTACATCCTACTATATATCATAAAACATTTTAAGCATAGGAATAATCTAAATGCATACATTTATTCCATCAGATGTATGAATGAATCTCACAATATTATCTATCACATAAATAATTTAGCATAATAATTATACTTTATACCCCCTATTATACTATACATTTAAACTAGAATTTTCTAATTCCTATAAGTATTTTCCAATAAAAACACTCAATGTCATCCCATAAAATAATAGTCCATTAGTCTAAGGCATAAATACTCAATACAAACAACCAATCATAACAATTCCAAGAATCAAGGTCTCATAATCCAAATTATGTTTTGTTTGAACATAATCCTTCATATATATATCTTGTTATGTTTTAGAAACTATGTACATCTATATGTGGTTGGTGTATTATCCCTCCATAGTTTATTCCTTAGTTTATATCAATCAATATAGATATAGGCACACAACATAATACACCAATACATGCTATATATTTATATATGCTTATACATACTAGCATATTCATAGTACATATTATACCCTGTTTGGAAAGGAATAATGTGTAATACATCAACCCTATGAAATACATTAGCCTATCAAGAGGAGAGGATTCAATCAATATGGTGTTTAATATATTTCTTGTTCCAAATAAACTCATACCTATATATATGGTCAGTTGAAAGTATAATCACACCCACAATTATCAAAATAAACATACTAATTATATAGATGAACTTGGCATGGTGTTTTAGTTTACTTTCTTTTCATATTTCACTATTTTTATACATCACTTATATGTTAATAAATATCACTTCACATATAGGGTCATAGATCCATTATGATGAAATCTTAAATGGATCTACATATATGGTTATCAACATTATTACATAACATTAATATACCTATTTAGGTTAATATATGGATCAATTTATTAACTTAATTGTATTATCACTTAATCTATACAAACATAATCTTAATGGATCCCATAACTTAATCAATGAAGCTAAGGTATTATTAATATTGAATACATTTACAAATCACAAGACACATATTCTATGGATATTATTATCAAATTATTTTCATTATCATTTATTGTAAGTAAAAAGGTGATACACTTGTCCTCTAGGAGATGTCAAATAATGTGTCACTTTGAAAATACTTGGGTGGATATCTGATGTTAAAATATACAACAAATAATAGATGTTATAAATTTATTTATAACAATTGCAAGAAACATGGTGACTCCTTACATTTTTATGCCCAACTAAATGGTGCACCTAGGATAATAAAAGTAACTATCATATTTTTAATGTATTTCAATTATGACTCCCTTCCAAGGCACCTTCCTATGTAAAATTTTATAGGTAAGAGTAAAATTCTATTCTAGTCTGATTATTTATTTTATTTTTACTAACTTTACCCAGAGGAAAGTGGCATCACATTTATAGAATTATGCCTAGTTTTTGGTAAATGAAATTACCTCCAGACAAGTACTAATGGAATGGAGGAATAATTTGATAATGCCACTTGAGGGTCAAAATTGCATCCAACTAGAATCAATTTCAATTACTAGTTTTTAATAGTGAATAGTTACTTTATTTATATGGTAACTTATATAAGGTGATATTGATACTAAAATTAATGCATAACTAGATTAACACCTACAAAATTAGATATTAACATGAATTTTTATTTCCTATGTATCAATGCATTCACTGATAATTACTCACACTTTTTTGTAGTTATTTTTATGTGATCTAATTATATATGTTCCTAATTCCATAGTTTGTTTTTGATTAAAAAAGTAGGAGAAGAGGGTCATGGGCATTGTACAAAGCCACCACATGGGAAAAAAAGTCTTAGATGAGATAGAAACAACACACTAAAAAAGTACACATAGCACTATAACACCAAACATGATAGAAAGTAAAGTAAAAAAACATAGTAAAGACTAGAGACTATTAGTCATCCCATATTTAGCTAGGAAATCAAAAATTTCTTTGTAATCACCAAAAATATCCAGTCCAACATTTTATATCTTTTCATCAAAGTCTTTCACCATAGAAAAAATTTAATTCGCATGACTAATATCCTTGGCAACATATTTTACCATAATCATCCATTTTTTGTGCATTTTATCCATCTTGGTCTTGATCACTTTGAGATTTTTTATCATCTTGGTGCATAGTGAGCAGTTACTTTCCTTATTATAACTATATACTTCCAAAACATCATCATCCATCTCATTTAATTAGGGTTCATTCATCTCAGGAAAGTATCTCATTCCTTCTATCTCATGTTTTGACTCAGAGGGGGTTTTATCAACATCTTTCCCAGAGGTATCTTTGAAAAAATTAGAATCATCAGATATAGAAATGCCTCAAGGTTAGTGGAAGGGACCCCAATAATTTTATTATATTTTCAAATACTAGAACCACCTCCCTTACCATCCTCCACCAGTTAAGAGTCCAAGGTAAAAATCTTTCCTAAATCCACAACACCACTATTGTCCTCAATCCTGGTTATTACCTTCTTAGGCTAAACATTGACCTTTTATTCATTATCCTTTTGATTTATCTTAATGAAAAACTTCCCAAGTCCCTGACTAGGAGTCATAGACCTACCACTAGGAGGTAAATGGGAAAGGGAATAAGGGTCAGTAGGAGGGGTCTCTATCGAAATGCCACAATCAACAATATTGGGTCTCCCCAACCAAATTTTGGGGTTTTGAGGGTCCTTGGGAATTTATTGCCTTTCCTTTTTTCTAGGAGGAAATGGTTTGGTTGGGGGATCTTCCAACAAGCTCACTTTAATCAGCTTAGGGGGACACAAGGCCAAATTGAAGTGATAGAGTCTCAGAATAAGGCATTGATGGATGGGAATGGGGTGATTGTCAAGATTTTTATCCCAAATATCCTTAGTTAACTTTATCAAATTATCTAAAGAAGATATCCAAAAAAAAGGAAAGTTATTTTCTAACCTATGTTTAAAATGATTAAGTAAAGCAAAATGGTATTGGTAGAAAACCTTATACCGACCTTGAAGGGTGAAGTATTTCATTATCATGAGACAAATTTGTCCACATGGAGCTAGCATCTTCTCCATTTTGAATCCCTCATGAAGTTTCTCAACCACCTCACCTTCTTTGAAGAAAATTAAAATATTCTCCTAATTTGGTACCTTGCTACATAGACTGATCTTCTTGCCTTTGGTGGGGATCCTAGTGGCTTTCCCTATCACTTCCTCTGAGACTTGAAAGCTAATACCTCTTATGGAGACCCTTTTAGAATCCTTCACCTAAGACTCTAAAAATTTGCAAGATAAATTCTTATCATGCTTAATCAACCCTTCAAGGAAGGAGGCCACTTCTCCCTCTTGAATGGTATGCCAAATAGTAAGGTCTTGGAAAAATTCCTTAGTATAAGATGGCTCAATCTTAACAATATCTCCACCCATGTTAAAATCTTGAGAGAAACTATACTCACAAAACTATTTAATGCAAAGGCCAGAATACCCAACCAAATTGATAAGTTTTTTTTGAACATTTCCAAGGATATAAGGCCATAAAATGCCTAACCTCCTCACTTTTTAATGATTATGGATATTTACCTAACCTTTACCATGCTTGAAATTAGTCTTTATAATGTCCCATGACCACCATCTCATGTAATCATGTGGATCACAATAGCCAGGGTGTGTGTGTAAATAATTACCCATGATCCATCTAGCTATATAGAGCTCACTTCCTTCTAATTTCCATCTCATCCTCATATTCATACAACTATCCATCACATCATCATATCTATCATCCACATGAATCTTCCTTCTTAATTTAGGCCAAACTATCATCCAATCAACATGTCCCATTCTAAATAGCTTCCTCAGCTTCCAAATAGACCTATACTTTGACCAAATATTTTCCACATTCTCCACATTCAACTTAAGGAACTTTAGGTGTTTATTAGGTAGATTTTTATGGACTAAAGAGATATGCACAATCCAAACATAATATAATATAATACTTCTGGTAGTATAGTCTTGGCATTTAGAATAATTCATACCATAATCATTTGAAGTATTTTCACTATTCAAAGGATGGTTTCCACCTCTAATAAATCCAAGAAAGATATTGGTGAATATCCCATAGAACTTAATCCACTTATGTGCATCCATATTTATTTAAAATAATTTGATTGCCATTGGGAAGTGTGGAAAAAGTTCTCTAGCACTGCCAACCATTACTGTTGCTCCCTAAATTTTCCATTACATCTATGACTATATTACCCTCCCTATAAATATGGGTGACCTTAATTTCCTCCATGGCATTAAGAATCATCTGAATATCTCCAACTATGTCATCCAACTTCTAGCCTATGCCTACTAAACCAAGGACAACATTAACTATTATTTGAGAGTCCCCCTTGACATGAAGTTTTCAAATGTTTAGGGAAATTGTAAATCCAATACCCCATAACATGGATTGGGCTTCTACCTCATTATTTATTTTGATACCAATCCCCTTGCATAGGCTACCATAAACATGCTTGAGTCTGATCTAATAATGCCTCCTTCACTAGCCACTCCTACATTTCCTTTGGCTACCCCATTGAAGTTGAGCTTATGCCATCCTTATTGAGGTAATGAGCATTTGGTATTATCTCTATCTATCTTTTTAGAATTATCAATTTGGAAGATGTTTGGATTAATAGTCCATTCTTATAGTAAATTCTATATTTTTATCCTAGAGGGTTCTCCATATCTTTGAATTTGTAGGCATTGATATTTTTATCTAGATGCTTGGAGAATGATAAAAACACCTCTAAGGGGGTTTTTAATTTGTCCTTGAATATTATATTGTTGTTTTCTTTCCAAAATCTCCAAGTAAGGTGAATGGGAATTTACAACCATAAATCCTTTAGTATAGGGAAATAAGGTCTAAAGTGGGGTCTCTAAGGTTTTACCAAGTCCTCCACCTTCTTATTAAACACCCATTTCAAGTTTAGTCTATGTATTGTGAGAGTCCAGACCTCCTGAGAAAAATTTCAATGCAACATGATGTGGGTGGATGTTTCCTCTTCCTCTCTACAAAGAATGCATTTGTTTGGTATTTGGAATCCTCTCTTCTTAAAATTATCAATGTTCAAGATTTTGTTGTGCATTAGAGTACACCATAAGAAATTATTTTTTAGGATAATTTTTGGAAGTCAAACCTTCCCCCATAGTTTATCCTTGCTAAGGCCTCAAATTAGCCCATAAGCACTCTTTCTAGTGAATATTCCTTTATCATCCTTTTCTTAGATTAATTGATCTTGTTTAGAAAAAATGGATAGCCTAAATTTAGTCAACTCCCCCTGTAGTTGCATAGCAAACTCTAAGTTCTCCTCTTGGCCATAAACACAGTCCAAAATATTCTTCTAATTCATGGATCCCTCATTTATGTTAATGTAATTCACCACTTTATTTCCAAATAAACTACTATATATATCAAAAATTATACCATAATTCATGTTTTTGAGAGGTAGATCCTTCAACCATTTATCTTCCCAAAAGTTTACATTCCTACCATCTCCAATCTTCCATCTAATTCCATAGTTTGTTGTAATATATAGTTTGTTGTAATATATAGTTTGTTTTAATATATTATTGGCTGCCTATGGCATGGTTGGGATCTACTGGTATCTTTTTATTATCTATATGTTTCACTACATATAAATATATCATTTAATATTTTGACATGTGTTTACAGTTACACATTTGTAAATAAACAATTCACTCTATATATAGTTCAATGTATCTAAGCACATGAAATTTTAAAGATTTTAGGACATTGTGCCTACCTAATAATACTCCTCTTAAAAATCATTCTCCTCATGATCCTATGACATGATTCTCCATTTTTTCTTCTTCTATCCTCTCTCTATCTCTTTTGTAATGCTCTCTCCCTTTTTCAATTTCCCCCTTTTAATCTTTCTTCCTTTCTTCATGAATAAGGCATAGCTTTCTTTCTTTCTATTTTTAATCCATGATGTTATATTTTATTTTTTTCCTAAATTTAAACCACTCTACTTTCTCATCTTATTCCAGTTTTTATTTTATTTCTCTTTATTTACTAATTTATAAAAATCAGTACAATTGTTTTATCTATGTATTCCCTTTTTTGGCTTTTTCCTATTTGTTATTTTATTAGAGTATATTTTCTAATTAATAATAATATGAATTAATGACATATATTCATTTTAGTACATATAACTAATTATAATGACTTGATTATTAAATCATTAATCAATAAATTAAAATTTACTCAAAGTACACAAATTACAACTCCAAAAACATTAATGGTTATAAACATGACATAAACACAATCACACAAGATGAGTTATATATAGCCTTTAGACCAAGCTAATCATGAATAAATAACTATCTAAATGAAATCACCATAAAAACACACTATTCTAACCATTATATTATACATTTAACATGTACTAGCTAATGTGGTGTGCGCAAGGTTATATCCATTTTCTTTGTGTCATCCAAAATCTCCATCTATGTCACCCTCTCTAATGATGCTCTCCCTCCATGATGCTATAAGGGATGAGTCTCTATTGAATCAAACTCAAAACAAATAGGTATTTAGTCCATAACACCATGGCATATATACATCATGAAATATAGCTAAAATAAAAACTCATCATGATCATAATGTAAAACTATACACTAGAGCTAACTCATAACAAAGTAATCATAAAATCTAAGAAATATTCAACTATCCCATAACAACATATAACTCATAACTTAGATAAAACTAACCAAATCAAATTATTAACTATAAATATACATAGATAATTAAGTAATTTTGATTAACAAGGAATCAAGATGTAACATCCTTCCCCCTAAAGCTAGTCATTGTCCCATATGACTCTTATTCAAACATAAGTTCTAAATTAAAAAAAACATTTTTAAATATAAAAATAACATATTATAAAGTATCTAATCAAGTAAATAAATGTGTAATTTTCCTATATAACTCATCATAGTCCTCCCAAGTAACACTATCTTTAGATTATTAGTCCCACAAGACCTTGCACTATGAAATCTCTCTATTATGCAAACAAAATTTGTGAGTTTCAATTACTATGTTTATTTTTACCATGACCACCTCAAGATATAAAACCTATAAAGCATTCAAATCCAACACATGCATAGGATCAGATATATGCTTATTAAGATAAGAAAAATGGAAGAGATTATGTAATAGAGCTAGAGATAGTAGAAAATCAAGTCTATACGCTATAGGATTGACCACTTTTAACATCTTAAAGGGTCCCACATATCTTGGTGATAGTTTTTTTAACTTCTTGAATTTAATCAAGATATTTTACAACTTAACACATAAGAACACTTTATCACCTATTGAAAATTGCCTATTTTTCCTCTTTAGCTCAACATAACTATTCTGACTATCATTGACCTTGACCAATATCTATCTAATTAATCTAACTTATTCTTCCATTTATGAAATCATCTAAGGTCCAAAGACTACCTTGTACTCTAGTTTGTCTTGACTAATTGGTATCCTACACCTTATTCGATATAATGCCTCAAATGGTACCATCTTCAAAGTTAAATCGTATGAGTTATTATATGCAAATTCAACCAATGGAAGATAATATTATAACTTGTATTATTGATCCATGCAATACATATGAATAAGATTCTATAACACTTGATTAACTCTCTTAGTGTGACCATCAATCTCTAGGTGGTATGTAGTGCTAAAGTTTAATTATGTACCCAAAGTTAAATTTATAGTTACCCAAAATCTAGAAGTCATATTCAGATCATGATCTAAAATGATCTTCTCTAGAATTCCATATAATTGATACACTTCATTTATAAACCTCTTCACAAGAGTGGGTGCATCATCTGTCAAATTTCCTAGTATAAAATAAGCCACCTTGGTTAGTTTATCAACTACTACCAAGATCATATCATGCCTATTTCATGACATTGGTAAACCTTAGGCAATGTATATACTAATAACCAACCATTTCCATTTTGGTATATCATGTGGATATAACAATATAATTATATGTACATGTTTATATTTCACTCATTAACATTTTAGATAATGTGACACAAAATACATTACATATTTCTTGATTCCCTTCCAAAAATATAATGGTTTAAGCTCTATCATGAGATTGGTTACTCCTAAATGTCCTGAATATGGGGTATTATGTAGTTCCTTTTGCATTGTGATCCATAGATCCTCTTGATCTGGCACATACATCGTTCCATTATAACACAAAAGACAATCATTCTCTAATCTAGATATTTTATACCAAATTTTTTTAGCATTCTCAGATAATGCTTTTTTTTAATTAATCATAGAATTTATCTCCTAGTGAGAATTTGAGCACTTGATCCCTAAAATTACCCTTGAAGTAACCATGATTACTATGTACCTTTTATGACTAAGGGCATCAGTTACTATATTTTCCTTACCTTTGATATAGTTGATATCAAAATCATATTTAAATAAGAACTATAGTCAACATCTCTAATGAGCATTCAAATTCAGTTGGGTGAAGATGTACTTGAGTCCCAAGTTATCTATCTTGAGTTCAAATGGTTATCCCAACAAGTAATGATAACACACTTACAAAGCATGCATAATTTTTACAATTTATAGGTCATGAGAGGCATAGTTTACCTCATAAGGCTTAAGCTTCATTGATTCATAAGCTACTACTACACCATCCTACACAAGGACTCCTCCTAATCAATCCTTAGATGCATATGTGATCACTAAAAAAATTGACCAATGGGGTCAAGAAATCTTAACACTGGTGCCAAATTAAGTCTTCTTTTCAATTCCTGAAAAACTACCTCACACTTTTCTTACCAAACAAAACTTTGGTTCTTACATTGTCAAGAAGTACTTGGATTAGTTATCTTGGAAAATTTTGAAATGAACTTCCTATAATATCCTACTAATCCCATAAAATTTATTACCTTATGCACATTCTTTGGCATTGGCCATTCTATAATGGATCTTATATTTATTGGATCTATTGAGATACCATCCATAGATATAATATGTCTAGTATATTATACTCTCTCCTAGAAAAATACTTTTGTAACGATTTTAGAACTAGTTTTAGATGCTAAAAGTGATCCTCTTCATTTTTAGAGTATATAAGAATATCATCAAGAAATAAAAAAACATAATGATCCATATAATCTCTTAATACACTATTCATAAGATTCATGAATATTGTTGATGCATTTTTCAACCTAAATGGTAACACTATGAATTCACAGTTCTCATATCAAGTTTTTAAAGTTTTTTTTGTAAGATCCTCATCCCTTATCCTCAGCTAATGGTATCCTTCTCTAATATCAATCTTATAAAATATCTTTACTCCCCAAATTTGATTGAAAATATCATGTATATGAGGTAGTGGATACTTATTTTTGATATTTTCCTTGCTTAACATTCTATATTTAATGCAAATTTGAAGAGTACCATCCTTATTAAAAAATACAACTGGTACACCCCATGGTGACACACTTGGCCTAACCAACCCTTTGACAATAGTTCTTGGAATTAAGCCTTTAATTCAACCAACTTATCAGTTTTCATATTATATGGTGCCTTAGACTATGGTTCTAAACTAGGTATGATATTGATAGAGAAATCAAATTCACGTATAGGAGGAAATCCTAGCAATTCTTTCAGAAATACATCATGAAAATTCCTAAGGAATGGATAATCTACAAGATATGGTTCCTTAGATTAATGCATTTCATTTATCTTGATGATAAATGCTTGAAAACCTTTTCCTTGGGCCATCTTTAGTTTCATAATATAAATAGGCCTAAAACTCAACTCTCTTTTCTCACCCTAAATTTGTGTCTCATTTACAAAATCATCTAAACACTCAACCTTCTTTAGGTAGCAATCAAATTTAGCCTTATGTTTTTCAAACTAGTTGACTCCTAGGATCACTTCATATGACCCTAATGATGCTACATATAGATTGACTATTATTGTGATTTTGGGAAACCTAATTATTTGTTTCAACTAAACACTTGTCAACCATGAATTTTGAATCATTCCCATATTGTACTGAACATGCATTTTCCATTACTCTAGATCCTCTAAAAAACTTACTTATTATTTTAGAATCTATAAAACATTCTATAGTCCCTGTATCTATAAAAATGGGAATTAGATGCTCAAACAAAATACCTGATAGCTCTATGGGTAAAGCTTGAAATTCATATTATCAATTATCAACTATTGCATGGATATGCTATTGAAAACTACTTTGATGAGAAATAAGAACTTTGTTCTTCAACTTGTCCTGATTATAATCATGAGCATAATGGCCATCTATGTAAATGAAATAACCTCTAGGTGGTTTTTTCTATCATCCTATTGGTTTTCATTGAAATTTCCTTTGAAACCATTTCCCAATTTCTTGTTGCTTAACTCATTGTTGAATTTGGAATTCTAACTTTTGAACTACTTCCTAAAATATTTTATTCTTCAACTTGTCTTGATTATAATCATGAGCATAATGGTCATCTATGAAAATGAAACAAACTCTAGGTGGTTTTTCCTATCATCCTATTGGTTTCTATTAAAATCACCTTTGGAACCATTTCCTAATTTCTTGTTGCCTGACCCGTTATTAAATTTGGCATTATGACTTTTGAACTACTTCCTAGAATATCCACTCCTCTGCTTCTAGTTATTATTTTTGAAAGTTGATTTGGAACTTACATAAAGTTTCTTGAACTTTTCCTTGGCCTATGCAAGAGACTTTAAATTTATTTCCTATTTATCTACCTTCTTGAAGACTTGGTCCATGGTATAAGGTTCATGACCATCCACCTATAAATCAATTTGGGGTTTTAATACCATGATAAACTTCCTAATCTTGAACCTCTTATCTACCTAATACTGAGGTATATACTTCAGAAGTTTGGTGAACTACTCCTAATACTCATTCACTGATAAGTCTCCCTTCTTTAGATTCTATAAATATGTGAGATTATAATCAAAATATAATTGAGGAAGCCACCATGATCTAAAAAAATTCATAAACTACTACCATGAGTGGTGGTTGAGTTTATATTCATTTCTAACCTTTTATGGGCTCACCATGTAACTGCCTTACCAAATTGGTATGCTCCCCAAACTACTTTAGTGATTCAGAGTAGTTTTTAATTTTGAAAACTTCTCCATCTTAGTCAACCATGCTTTAGCTTTATCACCTAGAATAGTTCCACTAAACTTAGTTGGATTCACTTTTTTCATATCTCTAGCCAACTCTATAACTACATGGGCTCTCACATTTTGAGGGTTTTCTCACTCAGTGGGATGCTCTTTATGTTCATCCTAATGTTCTTCCTCTTCATGGACATGAAATACCTACTCTAAGTTTGTAATTTAGTCCTTGGTCTCATTCATGGTTGTGATAATATAATCCAACTTTAGTGCTTGCTTGGTAGCAAATCAGTTAGGATCAAATAGAGGGTTAATGTTAGTGACATTTTATGGACCCTCTCTAGATAATCTAATTTTCACCATCCTCCTTTTTGTCAATAGAAGGATATGAAAATGTTAGTGGACTCATTAGGTCCTAGAGTGTGAACCATATCTATGATACCACATATAAAATCCCCACTGGATTCTACTTAGAAATACATGATTTTTTAAATTTAAAACAACATATACTTTCATTAGATTACACCATGAGAATGTAATTAGTGACTATATAAATACTCTAAATATAATAATTTTAAATTAAGTATATGACATCATACATCATTGATCACTATCATCATAAGAAACACATCATAATTAATGATATAAGGTAATTATAGATATCTATCCATAGTTGGTACAAACATACAACCACTATTGTCAATGTAAAATAAGTAAGTAACTACAAATCATCATGATAATGTTTTAATAATAAATACAATACAATGTACATATACAAGATACATAGCTCCATAGAGCATAAATCCCTCAGACTCTAGTATATATGGTAATCTTAAGTGTCATCTCCAAATAAGTATCGTTATGCGGAGGGAGAGCAACATCTAAGCATTTTTCCACACCAACCACGTACCATTGATCCCCCACACAATTCCCATCAAGGAATGTCCCTTCTTGTATAGATAAGTAGATAGTGATGGTGTAGGAATGTAGAGAGATAAGCTAGTACCCATGCACTATATGATTTCTAAAAATAAATATGATGTGTATCATAAAGAAACTATTCTATTCAAGATATCTCACAAACATCTAAATCATACACATGAAATGACAATGTCTCACTAACATTAATTTGGCCAAAGTTTTTAAATAGTTGGTGATCTATAGGATTAATAAATTTAATACACATCACTTTATTGGATTAACTTCATCTAGCATTGTGATGTCAGTAAGCTATTGAAGTCAGTTTCACTACTTACTCAGTACTAGAAATGCAAGACTTGGTTAACATAATATAATTGATATTTTTATATAGATTACATCATACTAAAAATCATGAAACATGTTAATAAAAATAAATTCATACATTTATTCTATCAAACATATGAATTAATCTCATAATATTATCTATCACATAAATAATTTAGCATAATAATTATAATTTATAACCCTAGTACACTATACAATTAAACTAGAATTTTCTAATTCTTATAAGTATTTTAAAATAAAAACACTCAATGACATCCCATAATATCATAATACAATGCTATTAAGCACAATTACTCAACACAAACAACTAGTCATAGTAATTCCAAGAATCAGGGTCTCATACTCCTAATTATCTTTTGTTTGAACATGATCATCTATACATCTTGTTATGTTTTAGGAACTATGTACATCTATATGTGGCTAGTGTCCTATCCTCCCAGAGTCTATTTCTTAGTTTATATCAATCAATAAAACTATAGGCACACACAACACAATACACCAATACATGTTATATATCTATATACACTTGTACATACTAGTATACTCAGAGTATGTATTATACCCTATTTTCAAAAGAATAATGTGAAATACATAAACACTGTGAAACACATTAGCCTATCAAGCTAAGAGGATTCAATCAATATGGTGTTTACTATAGTTATTTTTCCAAATCAACTCATACCTATATATATGGTTGGTTGAAATTATAATGACACCCACAATTATCAAAATAGAACATACTAATTATATAAATGGACTTGGCATGGTTTTTCAGTTTACTTCATTTTCATAGTTCACTATTTTTATACATCATTGTATATGTTAATAATTATCACTTCAATTATTGAGTCATATATCCATTATTATGAAAACTTAAATAGATATACATATATAATTATCAATGTTATTACATAACATTAATATATGGATTAATATATAAACTTAATTGTATTATCACTTAATCCATACAATACATAATCTTAATAGATCTCATAACTTAAGTAATAAAGTTAAGGTACATTAATATTAAATGCTATTACAAATCACAAGGAACATATTCTATGGGTATTATTATCAGATTGTTTTCATTAAAGTTTATTGCAAGGAACAAGGTGTTACGCTTGTCCTCTCAAAGATGTCAACTAAGGCACCACTTTGTAAATACTTGGGTGGATATTTTATGATAAAATGTACAACAGATAATAGGTGTTATAACTTTTTTTAATAGTTTCAAGACACATGGTGACTCCTTATAGTTTTATGCCCAACTAAATGGTGCACCTAGGATAATAGAAGCAACTATCAACTTGTTAATGTATGCCAATTAAGACTCCCTTCCAAGGCACCTTACTATGCAAAATTTGATATGTAAGAGTAAACACTATTCTATTATTTTTATTTATTTTACATTTACTAAATTTACCTAGAAGATAATGGTGTTACATTTCTATAATTACGCCTAGTTTTAGGTAAATGAAATCACTTCTAGTTTGGTATTAATCGAATGGAGGGAGCATTTAATAATGTCACTTGAGGTTAAAAATTGTGCCCAGCTAGAATCAATTTCAATTAATAATTTTTATTGGAGAATAGTTACTTTATTTATATGGCAACTTATATAAATAAATATTGATACTAACATTACTGCATAACCAAAATAGTGCCTACCAAATCAGCAACTACCAGATTAGGTATTAACACAATTTATAATTTCATGTGTATCAATGTATTCACTGATAATTACCCACATTTTCTTGTAGTTACTTTTCCATGATCTACTTATATTTATGTTCATAATTACATAGTTCATTATAATATATAGTTTGATGTAATATATTATTAACTACCTATGGTGTGGTTGGGATCTCTTGATATATTTTTATTATTATGTTTCACTATATATAAATATATCATTTAACAGTTTGACATGTGTTTACAGTTTCACATTTGTAAATAAATAGTTCACTCTATATATAGTTCAATGTATCTAAGAACCCAAAATTTCAAATATTTTAGGACATTGTGCCTACCTAATAATACTACTCTTTAAAATCATTATCCTCATGCTCCCATGTCATTCTTCTCCTTTTTATTATTTTTCTATCCTCTCTCTATCTCTTTTGTACTGCTCTCTCCCTTTTTCAATTTCCCCCTTTTAATCTTTCTTCCTTTCTCCATGAATAAGACACGACTTTCTTTCATTTTTTCTATTGTTAACCCATGATTTTCTCTTTTGTTTTTCTTTTGATTTTTTTCTTAAATTTAAACCATTTTACTTTCTCATATTATTCCAATTTTTATTTTATTTCTCTTTATTTACTAATTTACAAAAATTGAAAGAATTATGTCATCTATTTATTCCCTTTTCCCACTTTGTCCTATATATTATTTTATTAGATTATATTTGATAATTAATAATAATATGACTTAATGACATATAGTCAGTTTAGAACATATAACTAATTATAATGACTTAATGATTAACTCATTAATCAATAAATTCAAATTTACTCTAATTATGTAAATTACAACTCTAAAAACATTAAAGGTTATAAATATGACATAAATGTATTCACACAAGATGATTTTCATATAACCATTAGACCAAGTTAATCATGTGCAAACAACTATCTAAATGGAAACAACATCAAAACACACTATGTTAACCATTCCATTATGAATCTAACATGTACTAGATAGTGTGGTGTGTACAAGGTTTTAATCATTTTCTCTTTGATACTCCAACATATCCATATACATCACCCTCTCTAATTATACTCTCCCTCCATCATGTTCTAAGGGATGAGTTTCTCCTATCTCAAACTCACAACAAATAGGTAGTTAGTCCATAACACCATGACATATATACATCATGAAATATAACTAAAATAACAAAACATCATTAACGTAATGTACACACTTATTTACCCACCCTCCTTGCCCATTATGTGAAAATTTTAGTGTATGTATTTATTCATCCCATGTTCCCTCTATAAATGTTTACCCTTAGTCTATTTGGCACATCTTCCATCTTACTTTCACCCTTTGTGCCTTGCATGTTGATGCAAGTGGACCTATATTCTCTCCTTATTTTCATATTTTATCCTCTCTATGTGCTTATTTCCTTGTGCATATTATGCCTTTTATATTTATTATCCCCATTCATCTTCTTTTAACACTTATTCTTCTTATGGCATGTATGATTTATCCTTCAATATTTCTATATGATAATTCAAAAATTAGATAAAACCCTAATCAACCACTTATTATCTATTCAGGAAGACCTTTTGGCTATTTATTTAATTTTTTTTATGTCAATAACAAACATAAATATGCTCTCCTAGTTGGTTATGAGCCAAAAATCTCACCTTATACTAATCTATCATTTTCATCACCCTATGCATCTCCACCCTTTTCCTCTCTAGAAACATCATCCTTTCCTTTTCATTATTCTTTTCACTTATCACTTATCCTTTTCATGTGATCCTTCTACTTCTTATAATGGATCCACTTCACACTCTTAGTATTCAATTTTAGTTATGCACTGACCTTATTCTTATCATATTGGCATAATTCCATCCTTACACTTTTTATATCTCTACATTCATGCCTTCCACTAAGAATTATTCACCTATTCCTCTACTTGATTTTATTTGTGATATAATATCACATAATCCTATCCTTAGTTGGTGATTAAACCAATGTTACTTATCTATTGTGCACATTTATACTTTAAATATGGAGATATATATTACCTCAAATAATAGTTTGTTGATCTACTAGCTTTTAGCTACACTCTAATTCTCCTCCTCGTAGTTCCTCCTAAATATCATGACACTACACTTTTACCTCAATGTTTAATTATCTATTAGTTTTTAGTTGCATTCATCATAGATTTGCATTCTTCATTTTTCTTTTATACTTTTTCAATAGTTTAGGGGTTTTTCACCTTCTAGTTATGCTCTATAAACTTTGCATCTTCATCACTCAAAACCTATCTACTCCATCTACTTTGTACTTATTTTCTCAATGCATCTACTAACTTATTTCATTGAAAGTAATTGTACTTACATGATATTCCATGACCTTCACCATCTCTATCTTTGGGTTCCATTCAACTATTGTGTTCCTCATTTTTACTTATGGACACTTATACATTCTAGTTAATTCCTCCTCATTAAATATTCTCTTCCTTATGATTATCCTCTCTAATTTATTCTAAATATTGTCATGCTTATATTTATCACATTATTCGTCATCCAATGTTTATACATTTCACCATACTACCTATTATGTTCATCACATTATTTAATGTTGCTTATGTCTTGGTGGAATAATATCCACCATATCATCACCCATTACATTCCACAATAACCAAGTCTCCTTATGTATTCCCACTTAAACACATTTTTTTCACACCTCTCACTAGTGTATCCTTCTTGTTTAGCATTGACTTCTTAGTTTTCCTAAGGCATATTTTTAATTTTTTCCCCACGACCACCCCTTTTGGCTCCATGACCTCCACACTTGGTTAGAGATCCTTGATAATTCCTTATATCTTGAAGAGGGTATTTTAATTCACTAATTAATATATTATCACATAAACCACATGTTTCATTTTATTTCCTTGTCATCTCTTCTCCTCCTCAGAGTATTTACATTTGCTTGGTATACTAATTCACATCTTTATCTACAAATTATTCACTCCTACAAAGTTATATACACTCATCATCCCAAAATTATGATGTATATATGACCACTTCATCTCCTTATTTGGGTCTCATCCTCCCATTACTACCCTAATATATAGTGTTGTTTTCATTCTTTATGTTCTCTAGTCTCTACCCATATGTAATTTATGGATAATTTATTCTTTAAATACATCTAACCAATGCTATGATTTGAATATGATCCTATTCTAGATACCTTTTATTAGTGATTATACCTACTATATTCCCCCATGATAAAGTACCCCTTAATAAAAAATCAATTGGTGCAATTGATCTCTTTAAGTCTATATTGACTTCTTATAATCCATGATTCTTCCTATGCTTCTCTTTATTATTTTTTATGTCTGATTACATTTGATCAAGACTTTTGTCAGCATCTTATCTTCAAACAACTTTTGTGTTAGTTTCTTCTTATTAGATATTTTCCCACACTTTCACCCTTTCATTGCACACCTAGAGTACCTCAAATAAACTTTTTTATCCATGCTCTATATTTTAGGCTACCTATTTTTTCACCCACTAGTGAAATACTATGTAGGTACTATTGGGACTTTTTAAACCACTAGCATAGATTTTTATTGAAATTTTATGTAGTTTTTCATTTTATTCTAGTTACCTCATGGTTGATGGTCTACCAATTTTTTTTGGATACTTTCCTGTACCTTCCTCAATCTCTTATGGTATGATAGTCTTGACCATCTCCAAAGACTCATCACTAGTTGCCTCATTAGTTGGTATTCTACCAGTCCTCTCAATATCTTCTCTTCTAATAACTAATTCATTGGTTATAATTTTGATATCTATATATTTTTCACCATTATTATACACTCTTCCACTTGCATTCTCTTCTCCTTCTACATTCCCAAGGTACAATGTAGACACACTCTGATGTCACTTGGTATAATCATGGAGGGGATTCCTAGTGAAGGTTTACCTCCTCATACAACCCTCAAAGTAACATAGTGAATTCTTAGAAAGTTTAATTAAATTAATATCTATTACATGATATTATTATCCTTGAAACTTTACACATGGCTCATTATCAATTTACTTAAAATAGTGGAGATCTCATGGATTTACACCCACACACACATACATCTCTCTAAGGATTCATGCCTTAGTTTCTCATCCCACTCTCTAAACTAAATTTTTAGGCCTTATAAGAGTGATTGGGTATCTCTCCCCATATATTAATTAATATGGGATTTTTAAAATCTTAGTCCTTAGGCCTAAATCCTCCTCCCCATAATCACACTCTTAACTATTTTTAGCAAGGGCTTCCTAGTGAAGGGTCCACTCACTACACAATCCTCAAAGTTATAAAATAGATTATTATAAAGTATTTAATTAATTTAATAGTTATTACATGATATTATTAGCCTCGTATATTTACAAAAGGCTCATAGTCCATTTAATTATAATAATGGAGCTTTCATGGATTTTCATCCACACACACATGCACTCTCTCTAAGGATTTAAGGCTTATTTTTTCATCCCATTCTCTACACTTAGGTTTTAAGAATATTGAGAGTGATTGGATCTCTCTCCTCCTCCTCTAAATTAATTATTTTAGAATTATGATAACCTTATTGCTTAGGCCTCAGCCCTCCTCCCCATGATCACACTCTTAGTCAATCTAAACCCTCATCATTTTTGAAGTAACTACTTTTTCCAATTACAATATTCATCCTTAAAAAATCACTATTAACCATCAATCACCATAAAATTAAAAAAATATATCCAAATCAAACCTAATTCCTTATTTTATAATCACCATGACTACGTGAGTGATGTGTCTAATTAGGAGATAGACAACTATCACTAATTGGGTCTATCCCACACATAGTGTTACACATTATGGACATCAAGTCTCACATATATGACATAAAATTGATTAAATCAACATAGATTAGATCATATCAATCCTATTCATCCATAAAAACATGTCCAACATGACACCCATTCAAATAACTAGTCCACATCATAAATTTTATTTCTCAAACCAATTTTTTTAGGTTATGTAGAAGCTATCTACACATAATATTTTTAAAATTTATCATTTAATGATGCTTTATCTCTTGCATTAACTTATCAAGTTTAAATATATTTAATTTCATGCCTTAAAGGGTGAAACAAGAAAGGTATGGGCATACCATTAGTGCTTCACAATATTTTTGGTCAACTCTATCATTAACTAAAACCATTACAAATACCACTTATCCAAATCCACAAATCCAAACCATATTTACACATTTACCTAAACACTTATCCTTTCAATACCCTTGAATAATTAAATACCCCCATTTTATACTAAATCATCTAGGTTGATATTATATGAAAGGATTAATTACATGTTATATAAGTAAGTTAGCTTGATAAACTTAGTTTAAGACCTAGCTATAAAATTTTACAACTAAGAGGATTGAGCTGGCTAATCTTGTTAGCTAAAATTATAGACGGGTTAAGGATTATAAATTTCTATATAAAAAAGGATCATTCCAATCCAATAGGGGGAACATTCATTTTTACACCATTAAAGTTCTCAATTTTACTAAATCTATATTTGAATGATCCATTTCTTAGGGTTTACCTTGGATATAATATTACTTGTCTTATTGGAAAATTTGGATGCAAAGTAGGAATCCTTTAGCCTAGATATTATCTCTATAGTTTGATCCATATAAATCCACAATAAATTATTTCAAAGCAATATTTTATAAGGGAGAGATTGAAACTCGATAGGTTTACCCAACGTAAGTATTCCTATCTCTTGTTATTTCATTTGATTGATTGATATTATGTAAGTAATGTGTTTAATGTCTAACTCCTTACTTATATTACTTCTATGCTTACACTTAATATACATATAAAGTTTTATTTTCTTTTCATATTCCATTTTAAGTGATCTAAGTCCCTAATTTCCTACCATGATCCATCAATTATTTGTTTATGTTTAATTATCCCCATTCTAGCCACAATCATTAGTGAGAACTAGATTAGTTTTATTTCATGTACTTTGACCTAAATAGGGTTTTTTCATAGTGTTATTTTATTAGAGGATTTATAACCCTCTCCTTTGGTGTTATGTGGTAAGAGATCCATTGGTTAGATTTAGAGGATCTAATTTATAAATTATCTTGATATAAAAATGTATTTTAATGGATGCTAGTTGATTACCTTATCCAAATTTGGTTTTTATGATGTAGGATCATTAATCTACTTATGTAAATATTTTACATATTAGTTCCATTGAGTGTAAATAGTCAAGGATTCATGTTTTGTGAACAATAAAGAATCAAGTATTATGCTTCATTTATACATCGTATAAGGTTTCATAGATATTAATTAGCATAGAAAGTCTTATTATAACATATAATGATGTTTAAGTAACTAGAATCTCAAGTTTAAATATTTCAATAGTTTTCTAAAGGTTGTAAGGGTTGAGATCCATTATAAAGTACTTGGAACTCTCATAATGGTCCTAAGAGGTTGTCATCATATTGTAAATATCCTTTTATTTACCCCATAGAAGTGTGAAAACACCTCATAACTTATCTAGAAGTTGATGGTATGTTGAAAAGGTAAAATTTATATATGCTATGTTAAGAAGATGGTTGAGAAGACTTTGGTCTTAATGTTTACCAATAAACCTATATTGGTTAATCCATTAAGGAAAGATATGATTCAATATTATCATAAAAAATAATATAAATCCTTCACATGTGCAAGGATGAATATATATAAATGGAAACATGAAGAGTTAGTAGGTGTAGAGGTCTGACAATAAGTTGTAAAGTAATTTCTATTATAGTTCATAAATTATTATGAATATTGATTAATAAATAGAATTATTTATTAATATAATATTATCATATTTTATTTATAAAAGTGTATGATTTATTGTCTTATATGGATAATCAGTTAAAAGGTGTCTTTAAGCACCTAAAAGACTGATTGTTTAAGAAAATGCAAAATTTTATATAGTATTAGGTCTAATAAAGAATAAAAGTGAACATGTTTTTCATGAATCATGAGTAAATAACCATTGAGGAGGTAATATTTAGTATCATATCATCCATTTGATACATTATCCTTGCTTGACTAGTCAAAACAATAGTTTTTTTATCCATTTGTGTCTCCTGGAGTCTAGAATAGACATTATGTGTGTAATAGTCTTGGAAATTGTCATTATTTAACATAATCTATGGAATATAGTTTGGTTTTGATGGTAAAAAAGTCATCCCAAATATAGGAAAGGATAATAACATCTTATTTGGTTTGTTGAATCATTGAATTGGTTTTTGATAAATAATGTTAATGCTTGTATTTAGAAAACTACAACATTACATTAGTCTAGCATTGAGATACAATGCAATCAGGTACTTTTACATCAATTTAGTCTATGAGTTATTCATTGGCTATTGGTGATGATATATATTGTCTATCTGTCAAAATTAATCTTATAAAATACCAATACTATATCAGATACAAATTTAATCTACCAAAATTATAATGATTATGAGAACATAACTCAAATTCAGGTATTGTCATGTATAGTGTAAAAATTACACAACTAAATTACACCTAAATAAAAATAATTGGGTTTGTTGTTTATATAAATGAAATGCCTACCAATTTTTTTTTTTTTTGAAAATGTCTCTAAAATAAAATAAACTTTATTGATATAAACACATTTATTTGGGTTTGATATTTTATTTGCAAGGGATATATAATGAAGGATTATTAAAGATTATGTAGTGTTCAAGTTGAAAATAGTCTAAATGTAACATAGTTATAAATAATATTAACATCATAGGGATTAAAAACAAATTCAAAGGGAAAGGCAAGTTTTTAAAACATTAATGACAAAGTGAATACTTTATATTCAACTAAGAAGGATCTTATTCTTAGTAATAATCCATGAAGATATTTTTAAGACAAAGATCTAAGAAGTGGATTTATGTTTATGGGATATACGTTATCAAAGGGATCAATGAAGATCACTAATAAAGTGATTAAAGTTTATAAAAATATTTTAAAGGATATTATTGGTCTTGAAAGACCAATCTTAAAGACATAATATCATTAAGGATGGACCTATTTCAAATATTATAGATCTATAATAAGTCTAATATGAATAGTGGAATCAAAAATGCAAAAAAACCCAATAAACTTTTAAAAAATCAAGATTGGATATATATAAAAATAAAGGTGAATTCAAATTCAATAAATTACCTCATAATAGTTTGATTATGTATTGGGTATGGGCCTAAATTACATCAACTTTAGATATATAACATAAGATTGTGATATTGATTGGGACCTAGGTGATAATAGAACTGAAAATTGCCATCAATTTTGGTATTAAAGCTAAAAAGATATTGAGAATTTGGTCTATATATAACATTTTGATATCAAAGTTTAGAATAAGCTCTTATTTATCATTTAATGTATAGGAAATCTCAGTAAAGAAGATTTGTGTGAAACAATATTAAAGCTTATTAGGATTGAGAAGAAGAATATTATTGAAAATAGAAGAGTTCCAAGGCATACCAGACTTGGACAATGTGCCAAAAAACTAAGGTGAGACAAAATTAGGTGAGTCATAAGAGAGTGAGAAGATGAGAGAGTGTCAAAAATAAAATAATCTTTGAGTGAGATAGATGAGGAAATAGTAATAATAATGAAAGGACTATTGAGAAGAAAGAATATTCAAGTGAAAAGAGAGAAACAAATAAGTGAGGAATAATTAAATGAGTTAAGATAGATAGCAAAAGATCTAGAATTTATAATGGAATACATGCAAGAGATGGAAAACCAATGGTTTGGTTGGTTATTGAGAATAAAAGTCAAGTGGAAAGTTAAATAGATAATAGAAATAATAATAAGGCAAAATTTTAAAGGTAAAATTTTAAAATTTCCTTAAAAAGAGAGAGATATTGTTGAGAAAGCAACAAAAAGTATACATTTGTGAACAAGAGACAAAAGATATGTTAAAAGAAGAATAATAATACTAGATCATAAGATTAATTAGAGACTTAAACAAATAAGATATTGAGGAGGTGAATGAACCTCAAGTTTTTAAATATAACATTGCTTTTGATGTTTTGTTTATAACTCAACAAGGTGTTGATGGAGATGAAGTGTTTGATACAAATAGTAGGCTCATACATAAGTATGATTAAAAGGAGGAACAATGTAAAGAATTGAAATATGAAGAACAAAAATAGATGGTCCTCACTCAAGAGGATGATAAGAGGACATAGATAAAATTACATGAAGTAATCAATGAGGAGGAAAAACATGAATCATATTTTCAAAGGTATGACACAAGAACAGTAAGGCAAGTGACTAAGGAAGATATAGACATTTAGTATGAGGCAATAATGTCTAAAAATAGAAATCATATTAAGATAAGACATAGCCTAGATTAAGTATGGTAGATAAAATAATTACAAAATTCCATAATGAACACATCAAGTGAAGAAGATAAGAAGACTAAGTTTAAAGATCATATATCCATTGAAGCTAAAAATAGAGGTAAAAAGACATAAATATCAGGTAAAAATTAAATTGATTTCATATTCGATTCATTGATGAAAGTTGAACACAATATGTTTTTTTATATAGATAAACTAGCACAAGTAATTCAAATTCAAGCCATTGAATGTAAGAAAGATACAAAATTTTAGATCAAAGAAGATAATGGACAAACATATAAGAAGTTGATTTAAGATAAGAATAGCATGGAGTAAGTATAAGATAACAAATTTGGAGTTTATAATCATATTTGGTGGCATGGATAATAGGTAAACAATGCAAAAGGATGGATAATGCCTCAAAGTCATAAAAGAGGTTTTGATTTCTTTGACAAATTGATTTTATTTCCAAGTAAATCATAGATGGAAAAGACATTAAGGAAGCAAAGATACAAGTAGATAATTAGATAAAATTCCCACATGTATGAGATAGTAACTAAATAAGATATTCAATTAAATAAATTTTGTAATAATATGGCATATGAAAGAAATCATGAAACATTTAAGCCTGGAAGTTTGATGCAAGAGCATTATTTTAAATATGTAAATCTTGTACATAGTAGTTCCATTGAGTGCAAAGAGTCAAGGATTCATGTTGTGTGAAAAATAAATAATCAATTATTATTATTCATTTATACCTATATAAGTTTTCATAGATGTTAAGTAGCATATAAAGTCTTTTTCTAACCATATAATTATGTTCAAGTAACTAGAATCTCATGTTTAAATATTCAAATGGTTTTATAAAGGTTGTAAGGGCAAAAACCCATTGTGAAGGACTTGGAAATATTTTAATGGTCCTAAGGGGTTTTCATAATATTTTAAATATCATTTTATTCACACCATGTAAGCGTGAAAATAACTTGTCACTTATCTAGAAGTTGATGGTATGTTGAGAAGGCAAAATTGGTATATGCTATGTTAATAAGATAGTTGAGAAGACTTTGGTCTTATTTTTTTTATCAAGAAACCTATATTGGTACATCCATTAATTAAATTTATGATTTAATCATATCATGAAAAAAAATATAAAGCCTTCACATGTGCAAGGATCAATATATATAAAAGTAAAGATGAAGAGTTAGTAGGTGTAGAGGTCTTAAAATAATTTGTAAAGGTCTATAGTAAGGTTTGATATAATACATGTATTATGAATAATAATTAATAAATATAATTATTTATTAAGAGAATAGTATCCTATTATATTTATACAAGTTCATGAATGATTTTCCTATATGGATAATTAGTTAAAATGTGTCTTTAAGCATATAAAAGATTGACTGTGTAAGATAGTGCATAATTTTGTATAGTTGTAGGTCTGATAAAGAAAAAAGGTGAATGTGTTTATAATGCATGATGAGTGAATAGCCATTGAGAAGTTAATATTTATTAGTATATATTTCATTTGATACATTATACTCACTTTAATAATCAAAATAATAACCATTTTATCCATTTGTGTCTCCTTTGGTCTAGTGCAAAAATTCTTTATGTAACAGTCTTGGAAATTATCATTATTTAACATACTTTTTAGAATATGGTATGATTTTGATGGTAAAAAAGGTCTGAATAGATATATGAAAGGATAATAACATATTAATTCATTTTTTGAATCATTGAATTAGTTTTTGAGAAAGAATGTTAATGCTTGTATTTAGAAGATTATAATGATAAATTGGTCTAGCATGGAGATACTATGCAATTTGGTAATTATCCATCGATTTAGTCTATGAGTTATTCATTGCATGTTTGATATGATATGTGTTGTATATATATCTAAATTGGTCTTTTAAAATACCAATATTGGATTAAATATTAAGTGAAACTACTAAATTGATAATGATTATGATAACATAACTCAAAGTCAAATATTGTCATGTGTAGTGTAGAAATTACATAGTCAAATTATGCTTAAACAAAAATAATTAGGTATGGTGTTTATATAAATGTTTTAAAATTTTAATGTATTATTTGAAAATGTATCTAAAACAAAATAAACTATATTTTTAGAAACATAATTCTTTAGGTTTGATATTTTAGTTGTAAGGGATATATAATGAAGGATTATTAAAGACTGTGCAGGGTTCAACTTGAAAACAATCTAAAAGTAATAGAGTTATAAAAAATATTAACATAAAATATATTAAAAGGGAATTCAAAGGGAAATATAAATTTATAAAACATTCATGAAGAATTGAATACTTTATATGTATCTAAGAAGGATCTTGTTCTTAGTAAGAATCCATGAGGAGGTTTGTGAGACAAATATCTAAGAAGTGGATTTATGCTTATATGATAGAATTATAAAAGGGATTAGTGAATATAAAGAACATAGTGAGTAAATTTTATAAAAACATCTTGAAGGATCTTATTTGTCTTGAAATACCAACCTTAAAGGGATAATCTCATTAAGGATGAACCTATTTGAAAATTACAGATCTATAGTAAGTATAATAGGAATAGTGGAATCATAACTCTAAGGAGACCAAGTAAGGTTTAAAAAAATCAAGATTAGATATAGATTAAAAAAAGGTGAATTCAATCTAAAAAATGACCTCATAATAGTTTTAGTATGTATTGGGTATGGGCCTAAATTACACCAGTTTTAGCTATATAGCATAAGATTATGTTATTGATTGGGACCAAGGTGTCAATATAATTAAAGATTACCGTTATTTACTAAGTTAGATAAGTTGCATATCTATATATATATATTTTATACATTATGGTGAAATTGGTGTGAATATAACCATTTCATATTCAATTTTTCACTTTCAATCAACTAGACTAGGCTAGTCAATCTAATCTTAACCTCTGTTTACAAGTATTCTCTAAGTAGTAAACTAGATTATGCTAGTTAATCTAGTATTTTTATATGATTATAAGTCTAGGATATTTAGTAAACTATATCATGATGGCTGATTTATTTTTGTCTTTCAGATTCAATAATTTTATCTCCAATTAAATAAATCATGTTGGTCAAATCGGTCATTTTTCTATTTTTTATATTTTTCACTTATAATCAACTAGATCAAGATGGTTAGTCTAGTTCAATTTAAATTTTTTAAATTTTTTAAATTTTAAAATACTATATTAATATGGTCAATTTAATTCATCTTAACATCTTTTACTTTGTATATTTCATTAAAATATATTGGGCTGGTCAATTCAGTTCAGCTTAATAGCTCATAGCATGTGTTTAATCCTTTCTAACAAGATTGACTTGGCTAAATTAATATAACAAGGGGATATTTTCTTAGTTAGGGGATATTAAAAGGATAAATTCTTATTGAAATGTGTATATAGGGTTTTTATTTATTATGTATTTGGATAAGTGGGATTTGTAATGGGATTAGGTAAAGATAAAGTTGACCAAAAATCTTGTGAAGTACCAATGGTCTACCCACCCATTTCCTAATGTACTATTTATGGTGTACACACAAAGAGATCAAAACTTGATAATTTATTTTAAGATAGAAATCATCCATAAATTATAAAGTTTAAAAATATTATGTATACATATTCCCAATCAAATCTCATCACATGTCTTACAGTTGCAACATGGGATGGTGCTTCGAGAACGAACATAGAAAAAACAAAATTGAACTAACAAATTGTAGTAGAAATCAAAAATTAAATGAAATTAAATAATTTATAAATATGTACCTTCACTTATCTTATTTATATTTAGATAAGAATCACATGAGAATCATATGGTAGAGGCGTCTAGTGTGTGGAACAAAGGCCAAACCTAAAATATAAGATAAAATTTGAATTTTTGGCAAAAATGCGGTTTGTACTAAAAAGTGTCTACACCATCAAGATTATATAAATTATTTAAGTTTTTCAAAAGAGTTTCTAAAAAGAAGTTATGAGAAAAATAAAAATTTATTGGTAAATAATTGAAGACTATGGATTTTAGAAAATTTGCTATTAAAGGTAAAAATTATTATTCATTTGTGCATTTAAAATTATTGATTATTAGGTCTCTAAGTATCATAATTGAATCAAAAAAGAGATACAATGATGCAAGATTGAAGAGGAGGACATGTTCGAGGATGGGTGGGAGGGCATATTATAGTTGTTGTGTAGATAGTCCAAGTATGAATTAAATATGATTTTTTAGTATTTTGGGATAAAAATAACTAGTTTAGGAAAAGTGAGTGATGGGAAAAATTTGTGTAACATGAATTTACAAATTTTTTTTAATAGATTATAAATTATTAGGGGTAGTGGTAGGAACCAAAACATCAAAAAATAGGTCTATGGCATTAATTACAATAAAGTAAAAAATTTCCACACAATTTTAATGGGATTGGCATGCCTAATCTAGTTGGTTTGGGTGATTTTAAATAGGTTTCCAATTTCATAGTAGATGGTCAATATAATATAATTTTAAAGTGGTCAATTATGTTTAAGCTAGCTTTTTTAGTTAAAGGATTTAAGGTGGCTGACAGTGTTGAATGAATAGGTGGTCGATATAGTATAGATGGTGGTTGATTTAGTTATTTTATATAAATTTATATTATGTCATAAGCCATTTTAAATTGTGTATAAAGATTAAATGGCCAATTTAGTAGAAAAAGTGGCTGATCTAAAAGGATGTGCATAAGTGGGTGGCTGACTTAGTATAGAAGTTGGATGACATAGCTTGGAAAGGTAAGGTAAAGGAAAAAGAGGTTGATGAAGTAAATGATTTTTTTAATTACTTTTATTTATGATATTTTTTAGAGTATATATATTTCTATTTGGGATGGTGAGTTGATTGATGCTTCATTATTTGATATTTTACAAAGGTGATAGAGAATTTAGAGACTAGTGGATGTAGTTTAGTTACCAGATATACTTGAGATTTTATCTAAAGTGTATAAATATTAGTTTACCATATTAGAGGATTAATCACATGTTATAGAAGTAGGTCATCCTATCCAGCTTAGTTCAAGGCCTAATGGTAACTTTTTCTAACTAACAGGAACTAGTTGGCTAATCTTGTTAACTAAAATTATAGAAGGGTTAAGTATTATTTATTTCTATAATTAAAAGGCTCATTTAAATCAAATATAAGGAAAAATAATTTTTTTATTATTACATTTTTCAATTCTACTAAATCTACATTTTAAGGAGCTAGTGTTTAGGGATTCCCTTTAATAAAAGATAACTTCTAGTTTGGGAAGATTTGGATGTAAATCAAGATTAATTTAGCCTAGAGCTAACTTCCATAGTGTGATACATATAAACCCACAAAAATCGCTTGAAAATAACCATTGGCTAAGGGGGATATTGAAACTTGATAGGGTAACCCAAGGTAAGTATTCCTAACTCTTGTTGTTTCATTTGATAGATATTATGTAAGTAATATGCATTGAATGTATAAATCCTTAATAATATTACCTCTATTCTTAAACATAGTTTATATATAGGTTGTATTTTATTTCCATCTTCCATTTTAGGTGATCTAGACCCCATTTACCTATCATGATCCATTGATTATTTTTTTATGTTTAACTATTCCCTTTTGTGCCATAAGCTTTGGTGAACACTAAATTAGTTTTATTTCATGTAATTAAACCTAACTAGGGTTATTTCACATTATCATTTTCCTAGAGGAGTTGTAACCCTATCCTTTGTTTTTTTGTATTATGAGATCCCTTGGTTAGGTTTAGTGGATCCAATTTTGTCATGATCTCAATATAAGCATGTATTGCAATGGATGTTAGTTGATTACCTTATCCAAAATTGGATTTTACTAAGTTAGATAAGTTATATATCTATCTTAATTTTTTGTATACATTCTAGTGAACCCAATGTGAATCAAACCCTTTAATTTTAATTTTTTCAATTTCAATCAACTAGATCGGGTTGGCCAATCTAGTTCTAACCTTTATTCATAGGATTTATCTAAGTAGTAAACTATATCATATTGGTCGATCTAGTATTTTTTTATCTATTTATAGGTCTAGGATCTTCAGTCAACTAAATCACACTAGTCAATCTAGTTTTATCCTTAAGATTATAGACTTTCATATCCAATGAACTAAATCATGTTGGTTGATTCAATCATTTTCTTATTTTTTGTATTTTCACTTACAGTCAACTAGATCGAGTTGTTTAATCTAGTTCAATTTAACAATTTAACAATTTTTATCTTTCAAAAAACTAGATCAATCTAGTTAATTTAGTTTATCTTAACAAATTTTACTTTTCAATGTTCATAAAACTAGATCAGGTTGGTCAACTTAGCTTTAATTTATTATTTTTCATTTTTAGTTATCTAAAAACTACATTGACCTGGTCGATCTCATTTAATACCTATATTTTTTTATGTTTTTTCCTTTGTAAGAATCAATAATGTTTAGACAATATAGCTAACAATCAATTTTTTAGCATTTTTAGTCAACCAACAAAATTAACCTAGTCAATCTAGTAATATTTTTTAGGTTTATTCTAAACTAGCTTCATATTACAAATTTTTGTCAACTACTTCAATTCATCATTTATGTATTTCAGTTAAATTATTTAGCACTTAAATTTTCAATCTATCCTTACCAATTTTTAGTTCTGACAAACTGTAAAACACATTCAACTAAGTCAACTTGGCTTACTTAGTTCTATGTCTATTTTCTTTACCAAACAAACTAGAATGACCCGAATAACTTTATAATTTTCAACCTATTTTTGTAATAGACTATATTGGCCTACCTAAATTTGTTCTATTCTATTTTTAGAATAGATCTATTGGGATGATATTATTTTGTGTTTTTTATTTTTAGCATAAGAAAGGTAATTCACTTTAATCTATTAGTAATTAATATCACATTTTATTTAAAAAGAGTTGGTTGCCTATTTATTTATTTATTAAAATTTTAAATTGGTTTTCAACAATTGATTTTTTCTTTTATTTTCACTATCTTAATTTGTACATAGAATTATGTACCAATAAATTTAAAATTAATTAGCTATTATTATGAAGGGTTGAGTAATATTATGTTTATGGTCCTTATATATTTTAAAAAGATATCATGGTGTGAGGGCTTTCCCCAATACTCATAACCAAATTATAGAGATAAACATAGTATTTAGTTTCTACGTACCTCAAGGTATTCCAAAAATGCCTAGGATTTACCTTTTAATTGAATCCTAGGAATCAATCCATCCATTTGATTATATGGTGCATCAATTACTGGTTAGTACCAAAAAGTTACTTTTAGCTTAACATTGAAATTACGTTTAGTGGGATATGGGAATAATAATTCCTCCATAGTCAATAGTATAAAACATTGGGCCATCACTATCTAATGGATAAGAAATTATATTTGGAAGCCTAAAAATCATTCATAATGTTTTACTATAGCTTCACGATCTTTTTTTTAGATAAATTGGTTAGCATAAATAATTATAAAATTTGTAGTAATATAAAATCTGAAAATGGGTAACTTGAGTGTGGCTTATGACACCCAACCCATATGTCCCTCTTACTTGCTCTCATGACCCTTCTAGGTACCTTTTCATTGATTCCCAATCATCTGTATCCTTCTAGACATTTATTCTACCTCCTCTAGACTACTTTTTCTATGACAATTCCATCCCCTCAAGTCCCATACCCTCAGGATAATAGTGCCAAATTGGACTGTAGAAGTAGACCCTAGGGTGTCTAAGTTTTGTGCTCCTATCCAATCAAATTTCAAGCCCAAGTGACTATTTTATCTTGATTCCTCTTCCTCATTATGTCAACCTAGTGCCAATACATTTGACCCATGATGAAAAAATCTATATAAAATCCCATTTAAAGTTTATGTAGAAGGGAGTTGGCAAATATCACAAAGCAAACAAGAATATAAGCAAGACTACTCAGGCATATTTCCCCATTCTTTGCATACAACCATCCAATACAACCACACGCTTATTCAAACCCTTATAGTAGTCCCCAACCATCTCAATCACACCTAATTTTAGCATTTTTCATCTTCATACACACTATTACACAAAGCACATCAAGTGGGAGAACTACATATGGCTTGATCCTACTTCAGAGTATTGGTATGCGTGCCCATATAAGGGGTGTAGATATACATTCAGTGAATATTACACACACTAACTCCCCCTCTTTCTCAAATTTTTTTAAAACATAATGGAGTATAGGGTTTGAGGAATCAATCAAATCTACAAGGAGTTTTATAGACATCCAACATTTGAAATTTCATAGTTAGGCTCACATAGAGATAGTAAATAAAACCCAAAAAGTTTAGGCTTCCAAGATAAAAGTAGTAGAAGAGGACTATAGTGTTGGACCCCAACGTGTCATATTTTTATGCTCCTATCCTTTCATGAAATAAAGGCTAGGTCTTGATTTATGACACTATCCCAGTCCTACACAACAAATTTTAGACCCTATCTCATTTGTCTCAATCTATTTCTAGCTAAGTCTTATTTTCTTCACTTTTATTACTATTTTTGGAAAGGTTCAAATTAAAATTAAATTATACAAATTAGTATCTTACTTATTGCAATCTTATTTACTAATTTAATTAACTCAGACCCTTAACTAAATTAGGAATAACACTCTAATATTCCCAAAAACACTAAATCATTTGGTGAACTTGACTT
Source organism: Torreya grandis (assembly GCA_037957365.1). Classification (NCBI taxonomy): domain Eukaryota; kingdom Viridiplantae; phylum Streptophyta; class Pinopsida; order Cupressales; family Taxaceae; genus Torreya; species Torreya grandis. Next base: position 1,186,001 of record JARHVA010001461.1, on the reverse strand, counting down.
ACTTCATTTATGCATAAAAACCTTAGGGATAATTTCTTATTGATTTATCCAATATTTTTTCGATTTTTTAGTTGCATATTTGAATCATAAATTCACTTTAAATTTTCAAATTTCATAGTAATATTAAAAAATATATATTTTCTTATAAACCCTAGTTGCATACACTTAGTCCTTTCAAATCAAGAATTTTTCAATAATTTTCTAATTTTTTACTTGCATATTTAAATAAAAAATTCACTTTAAATTTTAAAATTCCATAGTATTTTTTTTTTTAAAAAAAAACTTCCAAACCCTAGTTACATACACTAGGTTCTTTCAAATCAAGAATTTTCTAATAATTTTCTGATTTTTAACCTACATATTTAAATAAAAAATTCACTTTAAAATTTAAAATTCCATAATAATTTAAAAATATATATTTTCTTCCAAACCCTAGTTGCATACACTAGGTCCTTTTAAATCAAGAATTTTCCAAATAAGTTTTTGATTTTTTACTTCCATATTTAAATTAGAAATTCAAATTAAATTTTAAAATTATTTAGTAATTTTTCTTTAAAAAGTATCATTTTCTTATAACCTTACATCTAAAATCAGATTTCACATAAAAACAAAAATGGATCTCATTTAACATTTCGTGCATTTCTTGTAAATATTAAGGGCACCATACTCGGTCTTATCATGTACATGAATGATGAAGTCCACCATATGTTAATACAAAGCTTCATTATTTGCATTTCATGCTTACTTTTCATAATATGAGATGATATTAAGATATTTATTGTTAAACATGTTAAGATACCTCTTGCCTCACCTCCCTTGGAGCCTTTATCCCATGCCAAGTTATGTTGCATGGTCTATTTTACTCCTCCTCGGGTCACTACCCATCACCAAAGAGCCCAATTGACACCCTTTGTCCCTTCACCACCTTAACCTATCGATTATCTTCACTCTCCTCCCATAGCTACTACTAGTGCTATACAGATAGTAGATAGTGCAGTTCAAGATATTACTCGACATGTTACCATGCCTCCCCTACCTAGTTAGAAGCCCCACCACCCTCTTATTCCTTCTTTTCCCAAGCCCAACACAACTGCATAGGAATATTTGCACAAGGAATATGATATTGTTGATTAGTTGATAAATACACTAGCTAAGATTTCCAAGTTAAAATTGCTTTAGAAATCTAATGTATTCAAAGACATCCTTTATCAGGGACTCACTTTGACTTCTATGCCCATTAATTTAGAGCCTTATTATTTTTCATTAGTAGTCAACACATTAAAAACTATAAAACATGTTATTTATTTTTATCATGAGGACATGCCATCTCAGACAGTTATAGATTAAAATTTACCACTATTCATACAAGCTCAAGTCAAAATCAATGTAGTTAAGAGAGTTATAGTTGATAGTAATTTTAGACTTAATATATGCAATATTACATTCTTACAGACCATGGGCATAGATATGGCATCCATGCAAAAATCATATAATAATATTAGAGGGTTTGATGATATACCATGACAAACATTGGACACCATTATTTTAGATATCATGGTAGGGCCCAAAACCCTTTCTACATAGTTCTAGGTCATGCCAAGCCCTCTTCATTATAATATTTTACTTGGACAACCTTGGATACACACTATGGTGGAAGTTCCTTCTACTCTTAATCAATATGTTAACTTTCTCCATGAAGTATACATATACACATGCAAAATAGATAACCAACCATTCATATATTGCCTAATTACAAAGTCATCTTTGACTATTTACCAGATGGGACACCTCATATCATATTTTAGTCACCACCTCATTACATTTATCTTGATCAGATACATAAATATGAGGTAGGAGAGACTAGCATATCTATCACTCCACTTACAGTTGCGTCCTCAGCTCTAGATACTCAACCAGTCATAATAGTTTTAGTAGTTTTAGCTACTCCATCAATCATAGTTCTTACACCTATTACAATTATATAAATATAATCAATAGTTCCATTAGTACCAGTTGATTCTACAATTATAGTTACTCCAACAGTTACAAATACTCTTATATCACCATCATCTTCTACTACTACAATTATTGAGACTCTCATATCACAGTTACCTTTTGCGATAAATTATGAGTTACCATATGTACATGATGTTGATATAGATTCCTAAGATACTTTAGATGCTGATACGACACCCACACTCATAGATGACTATTTGTGTGGCTTGATCTTTACACCAATTGGCCCAAGAGAGTACTGAGATGACTCTAGAGATCACATTACACATCTTACATCACTTTTATCATCTCACACTACATTATCAAGCCATGGTCATAGATAAATCACTTGGTACATACAATTCACATGGTTAGCTCTATGGATATAGAGCTAATCATTTAGATTTAAACAAGTAACACACAACATCAACCATATATTATATTACAAATGTTACTTGATCGTGGATTAATCACACTACCTATTGTATGACATAGATCTATTCATAGGTTATCACAACAAGATGGTCACCCATTTTATATTTTTCATAGGATCATTGGTCATGATATAAACTCATGTATAGATTTATAGTATATATTAGCTAAACTACAAGTTTAGGGTATTATTTAGATTACATCACCTCCAACACCAGCTTTACCACTTCTATCAAATCCATCTACTACCAGAGTTAAAAATCTAAGAGGAGACTCAACATAATCACCACTAGAGAAACATTCAATTCACCATCAATAGGATGACACCATTACAAGTGATATTACTTTGAATACACAAAGAGCACAAATCTTACTAGCACCTACGGAGATAGCCACCATCCATACATAATATATAGGATATGATGATACTTATGATGATGATCTTGAGGGATTTGATGATGGTTGTGATCCCTTCCTCCATCTCCATCCCCAATCAGCTCCATCCTTGGACCCTTTACCCCATCTAGCCTAGTCTTTTACATCATTATGTACATATTGCCTATTTCAAATTACTTGTATATAGCTTCCTTTTAAATACTTATACATAGTTTTTTCTTTCTCATACATAGTTTTTCAATATTTATTGTACATAATTTATTCATGATTGATTTTACATAGCTCATATCAAAAAAATACCAAAAACATTCAAATATTCCAAAATACCAAAAAAAATATAACATTTCAAAATATAAAAACATTCAAATATTCAAAAATATTTCAATTATATGCATTATCCATGATTTACATTTCTACTACCATGTTAGAATTACATTTTGCTATTCTATGCAAAAAAAAATTGATTTATCTACATTACCATGCTTCACTTGATCTTCTTTGAGTGTGTGTAGTGACTTCTAGATCCTTGATTGCTTCACTCTACCCATTGAGGGGGTATCCTACTTCATACATTCAAGACACATATTGATATATCTACCCACTAGGGGCATCTTATACATGACTAAACCATCCAAGTTATGTCATTCATAAACCATACACTAGTTATCATGTTGATGTACATTACTTACTCACTTACATATATTACTCTAACAACATTTCACTAGTATATAACACTTGTGTATTTATTAGCATATACCTAGTCTTGTACTACATGTCTTGCATAATTTCACTTATTATTTTGATTTGCTATATGTGATTATATTTCTAAAACTTACATGATTTCCATTCTTAATTTTCATAGTTAGATGTGATTACATTTCTCAATTCCTGTTCTATTCTTGTGTGTGCCTTAGGACATTTGCCAATGTCCTTTGCTTCTACTCTTCTATGTGCCTATGGCCCTTGTGTCAACCTTGATTGTTTCAATTATATGTGTATGTGGCATTTGAAAATGCCTTGTACACTTTATTTCCATTTTGAGTGACATGTTCCTATGTCCCTTGTTTTCTTGGCCCCTTGGCCACTTTTGTATGCTTCTTGCTTCTTACCTTGCATGCTTGTTTGCTTCTCAATTGTTTGCAATGCCATGATCCACATCATACATTATATTTATTTATTAGATGTCATAATGGACATCATGCTCCATATCTCCTTGAAAATTAATAAATAGATAGACTTTTAGTTTTAATTTAATACATTTCACATGCTATTACATTGTTATATCTATCTAGGTATGTCCCTATTGATCTAACAATATCCATTCCAAACCATGATATATCTTTAGATATATTTTTTATTATCATTATTATATCATATATTTTGTTTCATAACACACTTGTAGGGATTTTTATTTTGAGGGTAGTCATTTTAGGGTCTTCATTCCTACCCTTAGAAGAGGGGGCAATAAACAGGTATTTTGTCACAGATATTAGAGCTCCTACTGGTTAAAAAATCAGATTTTAGAACATCTAGAACATTATCTAGACTTAAAATTAGGGAGAACAAACCAAGAAAATAGTGATAATTATAGAACATTCATCAAAATCAGCTCAAGACAATAGTGCCAAGATTGGACTATAGTGCCGAGCAATAAGGTGTTTAATTTCAGCACTCCTATCTAAATAATAAAAAAACTAGATTTTCCAAAAATAGGTAAAAAAAGTAAGTATAGTTATAGTTTTTTCAGTAATAATTGAGTTAAAAATTAGTAATTTTAGTAAAATATTTATCAGAGAAACTAGATATAGGGGGCATCATGCATGACATGATGGCTCTCACTTCCAATTTTAGTTTAGGTAATTAGTATAACTTCCATATCAGAATCCATGTTTCAAACACCAGTAATTGGGGGTAATGTGCATGGCACATTTAACTTATTTTCTTTTTGAGGTTAGTATATTACCTAGGCATTCTCAATAGTTGCATGCCTTATTCCATCTATAGGTGGTTGGCATAATTTTAGAGTGGCTTTCATACAAGCCTAACCTCCACATTTTTGAGTGGCTTCCACATAAGCCTATTGCCTAGTTTCAAAGTGGCTTTCATACAAGCCTAATGTCCACATTTTTTGACTTAGCCAAGAGTGGCCTAGTTTTTATCACATATTTAGGCTATCCATGACACATTTTTATATTATAGAGAATTCATGGTCTTCAAGAGCCATCTCATATGACATAATTCATACTAGTATCAGTTTATAGCTTCACTTCACATATTAACAATGGAGCTAAAGGAATATCTAGCCTTTGTATTCCTAAGCCACTTACTCAGAGGGATTAGACACATGGTCAAAAAAATTATTAGAAAATGCATGATAACATAGCTTCACTTAGTGATAAAGATGGAACCAAAGGGTTAGCCTTTGCATTATTGAGCCACTCTTGAGGAATTGAGAACTCAACTCCATTCATGATATTACTCTTGGTACAACACATACCCAACATTATTCAAGATCATCCAACATCACTCAACATTATAATATATTTACACTTCATATCATGGTCTCTCTACGCACACCTAGCATCACACATCTTTATGGGCTTCACCATTATAGGTAAGTTTAGGTACACTTTGTAATTTTTCTTTATCCAAGTATTTAATTTTGATGCATCACTATAATAAAAGAGGGGGGAAGGTAGTCATATAAAATTTAAAAATGGGTAAATTAAGTGTGGCTTATGACACCCAACCCATAGGTCCCTCTTCCTTACTCTCATGACTCTTCTAGTCACCTTTTCATTGATTCCTAGTCATCCATAGCCTTCTAGATAGTGATTCCACTTCCTCCAGGTTGCTTTTCCTATGATAATTCCAAACCCTTAAGTCTTGTATACATAGGACAATAGCACCAAAATATACTATAACACCAAACCTTAGGGTTTATGAGTTTAGCACTCTTGTTTAATCACATTTTTAGCTTAAGTGACCATTTTTTCTTGATTCTTCTTCCTCATTATATTAGCCTAGCATGAATAAATTTGACCCATTACTAATAAATATCTATAAAATCCCATTCAAATTTCATTTATAAGGGTGTTTGAAAATATCAAAAAGTAAGCAAGACTATATAAGCATATTTCCCTATTATCTACATATAACCATCTAATATAACCATAATCTTATTCAAACCCTTAAACCAATCCTTACCCATCTCAATCACACCTAATTTTATAATTTTGTATCTTCATACACACTATTACATAAATCACTTCAAGTGGGAGAACTACATATGGCTTGATCCCTCTTCAGAGTATTGGTATGTAGGCAACATGCCCACATAAGGGGTATGTATACATGTTCAATGCATCTTACACACACTAACCCCCCTCTTTCTCAAATTTTGTCAAAACATAATGGAGTCTATGGTTTAAATACTAAATTATATCTATGAGGAATTTCATAGACATCCAACATCTAAAATTTCATAGGCAAGATCATATAGAGACAACGAACAAAACCCAAAAAACTTAGGCCTCTAGGATAATAACAATATAAGAAGACTATAGAACCAGACCCTAGGGTGTCCTATTTTTATGCTCCTATACTTTCAAAAAATGAAGGCTAGATCCAAATTCATGACACTATCCTAGTCCTGCATAGCCAATTTTAGACCTTGTCTCAGTAATCTCAGTTTATTTCTAGCTAAGTCTTATTTTCTCCACATTTATTACTATTTTTAGAAAGGTTCAAATTATAATTAAATTATAAAAATTAGTATATTAATTATTGAAATCTTATTTAATAATTTAATTAACTCAAACCTTAAACTAAATTAGGAATAAGACTTCAATATTCCCAAAAATGTTAAATCAAAACTACATTTTCTACTTGCTACTTGTTATTCTCTATTGTATTACTAATTGTATTGACTATAATTACTAGAATTTTATGTTCTTTGGTAGATAATATGATATTATATCTATGTTAATACTACCTTAAAAAATACATAATTCAAATTTTTGTTAATTTTTTTCTAGATTCAACTAAATCAACCATCACAACATAGTATAATTATGTTTTTACTTACCTCTCAAACTAAGTTGACAAACTTAATTTACTAGGATTTCAAAAAATTATGTATTTTTACACATATCAAACTAAGTCAACCATCTTGACTTAGTTGGTTTTCATAAAATTTTATGTTTTCCACTTTTTAAACTAAGTTGACCATCTTGACTTAGTAGGCTTTTCAACCATCTTGACTTAGTAGGCTTCCATAAAAATTTATATTTTCCACCTATCAAACTAAGTTTACCATCTCATATTAGTACAATTTTATAAAAATATGTATTTTTATGACTATCAAACTAAGTCAAATATTGTTACTTAGTAGGCTTTTAGAAAAAATTGTATTTTCCTACCTATAAAACTATGTTGACTAGCTCAAATTAGTAGGATTTTCAAAAACTATGTATTTTCCTTCCTATCAAAATAAGAGAACCATATTGGTTTAGTAGGATATCATAAATTTCTATATTTTCTTGCCTATAAGACTAAGTCAACCAAATTGACTTAATAAGAGTCAACCGCTATTCCATATTTATTGAAATTACACTAGATCAACTAAGATGATCTCATTTATATTGGCTTACTTAGTTGAATTTATTGGTGTTTTTCCCATTTTCAACATTTTAGCTTACTATTCTATTTACCTCTCTAATTAGCATCATGAAATCACCCTTAAGATATTTCTTGATAGCCTCAACCCATTCTAAGTGTACATGTTATGCCCCTAACTTATCACATGTATTAGGATATGAATAGCCTACTTTCAGCTTACTTATCTTTATTTGATACTATATCACATTTCTCTATGCTTTCATTGGGTAAGTAAGTTAGCCTATGGATTAAGTATGGCCTAGGTAGACTATATATAGGAGGTGGTGGGTAGTTGTTTATCATCGTATTCATAATTTTACTCTTATTGAATCTTGTGGAGGTTTCCCCTTCAAAGTGGCTTATTTTTTATTTGCATATTATACTATATTTCAATCATATTATGATCTATTACTATCATCCTCCTTTATTGTTTAAGTAATTTCATTACAAGTGGTAATAGAGCTTTGATTTGGGACATTATAGGTCAAAAACCTTAGATCTTATAATTTGGATACATCTTTAAAAATATAATGAATTTTTCTAAATTTTTTAACTAGAGGTTCAAAATCATTCAAGTAATCTTCCATTCAAATTTAATCTCAATTGGATCTAGTTTGAAAAAGTTATCTCTATTTTAGGGTTTTTAATAAATTCACTCTATAGTGTGAAATTCAAGAAATTTTTAAAATTTATTTATTTTTTTGTAACTATTATAAAAATATATATGGGGTATGTTCTTTTTAGTTTTTTATTTGAGGTAAACATAAATACAAAATAACTTGGTCAAAGTTAGGTCAAAAGTGCCAATCAGGGTTGACATTATCAATCCTTTTTATGGTAGGACCACAAACTATGGGCTAAAGAAAGGGTGCCAAAACCCTAGATAAAACTCTTCATAAGGAATAAATGGATTTAGAAAGGGGAGTCATTAGATCCTTTATATCATTATTCTCTAAGATATATCACAAAGTGAGCCAAGTTGACTACAATGTGTAAGGCATTTAAAGTGAGATGCAAGGCATACAATCTGATAAGACATCCATATAATATAATTTGGAAAATATCATGATGAATATAAAAATTAATCAATCAAATCAGCCAACTATCACTATTGCACAACCCCACCAAGGTGGATCTCCCAACCAACCTTATCCAAATCCAAGTACCTTGCCACAATGGAACCTATTACCAAAGGTAGATATGTGTAAATTTGATGGAAAAGATCCACTCAATTGGATCGACTAAATGGATTATTTTTATGTACATCAGATCCCATGTGGACATAAGGTTACCATGGAATCCTTGTATCTAGAACCTAAATAATTCATTTGGCATTGATGGTTATGTGCTCAAAATAAAAAGTTGACTCTCATTATCACCTGGTCAATTTTTATAGAGGAACTACAATTACACTTTAGTAATAGTGTGATAAAGAATTACTTTATCCAATTAGTAAAATCATGATAGACTGGTTTATTCAAGTATTATATTCATAATTTTCATAACCTATCATTATGTGTGGAGATAATTTTTGATGAGAACCTAAATTACCTATTTTGGGGGGGGCTTCAAGGACCACATTCAACATGAGGTATGTGTGTTTAATCCACTTAAGTTTTCTAATTCTATTATCATGACATTTAGGGCTAAGGAAAAATTCATATACAATAAGAAGCAACCATTCACTCACTTTAGAGATCATAGCATATAGAAACCATCATTTCTTCCACCTACGAGATTGACCCCTCAACAAATTGAAGAGAAGAGTGCAAAAGGATTATGTTTCAGTTGTGATGACAAGTGGAGTAAAGGACATAGATTTGATGAGAATAATTTAATCAAAATTAATGGATCTAATGAATATGATGAAGAGGATGATGCCTCAAATGATGATGAGGAAGAGATAAAGGAGGTACCTAAAGATTCCAAACCTATAATCTCTTGTCATGCACTTTTAGGTATTAACACTCCTTAAACACTTAAAGTGGTGGGTTTCCTCAAGAAATAGAAGATGATAATATTGATTGACTTATGGAGCACATATAATTTCATCAACCATAGGTTGGCCAATTAATTTAATTATTTCATTTACCTAGCACCAAAATTTTAGATCATGATTGAAGATGGTGGCATAGTCAATTGTTTAGGGAAATTCCATAGTATTAAGCTTGTTATGGGTGAGTACAATCTAGAATATCCTATGTTTTCTATTCTCATTGGTAGTGTACACATTATTTTGGGATTCCAATGGATCACAACCTTGGGTAAAATTGAGGTGAACTTATAATAACTATTCATTCACTTTCATTCTAAAGGATAAAAAATGAACTAGGAGGATTAAGGGAAAAATATCCATAATTGGTTAGTTCACATTAGATGAAAAATGCTAAAAATGGGGGTGGATAAATCTATAGCATGATTATGATCCATATAAGTTTAACCCATAAATTTATATCCAAATCTTGATCTACAGATGATTCTTGATGACCACCGATCTATTTTTGAGGCCATACCAAAAGAACTACCACTAAAAAGAGAACATGTTCATGTTATTCAATTACTTCTAGGGAGTTAACCACCAAATATTAGATCATATAGATATCCATATGTGAAAAAGAGTGAAATAAAAAATATGGTCCATGAGATGCTATAGGTAGGTATCAATAGGCATAACTAGGGTGCATATTCATTTCCATTGGTTATGGTGAGTAATAAGGATGACACATGGAGGATGTGCCTAGATTAAAGGGAACTTAACAAGTACACCATCAAATATAAGTTTCCTATTTAAGTAATTGATTATTTATTTTATGAGTTACATGGTGTTGTTTATTTAATAAAATTGGATCTTCATTCAAGTACCATCAAATTAGAATCAGGGATGAAGATGTTCATAAAACTACTTGAAGAACTCATGAGGGCCATTATGAGTTTTTGGTAATGCCTTTCATCTTACAATTGCACCATCTACTTTTCAAATCTTAATGAGCATTGTTTTTAGGCCTTTCTTAGGGAAGTTTGTGTTGGTTTTATTTGATGACATATTGATTTATAATAAGGCATGGGAAGAACACTTATAACATGTGAAACAAGTGTGATATTTTTGGGACAACATCAAATTTATGTAAGACCATCCAAATGCGATTTTGGAGTATAGGAGGTAGATTACTTTGGTCACATTGTATCCCATGAAGGTGTCAAAGTTGATTTTCATAAGATTAAAGCTATGGTGGATTGGTCAATGACCAAAACTCTCAAAAACATTTGAGCATTCTTAGGAGTAATAGGTTACTACCAAAGATTTGTGAAAGGTTATAGAAGCATAGAGGTTCCACTCACTATAATCCTAAATAAGGATGCCTTCTACTAGAATGATGTTTCCATTATAGAATTTGAGAAATTGAAAGAAACTATGTGTACCACCCTAGTTTTTGGATACTCCAAACTTCTCAAAGACATTCATTATTTAATGTGATGATTTTAGATCAGGGTTGAGAGTATTATTAATGTAAGAAGGAATACCCCTTAAATTTCAGAGTCATACATTTAAAGGTAAAAATATCCAAAAACTTGTCTATGAGAAATAAATGATGGGTATTCTTATGTAGTAAAATAATGGAGGCCCTATCTAATGGGTAGATATTTTAAGGTGAAAATAGATCATGATAGTCTCAAATACTTTTTGGAGTAAATATTATCATCTAAAGAATAACAAAAGATGGTAAAAAAATGTTGGGTTATGATTTTGAAATCATATACAAGAAGGGAAAAAATAATGTGGTATTAGATGCATTATCTAGATGGGATACATCCACAAAAGCATTACTTTATGTATGGTATATGTTGTAGGCATATTAGGTATACAAAGCTAGGTTATAGTGTGGGAAGGACAAGGACATATAGGATTTGATTTAGAATATCGAACAAGGTTCTATAGCCTCCAAATAATTTGAATGAAAAGGTAATGCACTATGGTATAAGGATAGGTTATACTTGTGTAAATATTCAGTGTTAAAACATAAGATTCTTGAAGACTTACATGTATCTCCAATTGGGGGACACTCTGGGTTCTTGAAAACTTATCACATAATCAAGTGATAATTATTTTATGAAGGACTCAAGGGAGATGCACAAAAATTTATGGTAGAATGCTTGATATTCAAACAGAATAAAGGTGAGATAGTTAAGACCCCAGGTATGTTACAACCTCTTAAAATTCTTGGTCAAAGGTGGGAAGAGGTTTCCATGGATTTAATCATAATTTTACCTTGTTCTAAAGGTAATAATGTTATCTTGGTAATTATGGATAGTCTTAAAAAATATGCCCATTTTTGTTCCCTATCACACCCATTAATAACAAGTACAATAGCAACTATTTTTCTAAAGGTAGTTTTAAAATTACATGGAACCCCAAAAATAATTGTAAGTGATCTTGATCTTATTTTCACTAGTAATTTTTAGACGAAACTATTTTCCTGTTAGGGTACTCAACTAGCTCATATCTCATCTTACCACCCCCAATCTGATGGACAAACATAAGTGGTCAACAAATGTTTAGAGGGCTATATCTATTATTTTGTATCAGATAAGCAAGAACATTGGGTTAAATGAATACCACTTGTAGAATGGTGTAATAACACATATTTCCATACCTCTTCTAAAATGTCCCCATTTCTAGCACTATATGGTTATCATCCACCTTCCATCACTTCTTTCTTGAGGGTGCAAACCAAGGTTTGAGATGTAAAGAAGCAAATTCAACATAAATAAGATATTTTAGCTAGTTTAAGAGAGAATTTAGCATTGGCACAAAATAGGATGAAGTAGCAAACATATCAACACCATAATGAGTGAAATTCTAATGTGGGTGACTAGGTCTTTATATGTTTTTAACCTTACAAGAAGATGTCCTTGAATCAACAAAAAAAAGACAACAAACTTGCTATTAAGTATTATGTCCCTTATCAGGTTATACAAAAAAATTTAAGCATGGATTACAAGCTGGAGTTGCCTCATTCATCTTGCATACACCCAGTATTTCATGTTTCATACTTGAAGAAGCTCATTAGAAAAATAGTTTTATCCTAGATAGACCTACCTAAACTAGATGAAGAAGGACGAGTCATTTTAGAACCAAATAAGATCCTAAAAACATGTACTAAGAGGTTGAGAACCAAAGATATTAAGGAATATATGATCAAGTGGAAGAACCTGAGTAGTGAGGATGTAACTTGAGAGGGTGAAGATTTTATGCAACAACATCCAGAGTTGCTCATTGTTGAGGACAACATTGGTTCTAAGGGGAAGGTCATGCTACATCCCTAACCTATTACTTATATCATGATAGTAATAGCTAACTTATAGCTTACTTAGCCTTTTTTGATGTTATATTACATTTCTCTATGTTTTCATTGGGTTAGTAAGTCAACCTATGGATTAACCATGACCTAGGTAGACTATATATAGGAGATGGTGGGTAGTTTTTATCATCATATTGGGAATTTTTATCCTATTGAAGCTTGTGAAGGTTTCCCCATCAAAGTGTCTTGTTTTTAATTCATATATTAGACTATATTTTAGTCATATTGTGATCTATTACTATTATTATTCTTTATTATTTAATTAATTTCATTATATTACATGGGTGATTCTTTCCTCCCTACCTTATCCACCCAAGAGGATAGTTCCTCATGGAAAAATTACTCACATCCTTCATCTAGGCTAGTGGAATCTAACATGGTCCATATCACTCAAAATGATGATATAAATGATCTCAACCTAAATGGTACTATTTCTAAAATACCCTACTTTACCATTAAATTAATTGATACCAACATAATCCCTCCTATAGGAAACCATCCTTTCACTAATCCAATGGATACCCTTCCAATGGACACTAACATTCCACATCCCACTACTAGAAATCAAAACATGCCTATTGATATAACTCAAATTCTTGCTTAAATGGTTCAATAAATGAATGATATGCAAATAAATAACAATATTCAAATTCTCCAAATTCAAAACCATATCCTAAAAATGGAAAGTCAAGCTCTTATTTTCATGCCTCAAAATAATCAAAATTTTATTCCTCCTCCTCTTTGATATGCAAATTGGAATATCATCCCTCAATCTATCATGCATAAAAAATGCTTCAACATATTTTAAAATAACCTTTAGATCCATTCATAGTATCCATTGATATTGAAAATATTTTTCCAACCATTAAATATGATAGAACTAAAGACCCTACTATTTTATTTAAAACATTTTGTAATCCCTATAAGGATTGGGTCCAAACCAACACATTTTATAAAACTATAATTCTTTTCAAAATTATTATGTGAGATGCTCTATAATGGTATAATCAAAATCCCCAACATTATATATGAAAACTATAGGATATTTTCAATGACTTAGTAAAATATTTCAAAAAAATGATCTTATTGAAAACTATCTTAGTAATTTTATCAATGCTAAGTAATTAATTACCAAATTTGCCCATACTTTCATCAAAATATGGAAATCACTAGCTCATAAATAGATCACAACATGAGTGGGTATAATTTATTTTAACTATTTATCACTACTTATAACCTTCTCTTCAATACAAGGTTTGTTTTTTTCTCCACAAAACTTAGAAGAAAATCTTGACCAATCACAACACAAGATTTTCTTATGAACCAATTTAAACCATCACATAAGTAAATCAAGGAATATTTCTAAGCTTCAACTAATGTAATCAATAACACTAATTCTCAAATTAAATCTCCTCCAATAAAAATAAGAGTAGTAAAATCTATCATTCAAACTCCTTCCCATCCACCCTTGATGGTGTCAAAAATGAAGCTACTTTTAACTCCATCTAAACCATTCATATAAAATAATTCTTATCCTTCATTATGGTATGATCACAATATTTTTTGTGTCACTATAACATATGCCATTCTCATGAAACATGTCATGTAATTATAAAGTTTTTAGTTTATTGTATGTTAGGAAATACATTTGATCATGATGTTATGACTAGACTTAGACACCCTGATTATCTTAAATATTTTCAAAAGTGAAATTTTACTAAAATTACAAATTTAAAATATTAAAAATCTCTTTCTTTAGACCCCAATACAAAACATTATAATGGATATTTCTATACCATTCATACTAATTATGATCAATCTTATAAAAATTCTCAATATGTGAATGTGGGTAAAGTCAATTATCATATTAAACCTTCTCACAAAGATCATGTTACCAAACCTAAAAAAACTTCTAATAGTGATCAATTATTTAAATATACTCTTACTTCACATCATGTCTCTTCCAAACCATACACTAGTATTGATCTACCTCCACTAATGGACCCATAGATGCTTCTAAAAACCTAAACCTAAACCACCTAATTAACCTAAACCTAGTGCTCATCCATCTTCTAAACCCTATTATAATTTATTATATGAACTTAGTTATATGCCTTTTAAAATTCCTCTCCTGGAATCACTGTGAATTTTTCCATATCATTGCAAATTTATTATGCAACAACTCAAAGACATAGAGGAGCCTACATATAATGAATGTAAATTACATCTTGATACTCATCAACCTATAGAAGTGCATGATATAAAAATAATTTTATGTACCAAACCCTAGATTGAATTCCGATAAGAAGATATGATAAATGATGAAATTGTCTTTTATGTTGATGATCCACCCCTCTTTATAAAAATTGGCATCAATAATAATTTAATTCAAAAAATCTTGGTTGATGAAGAATTGGTTATCAATGTCACCTCTCTCTAGTTAATCCAACGAATTACATATTCCAAATAAAATCTCAAACAAACCCAACTCATGTTTTTTGTATTAAACTAATAAAAAACCACTTGGTTGAATTTGGATCCCTCTTACCATTGAAATAAATATAATCTGTAGCAAACTTATGTTACTTGATCTTCCCTTATCTTACAAGATGATTTTGGGATGTTCTTAGACTCATCACATGTGAGCTATTAAACATTATAGTAGCTAATGTATAAAATTCATACATAATGGGAAACATTAAAAACATGAGTTTGATCTTAATCCCTAGAGTATCCAACTTCCAAATCCTAAATATCAATATCATATTCCTACTATCACCCACATTAATAGTCCCCTTCCTGAATTTATCAATATGTATTTAGATTTACATGTAAATCCCACATATTCAAATTATGAGTAACCCAATGAAATTACCTTAGATGCATAATCTATAACCATTCAAAAAATACATTCTAAACTTGATAAAAATGGAAAATAAATTTTATATCTTGAAAAAGATGTTCAATATTATGGAACCTTACCCACACTCCCTACCAATGAATCCATATTATAACTACTCCATGTTCATGAACCTAAATCCCATGCCAACATCATAAGCTAGGTCATTTTGAAAAAAATTATCCTTATTTCAATAATTTCATTTCTAGTATCAACCCTAATACACATTTTATTTCTTCACTCACTCCTAATCCCTATAATTTCTAAGATGGAAATGTTATGATTATTGAATGAACTATGGAAATTAATTATGGAGAAACTACCCTCCCTTGACCTATTATTATCTCCAAATAAATTTATCCTATGGAGAATGATAATTTTGTTTATTCATTGATAAATAATGTGATTTCACATGGTCCTACATAGATATTCATGATATTTATCCTTTTATTTTAATCCATAATATCATTAATTATCCTAATGCCAAACTCTTGTGTCAAAATAAACATATATTTCATCATGAGATTCCCTTCCTATGTCATAAAGAGATTGTTAAAGTCGTAGAAGATAAATTTATCAAACATATTGATTAATTTGAATGGGTTTCCAATATTTTTGAGTGTGCAAGAAATTAACCATGGTTATTCACATTTGTATATAATTTCATAATATTAACTTAGATTATCACAAAGATAACATTCTTTTATCATCAATCAATGCCATCATAAATTCAACCACTATTCAAAAAAAAACTATCTGTCATGGATGATTTCTCTTGAAATAATCAAATGCATATTTCTCCTAAAGATCAATATAAAACCAAGTTTATAATATAATGGGGCATCTATTGTTACATCAAAATGCCTTTTGGTTTTTAAAATGCAAGTGCCACTTTAACCCATATATTTCATGATCTCATACATAATGTTGTTGAAACATATGTAGATGATATTACAAAAAAATTTAAGCATCTTGAAAATAATATTCATGATCTCATTATCATATTTGATCATCTCATTAGATACAAAGTTAGTCTCAATCCTTACAAATGTGTTTTTAGTGTCACCTCTAGTAAGCTCTTAGGTTTTATAGTTTATCTTCATTGAATTGATGTGGATCCATCTAAAATAAAATATATTATCAACGTGCCTATTAATTATTCTATTATAGATATACATACATACCTTGGTAAAATCATGACAATCTTATGATTCATTCTTGTGATGGATTATTGTATTTATTCATCCAATTCCCTTCTTAATCAAGGTATAGCTATGAAATGGATTAATTCATGTCAAAAATCATATGATTGTATGAAATAATCACTCCTTCATCCTCCCACTCTCATACCTCCTTCCAATGATTGAGCTCTAATATTTTACACTTCCTTTACACTCATATCAATTGGGGAATTGCTTGCCCAAAAAGATGAAACAAGATGTGAATATGCCATATATTATATTAGTTGTGATATAATATATTATGATACATGAAATAATAAAATTTACCATGATTGTATCACCATTTATTTCAAAGATGAAAATATTCACCACTACATGATTTAACAAATAACTTATGCCATAATACATTCTAATCCTCTTCATCACATCTCCTCAGAAGATTTTTTCCCTAGTAATAGAATTGGCAAATGGATGGTTCTCTTGATGGCATTTGACTTATAAATCATTACATAAAAATTATTTAAATGCCAATTAATTATTGACCAAATTGTTTTAGCTCCTATCTAGGACACTAATCATCTTCAAAATACTCTTGTTGATGAATAAATGTTATACATTGAAGCTCTTAAATAAACAATTTCACTCAAACATTATTTCCACAATTTTATGGCTGACCTTAAGAAAAATAATCTTGATGAACCAAACACTACCATTCATAAACCAAAATTTAAATACATCACGAATATTTACCTAAATTTATAATTTACCTACATGAAAATACTTGGACACTTAATTTTGATATTGCTAAATGCCTTCAAGGAGCTAGGTAAGGATGTGTCTTAGCTGATACTCATAACAAAGTCATATCTCTCACTTTATGCTTAACCTTTGATGTTACTAAAACATGGTTGAGTATCAATATATGATCTTAGGAATGCAATATGCCATTGAATTAGACATCCCCTACCTACAAGCTTTAGGAGATTCATAACTAATCTATCATCAAGTTAACAATATCGATTCAAGAATGAAAATCATATCACTTATCATCAAATTTACACCAATCTTGCTCAATAATTAAAATACTTCATTACATAACCAATTAAACAAGATTATAATGGTAAATTTGACTCACTTAATTCATTTACCTTTATTTCTCATCCTCATCAAGCTCTTCATGATTCAAAAATTATCGTTCACATATACAAATCACCATCTTCATTACCAACCAAAAAATATTATCTTATATATCACATTAAGGTTATAAGTATATGAAAAATCCCATGGTACAAAAATATTATATAGTTTATCAATCAACACACTTATCATATTAAAAATGATTCTCATGGAAACCTAGAATTTGAAAGAAAGCTTATAAATATACATTATGATGAAATAGTCTACATTGTTTGAATGCTAAAGGTACATTTCTATGTTGTGTCACTAAAGATGAATCTCCTTACCTCATTGAACAAAAACATGGGATAATTTATAGTGGTCAATGTAGAAGACATGATATAGCCCACAAATGCCTATTCATAGGGTACTTATGGTCCACACTTAAACAATATGCTATCACATTTAACAAAATAATAATCCCTAATAATTACATGATGATATTATTCACTCTCATCCAATTGATATTTAATCATTATAATCTCCTTGTCCTTTTTCCATGTGGATATTATGCCTCATTGGTAAATTACATCATTTTTAATATGGCTATGTATTCATCATCATGACTACTGAATATTTCACCAAGTGTGTTGAAGATATGTCCCTTGTTAATGTAATGGGTACCACCATATCCAAATTTATACTTAACCATATCATTTTTAACTTTTGGTTTCCCAACATTATCATTTTTGAAAATTGTGGGAATTTCAAGAACAATGATATGAAATAATTATGTGTTAGATTCAAAATAGTGCATAAATTCTCAATGACTTATAATCCTCAATGAAATGGAAAAATATAATATAATGATAATATTGTTAAAAAAAACTTACAAAATATTATATGAGATTTTAATTCTAATTCACATACAAAACTTTATCCTACACTTTGGGCTTATCGCACTAGCATCTGTACTACTACTAGGTCAACACTATTTTATTTAGTATATGGTTTTGAATCTATCTTACCTATATACGTTTAGTTACCATCCTTATGAATCTCTCTTCATAGTATTATTCCTAATGAAGAGATTCATGAGGATATTTTACATGCTTTAGACCTTCTAGATTAGCACTACCTAGATGCTTTACAACATAACCGACAATACAACGCTTCAATTTCCAAACAATACAACAAAAATTAAAAGTTCATAACTTAAATATTTGTTACTTGGTTCTCAAATTATATTATACCCATGATAAAAAAATAAAGTATGCTAAAAATGGTGGGGACCTTATCTGACCAAAGATATTTTTGGCCCTAGTACTTATAGATTACAAAATAATGGACATATTTTAAAATAACCCACAAATTCTCAATTATTAAATAAATATTTTACTTAAATGATTATTTCCATTTGTTATCTTACATGTCTTTCATATACTTTTATATACTATGGTGCTAACACTTCTTGTAGCTTTTCCAAACCTTTATAAAGAATATCATTACATCAATTTTAATAGCCTTAGTTCCTATTATTGGTGTATATGCATTCCTTCATTTAATTCATGAGTTGTATAATAATATCATGTATATGACCAAACCATCTTCATGAATTTTTTTATGTTCTTGATATTAGATTCTAGATCTCTTTTGGTTCATCAGTTCATTCTTTTACAAATTTCATTACTTTCCCACCTATTTGGATTTTATTTTGTGAGTTATAGTGTAAGACATTAGATATGACCATGCCTTCCTAAAAAAATAATTTTATGTTATTTTATATTTTTACACATATTTGGTTTATCTTTTACAATTTGTAATGTAAGACCTCAGATAGGACTAGGCTTTTCTCACAAATCTTCATCCTCTAAACTTTTTTTTTTTGCAATCTTAGCTAAGTGTCTTCCCTAAAAATAAGGCAATAGTTTAGAATTGTGACTTCATAATTTTAAAATTATTCATATTCTTTTTTATCATATAAAATTTATAAAAATCTATTTAACATGTCTCCCCTCACCTACATTATCTCTTATGATGATGATTCATACTTAATTTTCATTATATCAAGTTCAGACTATAATTTTTTTGTGATTCAATGTAACTCAATCATTCCATATTCACTTTCATATACTCTCCATTATTCCATTCCAATATGGACACACTAATGTCAATTTCAAGATAACACTATCATAAAATGATCAAGTAAAAGAGTATTAGACACCATGCTCTCTAGGTTATTTTATCTAGATACTAAGTGTAAGTTATCTAGTTATAGTCATTTTTAACACCCACATTTGGTTCTTTAAATCTGAATGGAGGAAGAATAGATACAATCCATAAAATTCAAAATCCAAATCATTAAAATAAAATGAAATGATCAAAAGGAAAAAAAACATTCAAAATTCAAAACCACACCAAAGCATATGATTATTATTAGTCACATCTCTTATCCTAGTTAAACTTCAAATTCCATGGTTGGCCTCATAATAAAACAAAGGTCCATTGGGGTGTAGGATGTCATTATACTAGGGTAAAAGGCCTCATCATTTTAAAAATATATGTATAGTGCCAACATAATTTCTCACATAAGTACCCAATCTTTGTAGTAGACTGATAACCCTATAAGTGGTCATGAATAATGGGGAACACATAGCGGGAAAGTAGTTCCATTTTTATTTTTCTTGAATATTTATCCTTCATGGGATGGTATTTATACTTCACTCATTAATCTAAATTTTTGTGGATAAGGTGAGTTATCTAGAATCCTTAATGTTAGTAGTATTTTTTTCTTTCCAACTTGAATTCAATGTCTTGTTTCCAATACATATTATTCATATTGGTGCCACTTTCATTTCCCCCACCACCCATTTCATATCCCACTTGACAAGCAAGTTTGTTTCTAAATATTCCCAAATTTATATGTTCCCTATTCTTCATCTCTTTCAAGCATGCTCAGAATAACATTATTATAATTCATCTATCATTATAATTGAATTTGTATCTTTGAGTGTTTATGAGATCCTTTCTTAATCATTTCCTTATCCTTCTCATATTTCCTTTGATTATGGTTTTGACTCTAAGTTTTCTCATTTAATTTTTTGTGGGGCATTTTTTTCCATTTATTTTAATTTACATTTAATTATTACATTGTTGATTGAGTTTGGATAGTTACTTCTCTTTCATTAATATTTTTTACATTTATGTTATTTTTCCATCTTTGTTTCAGTATGGAGTGTGACTTCTCTCACATTGATGTTCGTTACATTATTTTTAGTTTCATATGTTCTTGGTTTGATCTAAATTTGTAATTTTCTTACCTAAGGTGAATTTGTTGGGTTTTTTATTAATTTAGAATATTTAGCTTTTTGGTTACCTAATATACTCTCATTTTAATCTATTTTATTTAGTCTTTTGGTCCTAACTTAGCTTTTTCTATCCCATCTTGCTGAATTTCCAATTGACTTCTTCTTTTATGAAAAATATCATTTACCTTTCTCTTCTTGTGTTTTCTTGTTTTTATTCATTAACCTTTTATCCTTAGGGATTGTCCAAATTAGTTAATGCACCCTCCACAATCAATACTACAAATACAATAAACAACCATTAAACAGTAAAGGTAAACAAGGTATGAATACGGTACTTTCAATTATTTACATAAATTTCATATTGACATTTTAGTTTTACTTTCATTTACTTTTTGACTTCTACTACAATTTTTTAGTGCATCATTGTGTGTTTCTATGTTATTTTCCAAAGCACCATCCCATGTTAAAACTATGTGACATGTGGTGAGATTTGAGTGGGGAATATATATACATAATATTTTTTAACTTTATCATTTATTGATGCTTTATCTTTTCTAGGAAACTATCATGTTTTGATATCTATAAGTACACACCTTAAAGGGTACACTAGGAAAGGGGTGGGTAGACCATTGGTGCTTCACAAGATTTTTGGTCAAATATATCATTACCTAAACCCATTACAAATCTCACTCATCCAACTACTTCAATCCAAATCCCATCTAGACGTTTACCTAATCATTTATCCTTTCAATAGCCCCTAACTAAGAAAATTCGCCCTTTACATACTAATTTGTCTAAGCTAATCTTGTTATAAAGGATTAAGCACATGTTATAAAACTAATTAATCTTGGATTACTTAGTTAATGCCTAGTGGTAATTTATTACAACTAACATGATCGAGTTGGATGATATTATCAAATGAAATTGTGGAAGGGTTAATGCTTATCAATTTATATAAATATAAGTTTCATTTCAATCCAATAGAGGGAACATTCATTTTCATATCATTAAATTTTATAACCAATAAAAATCTACATTTGAGGGAGCCATTTATTAGGTTTTGACTTAGATAGAAGATTATTTATCTTTTTGGAAGTTTTGGATGCAAAGTAGGATTCATTTAGCCTATATCTTATTTATATAGTGTGATCCATACAAAGCCACAACAACCTATTTAAAATCACCACTAGCCAAGGGAGAGATTTAGACTCAATAGGTTCACCTAAGGTAAGTATTCCTAACTCTTGTTATTTCTTTTTATAGATAGATATTATGTAAGTAATATGTGTTGAATGTATAACTCCATATTTATATTACCTTTAAACTTAAAATTAGTGTAGATATAAGGTTTTATTTACTTTTCATTTTCCATTTTGGGTGTGATATAGGATCCCATTTACCTACCATGATCCATTGCTTTTTTATTTATGTTTAACTATCCCCATTTGTGCTATAAAATTTGGCAAGCACTAGATTACTTTCATTTCATATAGTTAGACCTAACTAGGGTTATTGCACAATGTCATTTACCTAGAGAATTGGGATCCATATCCTTTGGTGTTGTGTGGTAATATATCCCTTGGTTAGGTTTATTAGATCCAATTTGTTCATGATCCTAAAATAAACATGTATTATAATGGATTCTAGCTGATTACCTTATTTAATCTTGGATTTTACTAAGTTGGATAAGTTGTAGATTTATCTAATTTGTTTCATACATAAGCATATATTACATGTTTATAATGATATTCTATTGGTATATTATTCATTGTGTGTGCTATTCAATTGTTTGGATCCTTTGGATATTGCTAACTAGCTTGTTTTACATACCATTTGTGTGTTTTTTTGAATATATCTCTTGTGTTCCCATAAATGGGTTTTCCCTAAACACACTTCATAAAAAATACATTTATAAATATCCTCTTGTGCCTATCCTTGAGTTTTTCAATCCAAAATTTTAGGTCCATTAAAATTAATTTTTTTCCTGGGATGCTCCTGCATCACATGTTTTCAAGTGTAAATATAAATATTTGGATTGCATTGTAGTGGAACACAATTGATCACACACACATAGGTGGGATAAATACATTTTTTAGTATTGTAGCACATTAAATTATTAATCACTCAACATATATTGGTTGAAGATATCCAACCCATATTTTACCCCTTATTAATTAAGTTAATAAGGTGTCAACAATAGATCTAGATTTTCAAGGAAAATAAAAGAAAAATCATGATCTTCACACAAGACTGAGAATTAAAAAATCCATAAATACTTCTTAAAGGAAAGTGTAGTGATCTATGGTAGAAAATAATATAAAATTACATAGGGATAGTGTAGGTAGATATTGGATAGTACATTTATATAGTGGATAGTACCAGTCATTATAGGTGTTTGAGATTTTTATGGTAGTGTTTTGACAATCTATTTATTGAGTTGTATATATATATATATATATATATATATATATATATATACAACTCAATAAATAGATTGATATATATATACAACTCAATAAATAGATTGTCAAAACACTACCATAAAAATCTCAAACACCTATAATGACTGGTATTATCCACTATATAAATGTACTATCCCTATAAAATTACATAGGGATAGTATAGGTAGATATTGGATAGTACATTTATATAGTGGATAGTACCAGTCATTATAGGTGTTTGAGATTTTTATGGTAGTGTTTTGACAATCTATTTATTGAGTTATATACATATATATATATATATATATATATATATATATATATATATATATATATATATATATATATATATATATATATTACATGTAATTTCAAAAAACTTTAACAAACATAATGATAAAAATAAGGTATAAAATAAACTTGTGTTTTATCTCTTTGTTGGTGATTTCTATAAATAGAAATTGAAATCAATATTACTATTACATTCCTATGTTTATGCTAAATTTATTATCTTATACAATTTGAATTTAAATATTTTTAGCCTATTTATATCTCTTAATTCTAAAATAACTTAAACCAAGGGAAAATAGATTATTTTAATGCCTATCATGCTTGTATTAATTATTGGATGTGTTAAATGACAGGGAAGGATAAGGATCATGGCTTGAATTAACCCCATGTTTATAAAAATGTTTAACATAGGAAGAAGTAGACACATAAATATGGTACTAGAAACTTTATCAACATAACATTTGGAATAATTTGACATAGTTGTACTTTCCATATGAATTTTACTCTTGTGAACACTTTATCCTATCCATCTCTCCACCCATTTTATTTTCCAACCTAATTTAATAGATAAACATACTCATGATCACACAAGTTTGTGTAATAACATTTTATAATCATAAACTATATGTCTTCATATCTCAAATAATTGGTTTTAAATTATATTATAGTAGTGATAATAGCCAAATAGTAGTGGTTTATCACAAGTGTCTACATTTACTAGTAGCATAAAAAAAATGAGCAATTATTTTTAAAAATGGGAAGTCTTCATTAGGTTCTCCTAGAAACATTTCATGGGTTTGTCATAGTGGAAATTATCAAAAAATCATCTATAAATACAAATAAATATTAAATTCATACTCACTTGGTGACTACTTGGAAATCTAATTGAAAATGAAATTATCATTCTCTTAAGTCATTATAATAAAGGTATACACATTAAAAAGAGAATTCATAAAGACAAGTATTAATATAAATTCAAGTCAAAGATGCATAGGTCAAAGTTTTGAAATCCAAACATTAAATTTCATTCTAGATTGATAATGATGGTGAACACATACCTAGGTGGGAGAACTATGTGCAATTTGAGCCTTTTTTAGAGTATCAAAACATATAAAATGTTTAATCACTTAGCCAAGAGTGGTTGGGGTTTTTAAACCCAACATAATAACCTATTTTTTAAGGGTCATCTTATGGTCTAATGTAATATTAGGTTTTTAATGAAAGGAGAAGCAAAACATATATAAATACATAGGACATAATTCAAGTACTTGCATAAGAGGCATATACAAGTGTAGGGATAGTGATGTGAAGTTTCAAAAACCTTTAAAATAAATAGGGACACTTCTTTTAAGGATTGGAAAATATCAAATTTTGTAATCATATCAATTTCAATGATAACATCCACACAGGGTTTGTGCTCCTGTTTCATGACCTAAGCAATTATAAAGTAGACACAAACCATTTTTAGGGACAATGATGAAAAAACTGAAAAAAATAAAAAAATAGTATATTTATTCCATATTAATTTTTATATTTAAAAATTATCTAAGTGTAATTTCAATCTCTTCTTTTACATTTAGGTTTGTATGATTATTTCCCTATTTTGCATAATTTTAATATCCATAGTTTTTATTCATTTAGGTCATATTAGTCATAAAATAAAATATTTTGGTGAACCTAATCAATAAATTGGGCACAAGAAAACTCAATGTTATTTTTACCTTAGGGTTTCATATTTTTTAAGATTTCATATTAAGGTTTGAATTTTAGAAATGTTTTATAATTTTCCCTTATGAACATAAGCAAATCCTTAATATGATTACATTATATGCTACTAGTTTATATTTGTAATCCAAACTATGATTGTCATGGTTTTAAGTTTATTTCCTAAATTATACATTATTTTTACAATTCATGCAATGAATTGCAATAAATTTATCTAAACTAAAATTAAGGATCATATTACACATGATGAAATCTTATTTCTTCATAGTAACACATAATCCCTGAATGTTGACTTTTAAATTCTTCTAATTAATACACTAATATATTTTTTTCTTCTTCATATAAGACCTCATGGTAGTGATATATAAATTCCTTCTCCTATTGTTCACCCTAGGATTATATTAGATATATAGGTCCATGTTATCACCACATGAAGAGTTAGGGTGAATAATACTATAACATTTTTCATGAATATTGAATATTAAATTTTTGAAGTTTGTGATTACAAAGTCACATATTTCCAAACCATGAAAATTAATGTGATTAGTGTTACCATAAATAATAATACAACCCTTAAATGAGCCTATTCATAGTACCATAATTATTACACATCCAA
The DNA here is from genome assembly GCA_037957365.1 of Torreya grandis. Lineage (NCBI taxonomy): Eukaryota > Viridiplantae > Streptophyta > Pinopsida > Cupressales > Taxaceae > Torreya > Torreya grandis. The sequence goes on along the minus strand of JARHVA010001461.1, from coordinate 1,159,582 downwards.
TGTTTACTATGATGTATCTCATTGATAAGTTACACAAACAAGTACAAACCTTATCTCTAAAGGTCAAGTATGTTGAAGATAAACTTTCACATGACCAATATAATAATCAATCTACACACTCACACATATGCACGTGCATGCACACATGCATGCATGTGCACGTGCATGCATGCGTACACACACACACACACACACACACACACACACACACACACACACACACACACACACACACACACACACACACACACACACACACACACACATCCCCACTTGAAATGTATGTAGCTTAATAGATTTCATCTAAAACATGAGATTATAAAATTAAATAATAGATGACTAATGAATCAATAAATTGGAATAAGATAAACACTTATCCAAGTTAAATGCTTAGAAACATGATTAAAAATATATTTATGATATTACCTCCTAAAGATCCTTTGCAAATATCAAATTACTATTATGCTGGTGATGTATTTCATGGACATCCCATGGATAGGTGTCATGATATAATAATAATAATATAATATATTATTAGTAGTGGTGACCTTATATTAAACATTTATTAAATCATACCTAGAATCAATCACAACTTTAAATATTGAGCAACCAACTCCAATTGTGGTTCAATATTTTGAGGTTGAATAAAAAAATAAAAGTGACATAAAGAAGACTTGATTAGAAAAGAGGAACCTAAGAAGGAATTCCATGAGTAATATGTACCTAAGAATATTAATACTAAAAATGTGGTTTCCAAGGTGAAAACCAAAAATCCTCCTTAATTTATATAACCTTTGATTATTAGTCCTCACATAGACTATGAATAATGCACCAATCTCAAGGTTGAAAAATATTGTGAAGTTAATGTATGCAGCATGAAAATTCTCAAATATCTTAGATATGACATTGAACACTTAAATAAGAATAATTTATATTCACCACTCATAATATAATCCATTTATTTGCACGTAACTCTTGGTCTCAACTTACGTTTTATCATCTTCCACGTTGACCCTACTTTGGCCCTATACAATGCTATAAAAGGAAAATAATGGATAATATCCATGGTGCAATACTTGAAAATATTAATGGTCATATTAAATTTGATCTCTAAGGCAAAAATAATTCAATATTAAGAGAGGGAAAATATCCAAATCAAGAAGAAAAATTTGAAATCATTTCTTCAACTAGTTCTCAAACAGTGATATCTAATTCTTCTCACATATGCACTTGGAATGGACTACAATGCGGGAAATTTATACCAATGATGATGAAAATATTTAATATAAAAATGATATCTAATAAAATAATTCCAAAATATAGTATGTTTAGGTATACATACCCTCCTATAGATATGGAAGATGATGAGAATGATATATCTAGATTAGTTGATGTTGACAATTATGATATATATGATACAAAACATTGACATGGTAATCCCATTAATGAGATCATAGGTTAGCTGGGACATATAATAATTTAAAAATTAAAAAAAAAAAAAAAAAAAAATTGTTTTTCAAATGTTCCAAAAATATAAACCCTTAACCTATGCATGACATGCTATGCTAGTATACATATTGATTAATGGTGAATTACACATTTATTTTCTATGTATATTATTTTCATAGTATACATGAGCAAACTACAAGTTAAATATGATACATGGAAATACACATGCATGAAATTATTTACACCCATTGGCTACCTTTCTACATTGGGGATACATTATCACACTTATTGGGTTATTTCTTTTTATACTAGTCAATTAATCATAATAAACTATTACACATTACTTGATATTGATCATACTTTCTAGACTTTTATTTTCTATTCATATTGTTCTTTGCTCTATATATGATGCCATTTATTGATTATGTAGACTTAAAATTCATCTATACTTTCTTGATATTGATGATTATGACATTGTGTTATCATATATGTGTGATATACTACATGTATACAAATGAATTAGTCATTTTTCTCATGCGTGTGTGTTTTGTTTTAGAGGACTCTCTAGTCCAAGGCATAACCATGTCATGTTAGTGTTGGGTCAGAGCTACATCAATCCTTGATTGATTGTGTAATTCATGATTAAAATATTATGTGTATGTGTGGATACATATATGATTATTAATATGATATTCACACCATGTTATATATCATTCATACTTTTATTGTGTATGATTCCATGATTTATATCATAAATATAATGTGTTACTTTTTATTTTATGCCTCATTTATATATCTACTTGAAATGACTGTGAGAATTTCCTTGGATTACATGTTTCATATGTGCTTTAATGATCAAATATTTATATGGTGGCATATATTATCATGTTTGTATACATATTTTACATGATTAATTTTTAATATACAAAACACAATGCACTTAACTCTTTATTTTGAGATGACTAATTTGTAAGCTTCATCCATCATATCAAAATAGGGCATATAATGGGATTTTCTTAGAGATTAGGCCATATAATTTGGGTCATATTATGTTATTTAAACCAGACATATTGGATATATTGAGTCATGTGTGGGGAATTATACATAATTATGAGAAACAATTAGGACATTCAATGACATTTTTAGACATTATATAAATAAAATTGAGCACATTTGTTAGATTTATCAGATTAAGTACTTAAAAGACATTATATGACATTATGAACAATCATCAAACTAAGTCATCCAATTCATTATGATCCACTTTTATCAAGATCTTCCATATCAAGTCATTGTTAGGGTTTTAGAGAGGGTTAAGACCACCTTACAGTATAAATGATAATTCATAAATATTGCGACATTAATCGATAAACCAATGCTTGTAAATTTGAGTTAGGACCCTTCTTCAACTTTCATTAACTTATTAGGATCTCATTCAAAGGTTGAACATGCTAACAAACATAATAAAGTCCTTGTTAGGCCACTCATACCTCTGATAATGCTCACAACCTCTGAAAATACTCACAACCTATCATAACCTCTCACACCTTTGAAAATGATCAAACAAGCATACTTGCCTTAAAAACTAAATATTACTCCTCATTAGACCACTCTCACTCTCTCTGCTCATTAGGCCTTAACTTGTAAGTCACTTAAGGCCTTGAAATTGACCTTCTTGCCACTATATATGTACTGTTAAACTCACTCTCATGCCAAAAAACCTCACACCATGATCAAACACTAATTTTCATTCTTCATAGGTATTGAAAATATCTCATGACTCCTCATTAGGTTAGGTAGAGTCTAGAACTAGTCTAGATACATGCTAATCTTGTAGGTTCTACCCCTATAGACTTACTTTGAAGCTTTCTTGAATTTTCAATACTTCATAAACATGATCAAGTGTCCTCAAACATACTCTTAACTATATATGTACCCATATTAATAGGACACTATTCTCCTCTATGCACAAGACTAGTCATCTTATGTATAATCCTTCTCAATTCACCTCATGAATAACATTTTTTGACATCAATGTCAAGTCTTAATTAGTAAAATTAATCTCAATATTTTTTTATCATAGAGTACTTTAACTCAATACCATTTAAATTGGTACTGATAAAGGTAATGGGATGTTCATTATCTTACACCTTTTATGTAAGCACAACATCCATAATAAATTGTGAAGCAAATGAATAGAGATAGAAATCCTTACTAAAATCTAGACTAATTAGAACTAGAGCTTGAGAAATGCAAGTTTTGATCTCTTGGGAAGATATTTGGGATTTTGTTATCCACTTTATCTTAGTATATTCTTTAGCATAATTTTTAATGGTTTTACAATCTCTAAAAATCCAAAAATCAATTTTTACACAATGTTTGTCTCACCAAATAAGGAATTCAATTTCTTGTTATTAATGGTAGGAATCAAAATTTATATAGCCTTACCGAATCCATATCAATGGAGATCATATACTTGGTGATTATTTGGCTAAATATCTTACCTTTAGTGATCCCAAAGATGTTTTTCTTTCAATTAAGTGACACATCATACATTCTACATCTGTCAAACACCTTTTAGAGGTCGTCTATCTCGTTAGCTCTATTTTTGGAGAAAAAAATGAGATCATCCATGTATATGATGATTCACTTACCAACCAACACTTTAAAATAAAATTCCATGGATCTTTGAAATGTTTTTCCTACATTAATTAGGCTAAATGACATCCTCTTATAAGTAAAACTTCCCCACCTATTTGTGAAGGTAGTATTCATTTGATCTTTTGCCTCTAACAATACCTAATTGTAATAAGACAATCCATCCAAGAAGGACAACATCTCTTATCCAATTACCATTTAAATTACCTCATCTAATGAATGCAATGGGTAATTATCTTTGTCTGATGCTCTATTTAGGTTCTTAAAATTGACATATAGTCTAATTTATTCACTCTTTTTCTTAACGGGTACTAAATTATATACACAAGTAGAGTGCCTAATTGGGAAAGAAATTCTAGCTTCCAACCCCTTCTATAATGCCATTTGAGTTAAATTTTTCAATATTGGATTTACTAGCCTTTATCTTTGCCTAGAAATATTATGATTTGGCTTTAATGGGATAGTGTGAGTAATGACTCTAGGGTCAAAGACTTTTAGGTCTTCATATGTCTAGGTTATCAAATTTTTATATTATTCCAGTAGGTATTTGATATTTTATTTATTTATTTTAGTGAAACTCAAGCCTACATTCACCTACTAAAGGTGTTGGTTAGTGCCCAAATTTTATTTGGAAAAAAGCTAATTCAATTGTTATTAGTGGTTCTTACTTCTAATCTTGGGGGTCTAGATCAAAATATCACTCTAAGGAGACCATAACTAGAGTGATGTGGTTCTCCTTCAATTTAAAAACACCATCTTCTCCCATGTCTTTACCATGCATGGGTTTAACATCCTTTTCATCTATTATCTAAGTTTTTAAATATCTAGAGTTGTTCATGAATTGCACTATTTATTGGTTATCCTCAAACACCTATAAATTGACCACATTATATTGGATAGAGGGACAAGTAACCAAATCCTCTAAAATTTTATATATCTTCAACTCTTTGAGTGGTGTCAGATTAACATTTGAAGTTGCTAGTGAATTGAATGTTTGGTTCTTCTCTCTAGGAATGGATTCAGTTTTAAATCTTTCAAAGGACTCAATCAAGTCCCAAGATATGTGAATTTACTTATCTAGATACATGATATTATAATGATACCTATTCTTGATTTTATTCACCACTAGTTTAGAGTCACTAAAGATATGCAATAGTTTAACATTATGCTTGAGTGCAAACTATAAGCCAAATATTAGAGATTCATATTCTACTATATTGTTGGTGTATGGTAACTATAACTTGTACGTATAAAATTAATTTTTTATATTTTCATATTTTAGGGCCATGACCACACCAAGACCTTATTTTGATCTAGATTCATCAAAATGAAGAGTCTAAAGTTGAGAAGGTCTTAAAAATTTTGTTTATGTAATGCATGTTTTTGTCTAGTGGTAAACATGTATATGTCTATGTTGAAGATATAAAGTCTACCTTTTCATTCATGAAATTATACTCAATAATAAATCATCTCATATTTGGTTCATGTTCCAATCAGATTTGGTTGGATACCCATTTCCAAGGTAACTACATGTGTGAGAAGTTGGTGGTCATGTATCCATTCAATGTCTTTGACCAATCACAACTCAGTAACAACATGTATACTTTTAGAATGTAAACTACCAATATTTTGATGGTTTATTATACACATGGATTATATGCCAGCTAAATTCACATGTTCATTAATTCTCCAACACATGGTACCAAAGACTTGCCCAATTATAAGACCACTCTTTTTAACTTGTTAGGGTCAAACCTAACTTCTAACACACATCGATTGACATAAAATTATCCAAGGTGCCTAAGTAAAATAATAAATTATGTACATTCTTTTTGAATATTTTAATAGTTATAATAAATAATGATACTTTAGTTTTATCTTTAAATACCATCATATTGGTATACATAGCTTTGGATTTATTTGATGTAAAGGATATCTTAGTTATGTCTCTGAGAAAGAGTTCTCTTTGTTCGGTAATTTAAGCTAGTTCATGTAGGGTGATATTATAAGTAATATTATTAATGTCTTAAAAAATGTTGTACCCATCCATGCTAATGTTTATTCATTCTATAACTAGTTATATCTCTTAAGATGAGGTGGGTTGTTATTGGCATATGAGTCTAGAGTAATAGCATTATTATTTGGAGATGTTAAAGTAGTAATTGATTGATTTATCCTTAGAATATAATTACTCCTTTGGAACTAATAAAAAGCATGTATCTCATCCATGTTATCCTTTAGTTCATTTTCATCATCTTTTGGGAAGGTTAGATCATAGATCTCAAAAACCATCATTATTTTGAAGTGTCTAAGTTTAGTAGAGGAAGAAGGTTTTATTTTATGTGAAAAGTGTTTTTTTCCTACCTATTTATTTTTGAAAGATATTAAAGGTTGTGTATAAATTTATTTTGTCAATCTCATCATGTTTCATAATATTATGAACTCTACACCAATTAAGAATGGGTATTTCCATAATATTGATCTTTGACATCCTATTAAATGGGACATGTTGTTCTTGATTATTTATAGACCTATTGAAAGTCCTATTATATCTCTATAATCAGAAGGACTAATTGGTATTTTTTCCTCTTATGTCACCCATGATTTTTTTCATGTTAAGAAACTCATTACTCTATTTCTATACCATCTTCTATATTGACTCAAATTCTAATTTTGTAGAATCAAAATTTGTTGCTTGTGTTGTATTAATATTTAGTGGTATCAATGATTGATTCAATATTTATTGGTTAGGTGTATAATTATTTAAGAATCCAAGATGTTGATTAGGTAAATCTTGAGTTAAGGGCAACTGATTATAAACTAGGTTAAGGTTTTGGGCCACAATATTCTAATTTATATTCGGAATTGGATTGAAGGATAGAAAAATAGGACCAAGAGTGAGTAGGGATAAAGACTACATACAAGGGTTCAATTGTTTTTCTACATTGATAGATTCATCATAAGCCAAAGGCAATGTGTTAATATAAAAAACTATATGTATAAACACAATAGTCATAGGTTCTAGAGCATTCATTTACATCTCTAGGGATAAATCATCATTAAGTGTGTAATAAGTCTCAAGGTTGTTATACATATTTTAAAGTATATCATTAAAAACTCAAATTGGATCATTTGTCTCTCTCCTCATACTTGAAAAGTATTGATAAATAACACTTACATTGGTGGCCTAACCAAAGTGTGCCAAAAAAATGTTTTCACACTCTTCCTAATAAGTGATTAAACCTTCTAGAATATTTAGAAACTAGCTATGGGCCACATCTTATAATGTGAAGGGAAATAATTTCCATGCCACATATTCATGGGTTACATTCAAGATTCCCAAATTAGTTTTGAAGGCCTTGATATGTTCTTATATAATCATTCCTCTTGAGAGAGAAAATGAAGGCAAATAGTTCTCAAGGTTTTTGGGTAAGTCATGGATATATCCTACAACATTGATAGCATAACTAGTAAACCTTTTTGGAGCCTAAAATGGATCTTGAATTTGAGGTTATGCATGGGCCATTGAGAGTAATGGAAGATAGGGTTGTCTAGCTAGAGAGAGTGATGGATATTGGGGTTCTCTCCTAACTCCTTTACCAAACCTAAATTTTATATGGATTTCGAAAGGTGGGAATAATAAGTTAGTGTCTGAAGTTGACCTTGTATGTCTTTTAGATGCTTCTAGTGAAATTCAAGTGATTGTTTTCAAATAAAATATAGGCAGAGGTTCAACCCTCCTTATACCACTAGATTAAGCTTCTCTCTATTGATGTGAATTTTATGTACACCACATAAATTTTGTGGGGTAGACTCTAACATTTTAAGATCAATGAAAAAGTACTCACTCTAATGCATGACTTGTAGGGTATTGGGTTTTATAAATAGCCTATTGGTGGAATAGTGGTGAGTGAGGTAGATTTTTTACCGTTGATGAGTTAGAAATGGGTGAACCTAGATCTACTTAAAATTAGTGTAAGGATGATGTTTCTAATTAAGGTGGGAAGGAATTACAAAATAAACTCAAAAAGAGGGAAAAGAAGGGTAGAAAAGATAGATTGTGGACCATACTAAATGAGACCTTTCAAGACTATTACTTGAACTTAGGTAGGATAATAAATTATAAGAATAGTGTCTAATCTAACATAATATATCACACTAACAATAAACATAGTTAAGATTCAAAGGGAACCAAAATATAATATAACTAAACACATTAAATCTAAGTTTGCCAGGTTTGTTAGATTGTAATAACACATCTACAATGGGGATTATGATTTATGTGTAAAATGTACTTAGATCAACTATAACTTAATATTAATGACTATAAATAAAATATAACTCATACACAACCAAATAATAAGAAATTATAATGAAATAATTTCTTATACAATCCACAAGTTGGAGAAGAATCAAGATTTTGCACATCAAGACTAAATTAACAAAACTTCTCAAAATTTACTATTAATATTAATAGCCAAAATTATCATCCTTTTGGAATAGAATTATACAAGTATACATAATATTGGGATGGGGAAGGGCTCATATCTCAAGTGAAGTCTAAAAATACAAGTTTAAAGGTAGACTTGTATTATAATATCATGTAAAGCATGTATATACAACATTGATCACTCATAATATAATTATTCATCTAAATATAAAAAATATACATGTTAAATAAATTCATAACTAATAGTTTCATCTCAATTAGTCCATGCAAGTGCATATGTATAATTACATGGTTTTGATGTGGAACTACTAGAAGAATTTACACTATAATAAAGCTAATGTAGAAGATAACATGGATGGAATTAGAGTTGTAGCTAGAGTTACAACTGAGACAAACACTAGAAGTAGAATTGAGCTAAAAGTAGTTGTAGGAGTTGATGGAACTAAATTTCAACCTAATTTTATAATTAGAATAGGAATTTTAGCTAAAGATGAACCTAATGTAGCTATTGGTAGTGGTACATACATTGGCCTAGTCTGAGTGTGCATCAATGTATACATGGGAATATAAGTACTCTATGGTGGGGTTGACATGACCCCTAATACCCTATTTTCTTACTTAGATACATATATCTAAAGGTAAAGTTCATGACTTACTTTTAAGTCCTTATCAATGGTCTCAAAATCAAGTAGAGATATTATGAATAACTGAAGAATCTTATCCATTAGTTTATTGTGTATACCCAATACAAATCTAATGTCAACATGTATTGACTTAGTCCCTATAGTTTTATAACTCATAAAAATTGACTAGTTGCATTACCTCATCACTGGTTTTGTAAACTGTCCCCTAGATATCTATTTTAAAGCTACGTAATATTGCTTACAAAAGATTCTCAAAAATGGGTCTGGGCACCAATTTCCTATGTGAAGTGCCTACATGAATGTCTCTTAAGTTAATCAAGATAGAGATACCTTCCCTATCCTAGTTTTCAAATTGTTAGACTAAAGCCTACATTTCTTGATGCCATTCAAGTACACTCCCTTTTTAGAAAAATATAATTATGAACCCAAGAAAATTTAGATGTCATCATTAAATGAGGTGGTTATAATCCTTATTTCTTTATTATTGGATTATTAAACACAATTTTCCAATAATATATTTTATATTGTTAAATAGTTGAAAAATGTCTCCCTATTTGGATCAGGAGGTGGCCTTTGCAAACATTATTTAACTGATGGTATGAATAGCTTCCTATATATCCCCTATAAATTATCCATTATCTCTTTTGGGAATTAAACATTACTCACCTCTAGTTTCCTATACATGGTTTGATAAAAAATTATAAGAATTTTATTGATTACCCCTCTTGTTACATCCACAAAACTATAAGGGTATTCTCTAATCCTATTTGGATATGAATGACTCACCTTCCTTCTCTTAGTTAGAGAATATATCTTCTCTCTGATATAATTATATTTATTGACCCTCAACCATAAAATTTTTCTTATTAACTTTTCTAAAATTACTTATCTATCTATCAAAATAGAATTTAATTGTAGGTTTCTATGTTATTACCAAGTCTTGTCTTCTGATTTCTTCTTCCTATTGAAATTTCTTGATCCATGAAAGAATACTTAGTGCAAATTATTTATCTATTTATTTTATTTACCTTGTAGATGGTGCTTGTTGAGTTGGTTAATGTCCTTAGGGTAGTTTAAATGGATGGCCCTATAGGTATCATATCCTTTGGGGAGGATTTCCCTATTACAATAAAAAGAAGAATAGATTTCTTCCAAACACTAAACTTCTTTTGGATTGGTGTATCTATGATGTATTTGTCCTTCCCCTTTGATTTTTGCACCTAAACTATAAGTGTATCCATGTTTGTGGCTCAACCAATGGCCATTCCTATTTGTGTATATGGCCTAAGAGAGGTGATTTATGCAATAAAAATAAAGGTAGAAACTAGGTTTCAAAATTTACCCCTTTGCTTGGCTCAAGGGACTGAGAATTTGTCTTGGTAATGCAGGAATAACTTGAGGCTGGTTTATTTGTCTTAAAGAATGTAAATAAGGTGTTATACCAATTGTTATTGCATAAATTAAGTATGTTTCCATATAATGTGGACTTGGATGACCTATAACCAAGAAAGGAATAGTTGGAGTATTAACTACTGTAGTTGTCATTATTATGATATGAGGTGAAGAACTTAAAAATGTAGTTGGGGATGGCCCTTATACAATAGATTACAGTTGTGACTCTACCTCTCCCATTGCATCTCCCTCTCTATCTAAAAAAAGTTCAATATCTACCGATATATCTTCCTTTTAGTTGATCTCTTTATATCATTTTATCAAATTTGTTCCCCCTGATTGGGCACTAACTATTTAATCCTTTAAATCTAATTTTATTGTCTCACTAACTAACCATGCCTCTTTTTTTCTATTTCAGAGATCCAGTCATCTTCATTGGCAATTATTCTCTCTTCCTCTTCATTGTCATAGACCATTATAGGGTATGATCTTTATTTACCCCTTCTTATATCCTCCTCTTCTATAAGTACTTATGTTGGTTCTTCACTTCCATATTTTAAGGAGAAATAGGTGGGGTTTTGGGATTCCTTCATATGTAAGTATTATTTTGGTATCAGTAAAGACTAGCCTAACAATAGGTGGAGTGGAAAATTAAGGAATGGAAAATTAAGGAATGGAAATTATAGGTGGTGATGAAGTTGTGAGAGAAGTCACTCCTATAAAAATGATAGATGGTGAAGTTATTTATCATATAGGCTAGGATAATGTTATTGGTGTTGATAAATAAGGAGTAATATGTACTTGATATAAGAATGAAAGAAGAGTTACCTATTTTGAAATGGTTAGTCAAGATAAAGGCACCATAAAATATATACTAGTTTTCTACTTAGACTTGTAGGCCTTTCTTCTTCAACTGTGTTGTGGGGAGATGGAAATAATTGTGTGTGTAGGGGAAGTTCAAGGACTCTCCACTGTCTTTTTAACATTATATACCCTAGATGGGATAGCTTCTTCTTGTGTTATTGATTTTGATTGAGGAGGGGGGTCCATGGATAGGTTTTCAAACCCATTATTTATTCTCAATCCTTTTAACATCTTCTCTAGTGATAGTAAGTTCATACTAGATCATTTTCACCATAATAATAGAAATGTTGGATCTACACATCCTTGTGGCCATTTTAGAATTATATTTAACATTCATAAATATGTTATCATAGCCATAAGCCTAGTGCCCATAGTTGATCTTGGTTTTTACTTCATATCATATAAGGTACTCCCTATAAAATTTCCTTAGATCCTAGTGTTTGTAGGGTGCCCATTTGATCCCATAACAAGCACTAATCTTTCTAACCAATTGGATATGCTCCAATATTATGTATTACATCATGTTGATATGAACAAGGTTTGGATGAATGACTTCCTACTTTTCCTTCCTTATATTGGTGTTAATTCTAATAGCCAAATGAGCATCAATTTCATGCTTAATAAATTTATCAAGCACAATACTTGGTAGGTATAAAGGGTATGATATAGTAAATTCTATTCTAATTATTATACACTCAATGTACAACTAGTAGTCACCCATTTTAAAAATAGGCTTCTTTATTTGATCAAATAATCTAGGCATATTATTTTCCTAAATTCCTTGATAAATCATAGGGTAAAAGGTTTAAGAAAATTCCTTAATATTATTATTAAACCTATGCACGTGGATAATATTGAATTCATCACATATACTATTATAAGGATACTTAAATAATGGTTTCTAGGTTTCTTGAAATGATGTGTAGATTGTCACAATTATAACATCCATGACAAATGATATCATATAGAAGTTTATATTTAGAAAACTTCCAAGATTGTTGATTATGAGAATAAATTTGGATTTGATGATATCTCCAATATATATGAAAATTTTGGATGTTTAAATCATGTATAGCAATGTGACCCATATCTCATTAATTTGGGAAAGGGTCTAAAACTTGTATATTTTATTTAAAAGGGCCATAACAATTATTACCCCTAGCTTGAAGACATCTATTAGAATTGGATAGGTGGGCCCTTAGACATAAAATTCACTTGGGTTACTAGCCCATTCTTGAAACTTGTTGCTAACATTATTGTTGAAAAACCATGTGTTCACCATATCTTGCCTATTTGTCATCTTAGGCACTAGAAGACTATAATAATCCATGTAGGCATTACCATTCATATATGAAACTAGTGTTTTGTTTAGCCTAAAGTGTAGTAATTTTACATAAATTTTTTCCATTTATAAATAAATCAAAAAATAGGTCTATGCATGGTATTACCTTGGTCTTGGATGTTGCATTGTTTAAACAAATTACTTTGATGTCTAGCAACTCATCTATGTATCTCTGTGTGAATATAGATAACTAATCCTTATCTTTATAGGGTTAGTCTACATTGAACACATACAAAATGGGAGAATAATGTTTAAATTTATGGTTTAGGTCTACTAAAACAAATGATTTATCATTATCTTTATTTGACCCTATAATAGAGTATGTAGGGAGATAAGAGACCTATCAAGCAAGAATGCCATGTGAGTGGAAGTGTAGCAAAACCCACTTTGGGGCCAAGTGTTATATATGAAACTTTACCTTTCAAGATTGGTCATCACAATGGGATAGGTTCTAGGAGATTTAATGGCATGGATATTGATATGACCCTCTAGATCAAGCTAAGAGAATTAAGAGATGTAAGAGAATTAGACTTCAAATGCGAATTATGAGTTCATAACTCCACTTTTATGTTAAATGTAAAATACAAAGTTGAATCTCATGATGAGGTATTTACAATGGTGATGGTTTTGAGTCCTAGTTATACATGAAACTTATATGGTCCACCAATGAAAGTTATGGTGGTAGGACCAATGAACCATGAGCGCAATTAGGAGCATAACAAAAAGTTAAAATAGAGGTTCTCCAATTCATATAAGAATTAGGGTCTATTTTGAAATAAACAAAATGAGGTACCTTGATATTATGAATGGTTGTATATTTTAATATATTAAGTTAAAATCTAGATTTTTCATGAATCCCTTGAGTGGAATGTATGGAATCTATGTTGATTGATTATTTTTTTTATGTTGTACTGTTTAACATTATAATCAGAATTTATGTTAAAGGGAAAACATAAATAAATTGATTCTTGATTTATTTGTCATAAAATAATTTGATATATGAGAATTTTGTGTTAAAATTTATTTAATATTATGTGTTATTTATGGCATTATAATATAATTATATGTTGAGATAAACAATCATAGAATGATTTGATTATTGTTCTATCTTAACATACATATCAGATATGGGATGAATTGTATTCTTTATGATTGTTTACATCTTTTACAATTGCATGGTGTTTTATTAATCTAATTTTAAGTCTTTATTTTTGGCTTTGTTGGATAACATTAGGTACATATATGACTATGGAAATGGATAACTCATATACATACCCCCTGATATCATTATTGGCATGATCATTAATAGAGAGTACTATGTGGGTGAAAATAAATTAGATTATTTAATTTGAATTCTATAATTAAAACTTTGGCCAAAATAATATTATAGTTGTGACATTTTAATTTTAATGTAATTCTAGTTTGCATTCTTTGCCGATATCATTTAGATAGAGGAATGGATTTCATGTTCTATTTGATTATTGCATGTAATAATGTTAAGTTTGCACATAGGTTCTAGTTGTTTCTCACTATCTATATTATTCTTATCTACTCCTCCATGAAGGGTAGGGCTACTTATAGAAGGGAGGCATATAGGAGACTATTGGTCTGTCATTGGAGGTAAAGAATTTGGATGATGTTCTTCCTCTTTTATTTGATTCAACCATATGAAATTACACTCAGGATATGCGATGAGTCATGGAGTTATTTTATGTAGCTCATTATATATTTTTTACTTATTTTTATGTATATTGGACATTGTATGTTATTATATAGTGAAGCAATAACTTGGTGATCTAAAAAAAAGCTTAAAATAAATATAGATTCAACTAACACCAGATGGGAATAATTAATGACTCTTTTCATAACATAGTGGTTATCTCAGCTTTATTTCGATTAGAAATTGAAAAAATTTTAGAACCTAAAACAAGGAGACTTGTCAATGAACAAGTACTAAGAGCAGTTTATTAAGCTTTTGAAATATGTTCTATAATACTAGAAGGATGAATGTTTCCATATTAGGAAGTTTATTATGGTCTTAAAACCCTAAATTGGTTGAGAGGTGGATGTGCATAGACCATCCACTAGGTACTAGGTGTTTAAAAAGGCTATTAGGTAATAAATAAAGATAAAATATCTATTAGAGGTCAGAGAGAAGTATAAAAAAATTGGTATTTCTAAAACATATTTTAATAAGAATATCTAGAAATAAAATGGAAATACCAAGAATTGGTTCAATAGTTAGAATTTAAGGTTTGCTAATACTTCAAGGAATAGGGAACCAAGAGGTAATTTTAGATAAGGTTTTAAGGGTAAAAATTAGTATGAGAGGAATGGATCTTAAGAGGATGATTTACTTGTGTAGGTGATCATTACACCAAAGAATGTAGTCATTGGAAGATAGATGGAAAGAACAAGAATACAACTTATTCATAATAGGGAACCTTCTAATAGTGTATCCGCATAGTGGTAGATGATAGGCAAGTTGAATTCTAAGCCTTTCACATCAAAGTATCAGGTACTCTTTTAGGTCATCCAATTACTATTCTGATTGATACTAGAGATATTAAAATCTTTATCTCTCTTAGAATATTGAGTAAATTATCTAGGGAGGATAGTTATATATAAAATGCATGATCAATATAGTATTGGAATGAGTCCAAATTCAATTTTGAAATATGTATCATGGAGGTTGAAATCCAATTTCTCAACTTAACCATAGTAGTGGATATTTATGCAACACCACTAGGATCATATGATGTGATCCTATAAGTTAATTGGATTTATGGGCATAAGGTCAAAGTGGATTGATTATTTTTAAAATTTTGAATGCCTATATGATTTGGGAAACCAAACCTAGATCTAAAGAAGTTAGAGGGAGTTGAAGCTTGAGAAAATTTATACCATTTAGTTAAAAAGGGCACAACATAAGGGATTTAAAGTATTTCTTATCAAAATGGATGAATTTAAAGAATCCAAGGAACCCACCTTGGAAGATTATCCATTTCTACAAGAATTTTAGGATGTTTTTTTTCTAGATGAATTACCAAGGTTACCTCTAAAAAATGAATTTAATATCACTAAAGATATAATTCCATGGTTAAAACCATAGTATAAAACACCTAATAGCATGAAAATAATTGAGCTAATTGATTTGAAGGCACAACTTCAATAAATGTTGGAAAAAGGTTTACTTTGACCAAGTGTTTCACCATGGGGTGCACCTATATTTTTTTATCAATAAGAAGGATGAAACCTTCACTTATGCCTTGATGAAAACATGATAAATAAGGAAATGATCAAAAACATGTATTTTTTGCCTTGCATCAATGATATTTTTGATAAAATGTGTGGTGATATAGTATTTTTTAAGATTGATGTTCAAGTAGGATACCATCAGTTCAAGATTCAAGATGAATATATTCTAAAAATAGCTTTTGGAACTCCTTGTGGGCACTACAAGTTCACATTGATACTTTTTAGGTTAATGAATGTAATGGTAACATTCATGAACCTAATGAAAAGTGTGTTTATGGATTATCTTAATCAATTCATTCAAGTCTTTTTGGATGACATCTTCATCTATTCCAAGAATGAGGAAGAGCATGTTGAACACTTATGATTAGTTTTGAAATGGTTGTATAAACATAATTTATATGCTAAGTTGTCCAAGTGTGATTTATTTTAGAAAAGAGTATAATAATTAGGATACATAATACTTGTAGAGGGAATTTTAGTTGATCTAACTATGATTAAGGCCATCATGGATTGGACAACACCCAAAAATATGCATGAAGTGCATAGTTTTATGGGATTGACAAGGTACTATAGGAAGTTTGTACCTAATTTTCATAAGATAGCTAACCTAATCACCTCTCTTCAGTGGAAGGAACAATTTTTTTGGTCATATAAGTGCAAATAAACCTTCCAAGTTATAAAATAGAGGATTAATTATGTACCAATTTTATAGATTCTAGATATGAATGGGCATTTCTTAGTGATAATTGATGCTTCAAGTGATGGACTAAGAGGTATCTCATGTAGGATAGTCTAGTTATGGCCCATGAGTCTAGGAAACTAAAACCTTATTGAGTTAAATTATGCTCCTAATGATCTATAACTGATTATTATAGTACATGCCTTATAAGTGTAGAGGCATTACTTATTGGGTAAACCCTTTGAAATTAAGATTGATAATTTTTGTCTTAGTTATATTTTCACCCAACCTAACCTCAGTCATTATCAGAGGTGGTGGTTAAAGTTCCTATCATATCATGATTTTGATATCAACTACATTAAGGTAAAGAAAATGGAGTACTAGATACCCTTATTCATAAAAGATACATTATAGCTTTGGCTATAATTAGAATCACATTTAAAAATTAGGTAGTAAAATTCTCACCTAGTGATGATTTCTATTAGCAAGTTAAGAAAACTTTGAATGAAAACTCATATGATCATAGATATCAAGGTTTTTAGTTAGAGAATGATGGAATTTTAAGGTACAATGGTATGATTTATGTGCCTAATAAGGATAATTTGAGGAATATTATGCTTAATAAATTTAATAATACTCCATATTCAAGACATTCTAGAGTAACTAAGATTGTATCAAAGTTAAAATGTCTATATTTTTGGAAAGGAATTAAAAAATATGCATATAATTTTATATATAGATGCTTGGAGTGTCAGCAAGTCAAGGCTAAACATGTGCATTCAACTAGGTTTTTATACCCACATTCCATACCTAAATGGAAATGGCAAGTGATCAACATGGACTTTTACAAGGTTTGCCTATGTTCAATAATGATCATGGTATGATCTTGGTATTTGTGGATAAACTAATGAATGTAGCTAATTTTATTCCTATAAATATAATTGATGATGCACCCATATTTTATAAAAGGTTTGTAAATGAAATTTATAGATTACATGAGTTTACTAAACATATTATCTTGGATAAAGACCCTAAGATGACTTATAGATTTTTGAAAACATTAAATTCAGCATTGGGAACTCAAATAGAATGGATAAATTAGATATTGGAGGATTTGTTGATAATGTATTACATGGAATATTAATACACGTGGGAATAATACCTACCTTTTCTTGAGTTTTCTCATAATGACTCTTACCATTTAACTGTTAAAATGATTCCTTTTAGGGCATTATATAATAGGAGATGCAAAACACCAATTAGTTGGGATAAGCTGGAATAAAGGGTGATTTTTGGACTAAACATGCTTGTTGAAATGGAATATCAAGATAAATTAATAAGGTAGAGATTGGCTAAAGCCAATGATAGTCAGAAAAGCTACATTGATCTGGAAAGAATAGAAAGGTAGTTTTTAGTTGGGGATAAAGTTTTTTTGTAGGCTAAAACCTAAAAAAGTGTAATAAAGTTTGGAAATTTAGAAAATTTGTCACCAAGATATGTGGGGAATTTTGATGTCCTACAAGTAATCAATTGTGTATCCTATAGGCTTTCATTTCCACCAGCTCCAGAAAAAATGCATAATATTTTTCATGTTTCATATCTTACAAAGTATATTATGAATTGACACATGTTTTGGATTGGAATGCATTATAGGTTCAGGATCTAGGGGTGATCAAAGTAGAACCAATTAGAATAATTAATACTCATAATATTAATTTGCATACTAAATATCATAGTGTAATGTCTAATGGGATCAATATTTATAGGATAGTGAAACATGGGAAGACCATGAAGAGTTTTTAAGGTTATTTCCTCATTTGTTTACTTGATTTTTTATTGGTTATTATTTGATTTATGTCTTTGATTATATAATGCAGATAAAATAAGGGGTTGAACCCTTATAAAACAAAAAAAAAACCCCAAAGGCATCTGCACAAAAGAGCCTTGAAATAGTTACACCATAGCCCACTTAACTAGCATAAATAACAAAGACAACATAACCAAACTAAAGATTGTATGAAGAAGCAGAGAATAAACAACATAAAAGAAACCAAACTAAGGATAAATATTCTCCCATATTTTAGCCATAGATTCAGTAAATTCATCCAAATTTTTGAAATCATCATCTTTATCCTCCACAACTATAGTCTCAAGATCCTGCAACATAGAAATATTAATTAACACAATACACCTAAGCATAGTGGAAATTGAGTGTTCTAATTTCTTAACATGACCCCTCAGGGCATCAATGTCATTCCTATAATCAACACCTTCCCTCATCTCATCAATAGCTTCCTCCACAAACATCCTTCCCCCTTCATTAGTATTATCCTTAGAATCACCAATAGTACCACCAAAAGCATCAGTCTATTTGTTCCCATTCTTACCCTCTACATCTTTAAAAATCTACATCTTCAAAAATCTCCTCGACTTTAATAACCTTGGCCTCATCCTCCTGGGTGGATTATTTAGAAGCACTCTCTAAATAATCAATAATTTTAGCTTTTAGTGTAGATTTTCTAGCAATCCTTCCTAACCTCCTAACCTTAGAGGACAATCCCTCCTTATCCTTGGTAATCATATTAGTTTTATTCCTAAGTCCCACAGGTGTACTACTAAGATTTTTGGGGGTCCCCATAGCATGCCACATAGTTTCCTCTTTCACCTCCCTAATTTTCCTCTTCCTACTCTTCACACTAATTTTAAAGACCAGAGTGTGGATAGTGGTCACCATGGTAGTCTCCTCATTAGATAGAAAAGGAAACCCCTTTCATCTTATGAGAAGTTAGGGAAGGGCAAGGCTCTTTAGATATGGTAGTATCATTAAGGTTGGTATAAATTTCACCGCTATGAGATTGGATAGGCTTAGGTGGCTCTAAAGCAAGGTGGAAATTATATAAGTAGAGAATAAGACCTTAGTTTAGGGGAATGGGTTTCTTGGAGGGTTTCTTAGTTGACTTAGCTTTAACCCTATAAAATAAATACTCAAGGGAAGACAATAGATAGAATGGGAAGCTAATATGAGCATTACATCTAAAATGATTCAATAAAGGAAGATGATAATTGTAGAACCTAATAAACCACCCCTCTAGAGTGAAGTATTTCATAAGGAGGAAACACATTTCATCCCATAGCTCTGGCATTTTGGCCCATTTGAATCCTCATTGGTAAGGAACTAGTTCTTCACCTTCCTTAAGGAATAACTTTTGGTTAGAATGGTCCACAACTTTCACTTTCCTTCATAGCTTGGTCCCCTTAGTCGACAAGGTAGTAACCATAGCAATAACTTTATCAAAAATCTAAAACCCAATTCTCCTAACAGTGACTCTATGGCTATGCCAATACTAAGCGAATTACTTAGACAAATTTTCATCATAGCCATTAAGCCATTCTAAAAAAGGGCTAATACTACCTTCCTTATAGTAGTGCTAGACCACAACATTGTCCTTAAACTCACAATAGGAAATTGGTTCCATTAGAATCCTATCTCCTCCCATTATAGCCTTCTAAATAATGACATAGAATCCCCAAAACAAAAATTCACAAAGTTATTGTAGGCTTCAATTGGTCCTTCAAAAGGTGGCTCTCATTAATGATAATACATGAAAACTTCTTATCATAATTCTTTATCAAACTGTTAATCTCATCATTTTATTTATGTTAAAACATTATTTTATAATGTTAAACTTGGTCATATTTCAAAAAAATTGTTTGAAATAAGTGTCATTAGGATGATGACCAATTTTAGGGGAAAGGATGTCATATCCATTTTTTCCTTATGGATTTTTAAAACATTAGAGGATTGTGTTTTGATTTTTAATAGATATGTTGTTTACTCAGAGCTATATTAGTTTATATTTTTTGGTTAATGGATAAATATTTATTTTGATGAGTTATTACATTATGTGTATGACCATGATTATTACATATTTATGACATTAACAATTATTATAGTTACATGCTATTTTTTTTCATGATATAGACTAAGTATAGGTTTTTTTGATGAGTTGAATGCATGATTTTTATACCCTTGTTGACAGTGTGGAGGGAGACTATCATTAAAGAGGGGAAAGAAGATAGTTATATTGGGGGTAAAGAGAAGGATACAAGGAACCCACACACACCATAGTAGGTTTTGACCAATTTTGCCCAATAGGCAAAATTTTGCCCCCTTCTTCCCTTGATATTCATGCCAGTCATTTTTAGGTTGCACAGGTTCATGTCTTAGTTCTTCAACACTTGGTTCATCCATCTTCAAGTTCAGACAGGTCACTAGTTCATCACTTGGTTCATTGGCACACATGGTTGTAGAGGATAGGCACTTCAAACAAAATAAAAAAACTGCGTAAGTTCAAATTTGTCTAAGTCAAATTTGTATAAGTCTTGAATTCCTTTTGACTTTTTATGTGAAGGAATTCCTTCAAACAAAAAGTCTGAAGGAATTCAGGTGCAGTTCTAAACAAAGCACAGACCCAGGAAGAATTTCCATGGACTTTTTGTCCACAGGAAATTGTCTGCAGACAAAATCCCATAGAAAATACAAGGCAAAGACAAAGGTCCATAGGAGCCCATGAGTAATTCAAAGCAAAGAACAACCCATTGAAGGACCCTGAAGGGCAGGTGCCCTTGCGGGGAACTCTCGACCAAGATACAAAGGGGCACTTTCGAGGGCTAGAGGGTCACCTTCCCTTCGAGAAGGTGCCAAAAAATATATAAGGTAAAAAAGTGCCCACAGAGAGGGCCAAGGAAAGCAAGCCATAAAAAGGATAGCAAAAGACCTGAGGACATCTCAAAGTTCATCAAAATTGACAAAGCAAATTAGTTGTTGGTTTTCAACCTGATGATAGCTGTAAGAGCATCAAAATTAGTGCAATGAAATAGCTATTTGCCTTCAAAGTGAGAAAGTGTTAACCATGAGAGCCCAGAATGTATTGACCCACCAAAAGTTCACCCTTGAGGGCCAAAGGAGCTAGAAGAGACAAAATTGAGAAAATACAAAGTGACAAGCATGGAATGAGCAAGCAGTTAGTCTAATGGCAAAGGGAAGTACCGATTTGAGAAGTGACTCTAGCAGGTGAATAGTGCCTATGAATTGATCATTGGGGACACAAACAGCTAGTAATGCAATTGGTTTCTCCATTTTACATTTAATGAGTAGACAAATTGTGTATTGACCTTAGAAAAGTAGATTTCAAATAGATAAAGGGTAGTTCATTAATGTTTTGAGTGACTTGCTCTTCCCAATGAAGGGACGTGATAGGCCACTTGTAAAAATGGAGTGCCAAATGGGCCTCTTTTCTTCTCATATATATGGAGGACTTGTCATTTAACAAGGAGATCTTTCACATCTTGTGAGGCATAGCCTTGGAAAAATTTCCACCTAAATCAATAAATGCATTTTTTACCTCTATCTTGGATAGATATATCTAAGTATGTCTTGAGTGTTTGTTTGTGTTCAGTCATTATTTCTTGATGCTTTCACAGGTTCAACACCATCATACCTATTGTTTATAATGTTCCATCTCTGCAGTTGATAGGAGAAGAGTAGTATTTAGAACTAAAAAATAGAGGAAGTTACTTACAGTGTGAATTTCACAGTACCTTGGTGAATCTCTATTTTTTGTGTTTTCATGAAAGCCTCCCTACCAATTTCTTGCAGCCTGGTCCTTCTACCAAGTGTGAAGTGTATGTATGTATTTGTCTAGTTTTAAGTGTGGATGTGATAAGGTCAACTTATTTTGGTGCATCACCTCTTTAGTGTAGTTTGTTTTCCTACAATCTCTCTCTCTTTTCATCCCCCTCCCATTATATCTATATATATGTATGTGTTAGCACTTACTGGAATGAACATGATGCATCAAAGGGAGTTAGCCCTTATCTAGAGACTCTCCCCTCTAGCTTTTCCAGTCCCACAAGTGAGAGGGGAGTTTCCATAGTTGTGAGGAGAAGGCAGGAGCTCAGCCTCCTACCAAGGGTGCAATCTTCTACATCAACAGTTTTGGCAAGCTCAGTGGGACCCAGTTTGACAACTCAGTAAGGTTTTAGGATTTATGCTAGTCCTGTCATAGAAAATCAAGTTTTCTAACATCTAGTGACTCCACTAGTAAGAGCTTTAATTTTCAAATAAAGACTAATTTCTTAACTTTCTATGCTTAAAGTCACCACAAGGTCTGCTTCTAACGGGGTTCCTTTCAATTTCATTGAGTTGCCTTTAAACTCTACCAAAAGACTAAGATTTGAGAAGACCCATCCTTATCCAACAAGCTATCTATTAAGACCTATTATAAGGGATGCATATGTAGTAGATCCCCAGTTACAACCCATCCCAGCTATGTCTTTGCCTTTTATGGATTTTCTTGGTCAAAGCCCCTTAAATCTCGCATGCTATGATCATATTCTAGGAACAACGCTAAAAAATGTACCTTCTTTCGATGGAGAGGGGCCCATTATAGTTGTTGAGCATA
Source organism: Torreya grandis (assembly GCA_037957365.1). Classification (NCBI taxonomy): domain Eukaryota; kingdom Viridiplantae; phylum Streptophyta; class Pinopsida; order Cupressales; family Taxaceae; genus Torreya; species Torreya grandis. The sequence goes on along the minus strand of JARHVA010001461.1, from coordinate 1,136,382 downwards.
TTAGGAATATTTCTAACCTCTACAATATTCACAACATCACAGATGAAAATATCACCATCAGATTGCTAGCATTGTCCCTCAAAGGCAAGGCTCTTGATTGGTACATAACTTTCCCTATAAATTCAATACTTTCTTGGAATGAATTGGGCACTTAGTTGACAGACCATTTTCGGGAAAAGAGCGATGGCCTCTCACTTGCTGAGCAATTGATGACCATAAAGAGAGCTCCACACGAGTATATGTAAGATTTCAACACATGATTTCAAAAGACTTGGGATAGAATTCCCATCCTAGTAAGACTGACTCCTAGCTATGATTTCTTATATTATTTAAGAGCATTAAATATTGATATTGTTGTGATGATCCAATCCATGGGAGGGCATATACTACCAGTTGCTTATGACATAGCCATATCAGCTGAGAATTGCTTAGTATAAGCTAGGAAAATATCCCTTAGGCCTCACATGCCACTCTTCCTAGAAATGTTGCCTCCAATCTAGACTGTTGCTTCCACATTAGCCCCTCTACCTAACATTGAGAAACCAGCTATTTTTTCATCTAATGAGCTTCAAAAAGTTAAGATTCTATTTTAGAGCATGTCAAATGAACTTGTAGCTCTTAAAAGGTATCAAGCTCAAAGCAACAGACCGAACAAGGGATACCAGCATTATGGTCAAGCCCCTAGACCCCCTTTTCAAAACTATAATCAAGGACAGGGTCAGCTCACTCAGACGAAGCCATTTCAAAACTACAACTCAGGCCCCCCTTCATCATCTAAAGTCATGATGCCAGTTTAGAACAATCTAGTACAGGAGTAGCCAAGTTGTTCGACCATGGGATATGGTTAAGAATAGGTTGTTTACACAAATGAGATGATGAATTATTTCTAGAATGCAAACAATCAAGTAGTTTTTCATTCCCAAATTTTTGAGGCTCCAACTCAACCAACCATAAGTAACAATTAGGCATAGCCTGATTCTACCCTCATGAATCATCTAGAAGGGGAATTTTATTCAGTGAATTATGTGGACATTGTAGGCAATCAGGCTGACTATGTTGTAGCCAACACAAGATTTAAGAGAAGAGCAATGGGAGAAGCCTAGGCTACCACTCAAGGGGTAGCAACACCTTCTCCATTACACTCCAATTTAAAAGCCCCAAACTTTAGATAGTTGTTTATACCTTCAGCCCCTCAGCCTACAACTCAGGCTGGAATCAGCCCCAAAGAAAGCTTGAAGGGAGGTAGTCCCCAGGTCAATATAGTGGAATAGATGAAGAAGCTGCATATGAACATCTATTTATGGGATTCATTGTCTCTTCCAGGATAGAAAGACGTATTGAAGAAGGAATTACATGAGCTAGATCGACAAGCTGTCCCAATGAGTACTAATAATGTCTTGATGACAAATGGACAGCCTTCCACTTTAGATCAGGTAAAAAAGGAAGAGAAAATTCCCCCTTTCTATGTATCCTTGGTCATAGGGGATTTCTTGGTACACAACTGCATTATTGATAGTGGGGCTAGCACCTTAATGATGCCCAAGTGCATAGCTGACAAGATGGGACTAAAATATGAAGAAATGAACAAAGGAATCCTATAGCTAGATGGGACACCTGCAAAAAATTTGGTATTTTTAAGGGCTTAGGCTTGACATTGCATGCTTGCCTAACCTTCTCAATCCCCCATGATATAGTGGTAGTGGATGTTCCTCCTTATTTCACAATTTGCTTGTCTAGGGACTTCACATCAAAGATAGGTGGCTATCTAGCGGTGAATTGGTCATATCTAGTTTTTAAAACCAAGTATGGGACAAAGGTAAAAATCAAATTTGAGCCACTCTACAAGGACCATCTAGAACCATATTTTCCCAAGGCAGTGAATGTTAGTTACACCATTATCGACCTAGAAGAGTCCCAAATAGACCAATCTCCATCCTCTACTCTGGAAGGAGTTGTAGACCTACTCTTGGATGAGTGGGGAAAAAATAAATTCAAACATGATCCTTACAAGTTCATAGAGGATTCAGACCTTGGAGTCTACTGCATGCATGAGGAGGGCACCTTCATACCAAATATAATGAAGGCACGCCAAGAGGACCTAGGCCTATGGCATCTATATTTTGATAGTTCCATAAGTAAGTTGGGTGCTGGTGGTGGGCGATGTTAATCTCCTCTTCAAAGGATAGGTAATTTTTAGCTTTCCATTTTCAATTCTCTTTCACAAGCAATGTTGCAGAATACGAGTCCCTTATCCATGGTCTAGAATGGGTAAGAAAAAGAGGGATCAAGGAGTTGCAAGTTTTGGGAGACAGTGAGCTGATTGTAAATCAGGTGAAAGGCCTAAATCTAAACAAGAATTCCTTGCTAAAATCCTACAAACACAGGGTCTAGAACTTGGTGGAAGATTTTTTCACTTTCAATATTGCTTCCATTCCTAGAGAGCAAAACAAACAAGTGGATAGACTAGCAACAATTGGTGCCTAGTTTGATGTTTCAAAGGAAATAAGTCAAGACTATGGTTTGTGCCACTTAAAGGTGGTAGTTCGTCCCTCTGTCCCTAATAACATTTCAAATTGGTAGGTTTTTTAAAATGACCAGCAAATAGCTTTCTTCTTGAATGAGGAAGATGAGTTCACAACACAGAATTAGGTGAAGTTGTAGTAGCAATATGGCAACTAGATTGTTCAATTGAAGAACAATAAGCTTCCTAAAGGTTTGGTTACTCTTGAGAGCATCTTCAATCAAGATGACCAATTGAAGAATGACAAGGCATGCATCACAACTAAAGAGGAGAATTATGAAAGGGTTGAGATCTTCAAGGACAAGCTACTTGTGCTTAGAAAACTCTACACTATTCAAGAAAGGCAGGCTTTCATTTTGCTATGTTAGGAGTTCTTTAATGTCTTTGCTTAGAATTACAATGATTTGAAGGGCTTCAAACCAAGACTCACCTAGCACACCATCAAATTAAAATAAGGTGCTAGGCTAGTCACGCAAAAGCAAAAACCTGTCAACTCAATGATTGAGCCCCTCATGCAGAGGGAACTAGCCAAATTGATTGAGTCCAAAATTATATTTCCAATCAAACATTCCTCTTGGCTAGCCAACCTTGTTCTTGTTAGAAAGAAGAATGGGGAGATTAGGTTATGTGTCAAATTTAGAGACTTTAATAAAGTCTCTTTAAAAGACCATTATCCCCTCCCAAGCATGGAGTAGATCCTTTAGAAGGTAACAATCGGTGAGCATTTTGTTAGGAGTGTGGAGCTAAAAGCTTCACCATGGAGCATAGACAAACAAGTTCGGGTCTACACAGACGCTGGCGTCGGTCAGGAGCGACCGACGTCGGTCAGTTTCAGTTTAGAGGCGCCGACGTCGGCAGTATGGTCGGCCGGCGACGGTCACAGGCGAACAGGAAGGAACCGACGTCGGTTACCTGCGTGTCCAGAAAGCTATTTCCGAGGACAGAAGCGAGTGTTTGCATGATGAGTTTGAGTTGTAGACTCATGCTCGTGTCTCTATTATTAGCAATGTTATTTTTAGAGCCCTTGTTGAAGAGGCTTAACTGTTTGTTGTAAGAGCATGCTTAAGTTTCCTATTTTCTATATGTAGGAGAGATCTTCTAAGCTATTGTATGATGATGAATGAGAGAGTGTAATTGAGTACTAGTAGAACATTGTGAATGTTTGAAGGACTGTACTTTAGTGAGAGCTCTTGAGGAATAGAGATCTAGTGAGAGATCTTGTGTGCATCTGAGAGAGGTGTGGAAGAACAAAGTTCTTCATTTGTATTCCTATTGTAAAGAGTTTTTAATACAAGTTTTCAGGGTGTTTTCTTGTATATCTTGTTCTGTGCTATTTATCATTTCAGTTACTTATCTATCTGATTTATTTCCGCATTGATTGCTTTCATAAGTGTAATCCATTGTTGGTTGATCCCCAACAAGTGGTATCAGAGCTCAGGTTCACTAACAGGTGGTTCAGATCTGTGTAGTGTGTTCGGATTACAGGTTGCTCACAGGGATTTCTATTTGAGTGGGAGAAGCAATGGCAGAGGAAAGTAAGTTGAGAATGGAAAAGTTTAATGGCAAGAACTATCAGCACTGGAGAATGCAGATAGAGGACTATCTGTATCAGAAGGATCTTTACTTACCGTTAGGTGGGATAGCAAAGAAGCCCAAGGACATGGAGGATGAAGAATGGGAAGTTCTTGACAGAAAGGCTCTTGGTTCTATAAGACTGAGTCTGGCCTCCACTATGATATCCAATTTGTCACAGGCAAAAACTACGGTAGAGTTAATGACCACGTTAGCTAATTTGTATGAAAAACCCTCCGCTTCAAACAAGGTATATTTGATGAAGCAGTTATTTAATTTGCATATGCAAGAAGGTGGATCTGTTTCTAATCACCTGAATGATTTCCATGGTATTGTTAATCAGTTAAGTTCTGTTAATATTTCATTTGAAGATGAAATAAAGGCTCTTTTAATTTTATGTTCTTTGCCTGAAAGCTGGCATGGCTTGGTAATGGCAGTTTCTAATACTGCTTCTGTTTCAAATATTTTAAAAGTAGAGGATGTGGTTAGTGTTATTTTGAATGAGGAAATACGCAGGAAAAGCACAGAAGAGACTTCTGGGACATCCAGGAATGCTTTAAATTTCGAGAGCAGAGGAAGGCAAAAAGAAAGGAGCAAGAGGAGATCAAGATCTAAGTCTAAGGGAAGAGGCAGATCCAAATCCAGGAATGGCAGAAGGCCACAATGCTGGAACTGTGGAAAGTTGGGGCACATAAGCAGAGATTGCTGGTCAAAGCCTAAGGAGGACAATCAGCATGAAGGAAAGGAAGAGACAAAGGTTGCAGGTATTGCACAGGATGCTCTTATTTTCTCTTTGCATAATAACATAGAATCTTGGGTATTAGATTCTGGTGCGTCTTTCCATGCTACCCCTAACAGAGAATATTTCAGTGATTATGTCCATGGAGATTTTGGAATAGTATACTTAGGGGATGATGAGCCTTGCAAGATTATTGGCAAAGGTAAAGTGCAGCTAAAGATGCAGAATGGAAACACATGGGTGTTGAGGGATGTGATGCATGTTCCTAGGTTGAAGAGAAATCTGATTTCTGCAGGTAAGCTTGGTGATGAGGGTTGTACAGTAACTCTCACAGCAGATTCTTGGAAAGTGACCAAGGGTGCACTTGTTATGGCCAGAGGTAAGAGAGAAGGTACTCTCTATTTGTGTAATTGTATTACTAACAAATCTCCTTCAGTTTTATCTACTTCAGATGTGGATGCGAAATTGTGGCACTCAAGGCTTGGCCACATGAGTGAGAAGGGGATGTCTATCCTTAAGTCTAAAGGTATGCTTTCAGATTTGAAAAGTATGGATCTAGAATTTTGTGAGCATTGTGTGTTTGGAAAACAGAAAAGGGTTAGTTTTCTAAAGACTGGGTCTACTAAGAAAAGGCAGAAGTTGCAGCTTGTTCACACAGACGTGTGGGGACCGGCTCATGTAGCCTCTATTGGCGGATCACAGTACTATGTTACATTCATAGATGACGCCACAAGAAAGGTATGGATCTACTGTATTAAAAAGAAATCTGATGTTTTTGAGACCTTTAAGATATGGAAAGCCATGGTTGAGAATGAAACAGGCAAAAGATTAAAGTGCTTGAGATCCGATAATGGCGGTGAGTTCTGCAGTCTTAAGTTCAAATTGTATTGTTACATAAATGGGATCCGTAGGCAAAGGACGGTTTCAAGGACACCTCAGCAGAATGGTATTGCTGAAAGGATGAACAGGACTATTATGGAGCGTGCAAGATGTATGAGATTGCATGCAGGGTTGCCCTTAGAGTTTTGGGCAGAAGCAGTTGACACCGCAGTGTACCTGATCAACAGAGGACCCTCTACAGCTCTGGATGGTGGAATTCCAGAAGAGGCATGGACAGGTAAAAAGGTTGATCTTTCATATCTCAAAGTTTTTGGTTGTGAAGCCTTTGTGCACATAGATAAGGAAAATAGAAAGAAGCTAGATGCTAAGTCTATGAGGTGCACGTTTATAGGCTATGGCTCAGATGATTTTGGTTTCAAATTTTGGAATCTAGGAACTAACAAGGTAATCAGGAGCCGTGATGTTGTTTTCAATGAAAGGGTGATGTACAGTGATCAGACAAGGAAGCTAGATCAAGCTGGGCAGAGCAATAATGAGTTGGACGAAATAATGGTCCAAAATGAGCTCGCGGGAAAAAGAAATAATCACTTACAGGAAAACACAGAGACCGACGTCGGTAGGTTTGGCACCGGCGTCGGCAGTACAGAAACCGATGTCGGTCATACAGAGACCGACGTCGGCAGACCAGGCACCGGCGTCGGCCAGGAGGAACCGGCGTCAGCCAGTAACAGGTCTACAGGTGGCCGAGGTCGGTCACTGTCAGAAAATTTGGATGGACAGATTGTTGAAAACGAGTCCAAGACACCAATCAGGAGGTCTGAAAGGGTAAGTAAGCCTCTAATTAGATACTCTCCTTCTTTATATTATTTATTGCTAACCGATGGTGGAGAACTAGAAAGTTTTGAAGAAGCTTTACAGGTGGAGTCCAGGAGTAAGTGGGAGCATGGCATGCTTGAGGAGATGGAGTCCTTAAGAGAGAACCAAACATGGGATTTGGTTGAATTGCTAGCTGGTAAGAGAACACTGAAGAACATGTGGACTTACAGGTTGAAGGAAGGTGAGGATGGTCAGATGAGATACAAGGCCAGATTGGTTGTAAAAGGATTTGCACAAAAGCCAGGTATTGACTTTGGCGAAATTTTTTCTCCAGTTGTTAAGATGACTTCTATAAGGGTTGTACTATCTTTGGTTGCTTTTGAGGATTTGCATCTCGAGCAGCTAGATGTTAAAACATCATTTCTTCATGGAGATTTAGATGAGGAAATTTACATGGAACAGCCAGAAGGTTTCGAAGTCAAGGGTAAGGAGAAACTAGTGTGCAGGTTAAAGAAAAGCTTGTATGGCCTCAAGCAAGCTCCAAGGCAATGGTACTTGAAATTTGACAGGTTTATGACTGAGCATGGTTTCAGTAGATGTCAATCAGACCATTGTGTATATTTTAAGAGATTTGATAACGGTAGATACATTATTCTATTGTTGTATGTAGATGACATGCTGGTTGCAGGGTCTCACATGTAGGACATCTCAGAGCTTAAGGAGAAGTTAGCTCAAACGTTTGCCATGAAGGATTTGGGAGCAGCTAAGAAAATCCTTGGCATGAGCATCAAGAGAGACAGAGAAAATCACAGGTTGATATTGTCTCAAGAAGATTATGTGGACAAGGTGTTGAAACGGTTCAACATGCAGGATGCGAAACCGGTAAGCACACCTTTGGCAGGACATTTCAAGTTAAGTAAAGAACAATGTCCCAATTCACATGATGAGGTAGAGCACATGAACAAGGTTCCATATTCTTCCGCAGTAGGAAGTTTGATGTATGCAATGGTGTGTACTAGACCAGATATTGCCCAAGCAGTGGGAGTAGTAAGCAGGTATATGGCCAATCCAGGAAAGGAACATTGGAAAGCAGTACAATGGATCCTTAGATATCTGAGAGGAACCAGCAGTAGACACTTATGCTATGGAGGTTCAGATACGTCTCTACATGGCTATGTAGATTCAGATATGGCAGGGGATTTGGATGGCAGGAGGAGCACTACAGGTTATGTTTTTACTGTAGGTGGAACGGCAGTTAGTTGGATTTCTAAGTTGCAGAAGGTTATAGCCTTGTCAACTACAGAAGCAGAATATATTGCAGCTACAGAAGCTAGCAAGGAAATGATATGGATGACACGGTTCATGGAAGAGCTTGGAAGGGAGCATGGGAGTTGCAGATTGCATAGTGACAGTCAAAGCGCAATCCATTTGGCTAAGAACTCAGCTTTCCATTCTAGAACCAAGCACATACAGCTAAGGTACCACTTCATACGGCAGGTATTGGAAGATGGTGAGTTGAAGCTGGAGAAGATCCATACAGACATGAATCCTGCTGATATGCTAACAAAGCCGGTTACTAAGGAGAAGTTGAATCTTCATTCAACTTCTATTGGTCTTCACGATTGAGTTGAAGATGGAGGAGCTAGAAGATCTTGCTGTACAGGTATTGGTGCAGCTGGTTTATCTCCAAGTGGGAGATTGTTAGGAGTGTGGAGCTAAAAGCTTCACCATGGAGCATAGACAAACAGGTTCGGGTCTACACAGACGCCGGCATCGATCAGGAGCGATCGACATCGGTCAGTTTCAGTTCAGAGGTGCCGACGTCGGCAGTATGGTCGGCCGGCGACGGTCATAGGCGAACAGGAAGGAACCGACGTCGGTTACCTGCGTGTCCAGAAAGCTATTTCCGAGGACAGAAGCGAGTGTTTGCATGATGAGTTTGAGTTGTAGACTCATGCTCACGTCTCTATTGTTAGCAATGTTATTTTTAGAGCCCTTGTTGAAGAGGCTTAACTGTTTGTTGTAAGAGCATGCTTAAGTTTCCTATTTTCTATATGTAGGAGAGATCTTCTAAGCTATTGTATGATGATGAATGAGAGAGTGTAATTGAGTACTAGTAGAACATTGTGAATGTTTGAAGGACTGTACTTTAGTGAGAGCTCTTGAGGAATAGAGATCTAGTGAGAGATCTTGTGTGCATCTGAGAGAGGTGTGGAAGAACAAAGTTCTTCATTTGTATTCCTATTGTAAAGAGTTTTTAATACAAGTTTTCAGGGTGTTTTCTTGTATATCTTATTCTGTGCTATTTATCATTTCAGTTACTTATCTATCTGATTTATTTCCGCATTGATTGCTTTCATAAGTGTAATCCATTGTTGGTTGATCCCCAACACATTTCTCTCTCTTAGATGGTTATTTAGGGTATAATTAGATTCTAGTGCAAGGCTGTGACCAGCACAAAATGGCCTTCACCACTAAATGGGGAACATTTGCCTACAAGAAGATGCCATTTGGGATATCTAATGCTAGTGCTACCTTTTAGCGAGCCATGTACATAGATTTTGGAGGCTTGATAAACAAAAATGTGTTGGTATACCTTGATGATGTGATGATATTATCCAAGGAAGTGAGCCAACACATAAAACACCTTAGGCAAAATTTTGAAAGGTGTAAAGAGTTTGGCATCTCTCTTAATCCAAAGAAGTGCATGTTTTTTGTTCATGAGGGGAAACTCCTTGGCCACATCATGTCCAAGGAAGGCTTATCCATTGACCCTAAGAGAGTTCGTTCTATCCTAGAGATGTCCCTACCAAGCACAAGAAATGCCTACAGATTTTCTTTGGTAGGATAAATTTCATTCGAAGATTCATTTCAAACTTCATAGAAATAGTCAAGCCCCTAACCTTTATGTTGAGGAAGGGTGAGGAGTTCAAGTGGACAACACAAAGGAAGGATATATTTAAAGCCATCAATTAGGCCATAACCTAGGCTCCTACTTTGATCAGCCCTGACTTCAATAAAGACTTCAACCTCTACACTTTTAGCAATGAAGAGGTGATCTCCACCATGCTCACCCAAGAAAATGATGATGAACTCAAACAACCACTCACTTTTTTATCCAAGGGTTAGAGGATTTTGAAGTTAGATACACATATGTAGAGAAGCAAGTCCTGGCAGTAGTGCAAAGCCTAAAGAAATTTAGGCATATGTTGTCTAACAGCAAGATTCATCTCATGGTCCCACATCCTGGCATCAAGGATTTCTTGACCAATCGAGACCTAAATGAGAAGAGAGTAGGGTGGATCACCAAAGTGATGGAGTATGACGTAGACATCAAAATCACCAAGCTGGTGAGGGGAAGAGGTTTATGTGAATAGCTTGCTATAGACTTCAACCAAAAAAGGTAAAACATCTTGCTAATTCATGATGTAGCCACTACAGAGGAACTAGCTATCATAAAAGATTAGATGTTGGACCTGAGGCATTTCCTTCTCACTGGTGAGTGCCAGTAGGGTCTTGATAGGACCAAAAGTAGGTACTTTAGGATCTAGTCTCTCCCTTATGTTTTGGTTGATGGAGTATTATTTAGGAAGGATCTCTTTGGGGTTCTTCTAAGATGCATTGATTCAAACTAGGCTGATAAGGTAATGTCTGAATTCCATGATGGGCCAGTAGGTGGTCATTTCACTCCTAGAGCTACTGTAGCAAGGATAATGAGAGCTGGCTATTTTTGGCCTACTCTTTTCAAGGACACCCATGCCTAGGTAAGAAAGTGCCAAAAGTGTGTCCTTTTTGATGGGAAACAATGGTTGGCTGCCATGCCTCTGTAGCCTATTTAGGTGGAGCAACCATTCATGCAGTGGGGCCTAGATTTCATAGGGATGATCAATCCTCCCTCCAGTGCTGGACACAAATGGGTCTTGACTGCTATAGACTATTTCACAAGGTGGATGGAGGCTATTTCTCTAAAAGAAGCAAATGAAAGTGTGGTCCTAGAGTTTTATGAGAACTTGGTAACAAGATTCAGGGTCCTAACCACCATAATCTCAAATAATGCCTTGGCTTTTCTGGGAACCAAAATAAGTGAATGGGTGCTAAGGTATGGTATATATCTCAGCACTTCATCAAATTATTACCCACAAGGGAATGGGTTGGTTGAGTCCACCAACAAAAATCTGATTAGAATCATAAAGAGGACCATGGAAGAAAATCAAAGGACTTGGCATGCCAAGTTGAAGACAGCTTTGTGGGCTGATCAAATTACTCTGAAGAGAGGAATCAAAAATTCTCCATATATGCTCGTATACAAAAGGGAAGCTAAGCTTCCCATCTCACTTGAATTTCCAACATTGGACCTCACTTCCCAGTTGTAATTAAAAGAAGGAAGTAGCATGGAGGTCAGCCTGTGCGAGCTGATGGAGCTCCAAGAGATAAGGAACTAGGCTATAGCTTCTATGACCAGTCGCCAATAACAAGTGAAGAGACACTTTGACAAGAAATCTTTGTCAAAATATCTATCTGAAGGAGACATTGTCTTGAAGTGGGATGAATACTGAGCTAAGCCTAGAAAGCATGCAAAATTTGAGGCCCTATGGAGTGGTCCAGACATAATCACTCAGTGTAAGAAGCATAATGTGTTCTAACTCTCCAAGTTGGATGGTGAAGAACTACATATCCTAGTTAATTGGATACATCTGAAGCATTACCACTGAGTCTCCTTTCATTTTTATATATTTTCCCTTGTTTTATTTCCCTATTTTCTGTAAGTGCTATTGCACAAGTAGTAGTTTTCTTAGTCTTGTGTGTGTTTCCATTTCCTTAGAGGTAGATCTGCGTGATTGGTTCTTAATTTATTGGGGCTATTGCTAATTTCAAGGTTACAATCTGACTCTGTGCCCAATGGATTTTTAAGGCAACTGGCTTTTAAGCATAGCAAGCATGCTTCCCCTGTGAGTCACCAATTTGTTGACCAATTTTGCCTAACAGGCAAAATTTTGGTCCCCTTCTTCCCTTGATATTCATGCCAATCATTTTTAGGTTGCACAAGTTCATGTCTTAATTCTTTGACACTTAGTTCATCCATCTTCAAGTTCAGACAGGTCACCAGTTCATGACTTGGTTCATCAGCCTAGTTCATTGGCGTGCATGGTTATAGAGGGTAGGCACTTCAAATAAAAGAAAAAAACTGGGTAAGTTCAAATTTGTCTAAGTCAAATTTGTATAAGTCTTGAATTCCTTCAGACTTTTTGCCTGAAGGAATTCCTTCGGATAAAAATTCTGAAGGAATTTGGGCACAGTTCTAAACAAAGCACAAACCCAAGGAGAATTTCCATAGACTTTTTGTTTGCAGGAAATTGTCTACAGACAAAAGCCCACATAAAATACAAGGCAAAGACAAAGGTCCGTGGGAGCCCAGGAGCAATCCAAAGCAAAGAATGACCCACCAAAGGACCTTGAAGGGCAGGTGCCCTTGCGGGGAACTCTCGGCTAAGATATAAAGGGACACTTTTGAGGGCTAGAGGGTCACCTTCCCTTTGAGAAGGTGCCAGAAAATATACAAGGTAGAAAAGTGCCCACAGAGAGGACCGAGGAAAGCAAGCCACAAAAAGGCCAGTGAAGGACCTGAGGATGTCTCAGAGGCTGTCAAAATTGACAAAGAAAATTAGCTATTGGTTTTCAACTAGATGACGGCTGTAAGAGCGTCAAAATTAGTGCAATGAAATAGCCATTTGCCTTCAAAGTGAGAAAGCGCTAACCATGAGAGCCCATAATGTAGCGACCCACTAGAAGTTCACCCCTGAGGGCCAAAGGAGCTATAAGAGACAAAATTGAGAAAAGACAAAGTGACAAGCATGGAACAAGAAAACAGTTAGTCCAAGTGGTGAAGGGAAGCACCAATTTGAGAAGTGACTCTAGCAGGTGAAACAGTGCCTGTGAATTGATCATTGGGGATGCAAATAGCTAGCAATGCAACTAGTTTATCCATTTTACATTTAATGAGTAGACAAACCATGTATTGACCTTAGAAAAGTAGATTTTGAATAGATAAAGGGTAGTTCATTAATGTTTTGAGTGACTTGCTCTTCCCAATGAAGGGACGCAATAGGCCACTTGTAAAAAGGGAGCACCAAATGGGCCTCTTTTCTTCTCATATATATGGATGACTTGTCATTTAGCAAGGAGATCTTTCACATCTTATGAGGTGCAGCCCTGGCAAAATTTCCACCTAAATCAATAAACACATTTTTTACATCTATCTTGGATAGATATATTTGAGTATGTCTTGAGTGTTTGTTTGTGTTCAGTCATTGTTTCTTGATGCTTTCATAGGTTAAACACCATCATACTTATTGTCTACAAGGTGCCATCTCTGTAGCTGATAGGATAAGAGAAGTATTTAGAAGTGCAAAATAGAGGAAGTTACTTATAGTGTGCATTTCACAGCACCTTGGTGAATCTCTATTTTCTGTGTTTTCATGAAAGCCTCCCTGCCAGTTTCTTGCAACCTAGTCCTTCTGCCAAGTGTGAAGTGTATGTATGTATGTATTTGTCTAGTTTTAAGTGTGGATGTGAGAAGGTCGAGTTATTTTGGTGCATCACCTCTTTAGTGTAATTTGTTTTCCTACAATCTCTCTCTCTTTTCATCCCCCCCATAATATCTATATATATGTATGTGTTATCACTTACTGGAATGAACATGATGCATCAAAGGGAGCTAGCCCTTATCTAGATACTCTCCCCTCTAGCTTCACCAGTCCCACAGGTGAAAGGGGAGTTTCCATAGTTGCGAGGAGAAGGCAAGAGCTCGGCCTCCTGCCAAGGGTGCAATCTTCTACATTAACAGTAGGACTAAATTAATTCTTGATTCATATTATAAACTAAATTTTTGATCAAGCAAGTTGAATGAATGTAGTCATGGCTACTTTTCATAACTATCTTTAGTGATGTATGCTTACATTTAGCTTGGTGATATTATTTTGTATTTCATCTTTTAGGTTGGTTTTAGTGCAGTAAAACTGTTACTTAGACAATTTGCCTTATTGATTGGACTAATCTTATTAGGTAATTATTTCATTAAAAATTATCTTTAATATTAAAATATGTTATTTATAAGGCTTATTTATGCATATTGGTAATGTGTAGGGTATGATGTGATAAATGGTCTTGAGTGCTTAGTTTATTTCTTTTTCAAGGTTTGTTTAATCCTTACCACTTTTGGGGTCTTGTTAAAAAAAATAGGAAGTAGGGTGGAAATATCCCACCCTTAAGGTAATTATTTAGTGTTTAAATTCAAAAACTTTGTATTTTAATAGGACACTTAGTTATCTTATCTTGTTACTCTCTTATTTATTTTAATCCTTTAGTCTTGATGATATTTCTATTTAGATGAAAAATATGTAAGGACCTATTTATGCAAATGATTATCTAAGGTAAACTATAATGTTAACTTATGTGAGATGGACTTTGAAAACTAATAAGTATATCCAGATAGGAATTTATTCTTGGAATTTTTGAGACATTATTAATGTTATGTGTTGATAAAGGTAAGAGATTCAAAATAGGGTTTTGTTTATGATGAAAAGGATAATGTAAAAAGGGATTAGGTTTAATGTTAATAATTTTTGGGTGTGAGGGTTGACTCTAGATGTGAATGAAAAATATGACTTGGATACTGAGCTTGAATGTAGATGAGGAACTATGAGTGGAACATTAATGAATATTATTGCATGAATATTGAGGGACTAAGATAGTAAAATTTTAGTTGAAGTCATGCCAAGTGTGCATGAGCTCAGCAAGAGGATAAGTAGAATGAAGAGGAATAGTATTGACATTTGGTTTATTTTCCAAGAAATAGTAGAAGAATAAGAAGGAAACGTCTTGAGTCTTGAAACAAGGAATAACTATAAGACATAGAAATAAAAAATATGTAACTTTATAGGTTTCTTCCTTTTCTTTGTTTTATTATAGGATGAAACAAATAAGGTTTTTAACATGCATGATTATTATTTTTGGTTGTTTGAATAAAACCATAAATTATACCTTAGGGATTTTAGGGTCATAAACCTAAGGAGGGAGTTGTATTCTATCCTTAGGCCTATCATTATAAAGATCAAACCTTAAAATTAAATGACTAGGTCTGAGTTATTCCTTTATGTTTTAAACCTTTGAGCTAGTAATAAGAATATAGGTTTTTTAAAATATTCTAATATAGGTGTGTGTGTGTGTGTGTGTGTGTGTGTGTGTGTGTGTGTATACATACATACATACATACATACATACATACATACATACATACACACACACACACACACACACATACACACACACACACACACACACACACACACACACACATGTGTGTGTGTGTGTGTGTGTGTGTAGATATGTAAATATTATATATCTATATATGTATATGTATATGTATATGTATATATATATATATATATATATATGTATATGTATATGTATATATATATATATATGTATATGTATATATATATATGTATGTATATGTTTATGTATATATATACACACACACACACATACATACATACATACATAGATACACACACACACACACACACACACACACATACATGTGTGTGTGTGTGTGTAGATATGTAGATATTTTTACACACACACACACACGTGTGTGCACACACATGCACACACACACACACACACACACACACACACACACACACACACACACACACACACACACACACACACACACACACACACACACACACACACACACACACACACACACACACACACACACACACACACACACACACACACACACACACACACACACACACACACACACACACACACACACACACTTACACTTTACTTAGTAATGGAAGTAACACTACATTATGTAGTAGTCAATTGTATTTATATTTGTATAGTGTTAGAAATTGTTAGAAATTTTAGTTTTTTAATTTGTAAGTGATTCAACCCTAGTTAAGCTTAGGATTGTAACAAAATACTTCCAAGAGATGATAATGATTTTAGACTTGAGGCTCGTTGGTTGAATTTATACAATTGTTCATAAAGACCTAGAAATTTTAGGATATAAAAATGAAAATGTGTAGGTCTATGTATGTGGGTTATTTTAATGAAATTGGAGACTAAGACTATCCATTTATAACCATTTAGGGCAAGGCCGAGGGGAGTTTTGTGTAAAGTAATTCATATTTCTTAGTCTTATTTGATGTTGAGATATACTTGTTTGTATTCAATTATAAACCTATATGATTCATTTTGATAAGGTGGAATATGATATTGTATATATCTATTTGTTTATATGAATATATGATAATGAGACTATTATTGTGTGAATATATATTTTGAGTTATAACCTAGATACATGTTAGCACATTAGGTCCCTATTTAGATAAATATGTTATTATGGGTTAGGGGAAAAGATGAATATGACTGGCATATTCAATAACTTCTTAGTGTTAATACATAAATTTTAGTTGCAATAATATAATATGAGTAAATATTCATTTAATGGGTTGATAAGCATTTATGTAACAAGACAATAGGATACATGTCTCTCATTTGGTTACATTATGGGATGAATAGCTATCTAAGGCATAAACATAGAAACAAGTCTAAAATATACATTGACTAAGCATGGTTTCTTCTATAGTACATTATAGATTAGATAGGGATATGAGGTTTGGATTTGATCATTTAATGACTTTAATAATGTGGTAGTGGCGTTAATGATTATATTATAGAATTATAATTTATAATCCAACTATGTATGTTGATGATATTTAAAAGTATAAATAACTTAATTTATATAGATGGCCTTGATTTTATGAATGGCTACATATTTTACTATAGTAAGTTAAAATCTAGAATTTTTCATGAATATATTAAATGGAATGTATGGAATCTATGTTGATTGTATGTTTGTTTATGCTATAATTTTTGACAATATATATAGATTTTTTTATGTTAAGAGGAAAGCATAAATAAATTGAATATTGATTTATTCAACATTAAAAAAGTTGATATATGATATTTCATGTTAAAATTTGTTTAGTATTATGTGTGATTTTGGGCATTATAATAATATTATATGTTAAGATAAAAAACATAGAATGAATTGATTTTTTTTAATCATAAATATATATTAGATATGGGATGGATTAGATTCTTTATGATTGTTTACATCTTTCATTATTACATGGTATTTTATTATCTACTTTTGAATCTTGATTTCTAGATTTTTTAGATAATAAGAGGTAAATATATGATTATTTCAATGGGTAACTCATATACATACCCCTTGATATCATTATTGGCATGATTCATTAGCAAGGAGTACTATGTGAGTGAAAATGACTCAGATTATTTAATCTAAATTCTATAATGAGAAAATTGGCCAAAGTAAGTTATAGCTTGGACATTGTCATTTTGATGTACTTGTAGTTTACATGATTTCCTAATATCATTTAGATAGAGTAATGGATTTAATTTTATATTTTATTGTTGCATATAATAGTGTTAATTACGCATATGGGTTCTAGTTATTTCTTGATATTTGAAACATTCTTATCTTTCCCTCTATGAAGGGTAGGGCCACTCCTAAAAGGGAGTTGTGCAAGAGACCATTGGTCTATGGTTAGAGGTAAATCATTTGGATGATGCTCTCCATATTTAAGTCAATTCAACTAGATGGAATTATACTCAGGCTATGTGATGAGTCATGGAGTTATTTTATGTAGTTAATTTTTTATTTTATACTTATTATTATTTATGTTATACATTGTACGTTATTGTACCTTATTTTGGATGTATAATAATCATATTAGTGACTATGTATTTATATAAACATTATAAATCATAAATAGTAGTGGTTGTAATTTTATTTTAGACTGATTCATGGATTATATCCACATTTTTAGTATTTGGTATACTTCAATGCATAGATAATCAATTTCTTAGCGTAATGATATGTTTAATGCTTGAGTATGAAATGAGTTTTATTTTTCTATTTGGGTGATGTGATAAATGAATTTAGTGCTTTAGGTTTATTTAGTTTATAGGTATTAAACTAATCATTGTATTTAATCTTAGCAAATATTATAAGAGAAAAAAATAGTATAGTTTTGAGTTAGTACTAGTTGGGTCTAACAATAATTGAGTGATGAACCCTTATTTTGGCTCAATTTTTTTAATAAAAAGGAGATAAATATATTTCCATACCTTTGAAATAACTGTGTCTCAAGTATGGGCACCAAACCTCACACCCATACAACAATGTATG
The DNA here is from genome assembly GCA_037957365.1 of Torreya grandis. Taxonomy (NCBI): domain Eukaryota; kingdom Viridiplantae; phylum Streptophyta; class Pinopsida; order Cupressales; family Taxaceae; genus Torreya; species Torreya grandis. Next base: position 1,118,598 of record JARHVA010001461.1, on the reverse strand, counting down.
AGTAACTAATGTATGGAAAATTCAGATAATTGTTTGGATATATTTTAATTTTATTTAGAAAGATTATATTTCCAAGGATGCCAATGTTGCATATCTTTTGCAAATACTTGTTTCTATTTTAATGAGAAGGATAAAATGTGATCCAAACAATCACACCTATATAGGTTTAAGAGTATACCACCTTGAACCATTATGATTTATATGTCAAATTGATTATAGATGATACTTTATTGGTTACACTAAATGCCCTAAATTTTGTATTTACAAGATTTAATTAAAGGCCACAATTTTCAAAAATAAATTGAACACATCAAGCTAATTTTGAAGACTAGTAATTGAGTGTGAAATAAAAACAATATCATCTTCAAAAAATTAAATTTTAGTGATAGTCATAAATAGATTGTATCCACACATACAACCCATATTTTTGAATATAATATCCTTCAATTCAAAAATATATATCCCAAAGAGTTTGGGTGAGAGTGGACAACATTTTTTCACACCTATGGTACTATGGATGCTATATGTAGAGCCCATTTTAGTATGAATATGTACAATAAAACTAACTCACTTAATTTTCATTAGAAAAAATTACTAAATTTGAAAGACCCATATATTTCATCATATGAATCAAAATATGTATTGTGACTATAAATCTACAAAATTACATTATACCATACATTTGTTAGACTTTTCTTCTTTTATAATAGCAACAAGAGTTAAGATGTGGTCACTTGTTTAGTGATTCATCCTAAATACTCCTTGAAATTTAGCCAAAATTTGTAATGTATCTACCAACTTAAAGATACAATCTTTTAGAGTTGTATAAAAATCTTAATCAATGTATACCTAATCACAATCATATGGTAGTTTATTTGTTGAAGACAATATCCATATTTGAAGATGTGATTAATAATATGGGATGTACAATTTGGGGGAAGACCATGTGAAAAAATAAAATTAAAAATATTATAGATATGGACAACAATAAAAACTAGACTATGTTTGAGGGATTCAATGTTTAAATTTTTGACATCTTGGGCTTTATTAGATGTGAGTTTTAAAATGGTATTGAGGACAATCTTATCTATAAAAATGGTAATTAAGTGGTATAGTATTCACTTTTAATTGGGTTTGGCTAGGAGCATCATAGAAAGATATTTAGAATATGTATTTAGTTACACCATGTTTTAAGTTTTCTTATAGTTATATATTTTAACCTACTTTTTCTATTTTCCTATTTTAGCTAATATAAAACTAAGAAAAGGCACATTCTATTAGACCAATGGTAATGAATCATTATGTTGGACAATAGTATTATTAACCTAATAAACCAATCCAAAATTAGGTTAATACATTATAAATCCTATAAAATAATTCCTCTTATACATTATTTTTCAATTGGAGAAGAAACAAAAAGCTTACAAAGAGTCTAAGAGACATGTTATCCAACATGCGAGAGGAATAAATGTTGTTGAATAATGAGAGATCACAATTTTTTTTATCACCCTTATAAGAGATTATTTTAATTTTTATCATTAACTTAATATAGGCTTGTTTCCTACATATTTTCTTTCATGCTCATTATACATGTCTTAAGCTTGCATAAGCTTGTTCTAGGGTTTATTTATGAACATGGAATAGGATCTTAAGGTTTTACCATGTTCCCTAACCTATCATCTGGTGTCATGGCCTATATTTATGTGGATTATAGTTTTTTTTAAGAAAAAAAATTATTTCATTGTTTAAACCATACTCCTCACCTTTAAACTGCAAAAATAAGGGATTTTTCCCAAAAATAGTTTCAAGGTCTCATTTTTCTTCTAGGGAGCCTAATTTTATTTTAGTAGAGGAGGAGGGGTTTAAATTTTATCATTATATTTATGATGGGTTAATAAAAATATTTATGGGTTTAAATTTTTAGGTCCTAAATAGGGGATTTTAGGGCATTACATTTATTTAGGTAGGTGCAATAATTTTTTAAGGTGGGTCAGTAATGTTTTGAGAAAATAAGGGAAATTTTTTTCTTAGAATTATATATTATCTCTATTTATGGATTATTTTTAATATTTTTTTGTAATTTCTAGGCCTGTAGGTGATTGGGGGGGATTGGGAAGTCTTCATGGTGTCTCTAGAATTTTTACATTTTTTAGTTTCAATTCACCCCTTTTTTTAATTTTCTCCTCTGAATTTTTATGCAACATAAAACATTTGGGAAAAAATAGAGTTTTATATTTCCTAATATGATTTTTAAATGTTTTTATCACTATGGTGGCACTACCCTACTACTTACAAGACCATTATATATCTTTCCAAGAATCTTAGAGGTCTCTCTAGGCTTCCCTAATGGCCTTCCACTATTTTTAAGGTTAGTTTGGCCTTATTTCATTTTATTTAACCCTAATTTGTATAATAATATATCTTCTTTGGTATATAGGGTTAAGTATATATAAATGATAGGACACAAGGGTGAATATAAATTCTATAGTAGACCAATTAATGTGATAAACTCAGATATACCATATGATGAATTTATTAAATTTTGATAAGCTATTAATGGAAAGTACAATTATGATAAATATATAAATGACATAGGAGAAAGTACTTAGTTATTTTTTATGATAACATAATGTTAGATCTAGTACAGGGAGGAAGTAGGTAGGAATATAGTTCTAGATCAGTCACTATATTCTAGATCTGGTGCCTCTGGCTCTCTAGACATTTTCTTTAGCCTAGGATGGTTGTATCGATGCTACTATCTAGCTTAGATGTTAGTGTCATGTACAAAATATCTATTGAAATAGGATTTGACCACTTTTATTATTCCATGTTTATCTTCATCTTCAATCTAGTACATTTATATATGGGTTATGGACTGTCACTCCTAGTGAAATGAAAAAACCCTAGTTTCCCATATTCAATGTGACCTTGGGGAAAAATGGGTTAGTGGGGATAAGGTGTCAAGATGACTTGAAATTACCTCACTATCAAATTGAACTACCTAATATTAGGTGAATATTTTATCACTAACCAAATGGTGATTTTAGCAAGTGTGATGAGATCAAGGAAAGGGGAGGCTCCCTTCTTATTGCTAAATAAAACAATTGATTATTTATACTTATTTACACTAATTTTATCAATATGGGTGTTATCATATCATCCAATTATCTTTTTTTAGAATTTATGCTCACTTAAAAAATTTCTTTCATTCTTTGCAATGTATTTTGAAAACATAAAATTACTTGATGGAGCAATAATAATCTATATTTAAATTAGTTAGCCAAAAGAGTAACTAGAATAATACCAACAAATTAACTTGAATAGATGGAACAAATTTTAGACCAAAGTCTTCACCTTATTTCCAATAAAGATAAAATCATCAAAGAAAAATATATTGTCCTAAAGTTTCCATGGTAAGTCACTTTCAATGATGAACACAAACCCAATAGCTAAAATGTAGCTTAAAGACTAAAAAATTAGCTTCATGGCACCTTCCCTTTTATATAAATTTCACACCACAATCCAATAAAATCACAAGAAAATGTAATATAAAATATGTAAGAACATTCCCAATACACCACAAGTTTTTTCCAACACAAAGATTGAAAAATCACTTAATTTTCTTATATTGATGGAATTCAAGATTTACAATATGAACATAAAGTTTCAAAAATTACTTATCAATTTAGTAACATTTTTATTCTATATATATGGTAATACCTTATTTACAAATGTTCATCCTTCTATTTATATAGAGGAGATATGAACAAAACTAGGAAAAAAACATAAATACATTAACTTATTCATTGATAGAGTCCAATTTGACTTAGGACTGTGTACTTTTATTGCATGCAAATTACATCAAACAAAAATACACATGAAAAATTTATAAAATAAACTAAGTGTCATTAGACACAAGAATTTATTATTTTTTAATATTTTCTAGATATGATTCATAGCTCTTTAAGGTGGCCTAAAACTTATATTGATTGGCCCTGATGTACTACTAGAGATGGCAAGGACCTTTGTGATAGACTCCACTAGATCAACTGACATGTCTTTGATTTTATTTAAGATTCACTGTAATTTATCCATTATGACTTATAACTCAACCATTTTTTTTGATGGAGTCTAGCATGAATGTTCCTGTCTCAATTTCTATTTGAATCAAGAATGTGAAATCTTGAACTACTATTTTGGTAGGAAGAATTTATTGAGAGTCATATTTAACTTGGTAAGGAAATTCTCTAATCTTATCTATAAATTTTAACCCCTTATTCGTGTACATATCTTCTATTTCTTCAAGATCCTTAAGTAAATTCTTGAGAACTTCTTATTCTTCATTACCTCTCTATATTCTATGAACATTTTCCTGCTTGAAATGAACTTTTTCTCAACCAAGAGTTTGAGATTGAACTAGCGTAGATGAGTTCATGTATGAATATATTTTATAGTCAAATACAAGTCTTGAGTGAGTGCCTTAAGTGTTTTCAAAATTTCCATTTTCACTTCACTCAAGTTTTTTAAAAATTCAATGGAAGAATGTAACCATTGACTAATTTGCATTAAAAATCTTTCAATCCAAACACTAATAGCCCAACCTTGAGAACCAATATTTTTTGCCTGTTAAATTGCATTTTTAATGGCCTCAATCCTAATAGGTTTAATTATCTTAGATGATTGTGTGATCTTAATTATAACTAAAGTCAATTGTTCTACTTGTGCTTTGAGTTGATCCTTAAATTTTTTGTCCTTATCATATCTCTCAATCAAGGATACCATTGCTACCTTAAAATCTTCATTTGCACTTTCATGAGTTTACTTCCCAAGATCTATACATATTACCATATATTTGGTCACTTGGATATCCTCAATATTTCTATCTTTAGGAGGCACTACAAGCTCAACATACTTGTGTCTAGAATCAAAAATTACTCTTGATATGGTTTTAGCCTTATTTGCTATTTTTGGTTTTACCAGTACAAGTTGAACTAAATAAAAATCATCCAGTGATACAAGTCATTTATTCCCCTTGGGTGTTTGGGACATGAGCCAAGGAGGAAGAGGAGATGAATATTTTGGTGTGGAGGATACCAATGATTGTGATGTTTGTGGAAGATCAATGATTTGTGAAATGGGTGGAATGGAAGGTGGGACAATGGTATCAAATAATGGAATGGATACTAATGGAATAGTGGTTTTAATAGGTGGATTTTGTGTTTGGATAGTGGGAACTTTCATTCTAATTGATATATTTGACAAGGGAGTGGATGGTATATGTGTTGCCAATTTGGAGGATAAGGTTGACATAAACTTATCTATGTCTTGTTGGGTAAACTATAGATTGGTGAGAGATCCTAATAAATTTAAAGGACTAGGTAAATCTGAAAGGGAATAAAAAATTTGATCTAATGTTCCTTAAGATAGGACTTGGAAAATTGTGGCACTGGTAGGTGATGGAGGAGATGAAAGAATAGTCTAGGGAAGAACTATAGGAATAATTAGTGTAGTTGGAGTAACAGGGGAAAGAATGGAAGATGCTACCTATGAAGCTATCATTTGAGTTGTCTTAACTTGAGAGGTTTTAGCTTGAGAGGTCACAACTTGAGGAATCTCTAGTTGTGCTAGTGCTTCACTTATGATTGGATTTTCCTCTTCTACTTGAACTTTTTTCTCTATATCAACATATTTGCCTTTATGAGTACAAACCTTGGTTTCTATGTAGAGGTGTAGGCATCTTCCTTGTTTTTAATTATTAGTTCCTCTCAATTTTTAGAAGTTTCTTCATCGTATTATTCCTCATATCTAGTTTTGAATTGCTTCAACTTAATACCTTTTGATTCCAACCAAGCATTAGTCTTTACAAGAATAAGTTGGAATCTATCTCTGATAAAAGTGGATTCCTTTATAGCCCATTAAATTGGAGGGAAAGGATTGGAAGCAATCTAATTAACCTCATATGATGGGTCTAATATATTTTCATCATTTGATAATTCTTTTGGAATATCAACCAACTTTAGATCGATAATTTGATCAGTGGTGAGACATTTGTAATCTAGCTTTCTCACATCTTTTATAGTCATACACTCTACCCAAATGTCTTTTATCCTATGTACATGAGTATAGTTCCTTTTCAACTTTTTCTTAATCATTCTATAATCAAAGTATTTTCTACTCTTTAATCTCTTAAGATTGATCCATTGTATTTTAGTTTCTATTGTCCTAGATTTTGGAGTGGTTGAAACTATATATCAACCAGTGCTAATTGGAAACTTGAAACCTCCTTTGTGGGCATCTAATTTATTTTTATACACACTCATCATCTAATGGTACATCTCCATCAAAATAAAAATGTCCTTTGGGTACCTAGGCAACATATAAGGTTGTTCATCAAACCCCCTACCTTGATGTAGGTGAAGGTTGGGAATTGTATAGAAATGCAACCAACCTTATTGACTATTTCCCATACTATATCTAAAATTATCTTTTTCTCAAGATATTGATTAAAAATACACATGAACTTATAAAAAATGTATCATTGACTCTCGTATAATGTTTTATACTTTCATTGAGAGTCAATTATGGATAGTATTCATGTACAGGAACCTCCTTTCTCTCACCAACATCGATTAATCTTGGGAAATATTTCATGTTGGCTATAGAATATACCAGATAGGAAGTCATGATAATTTTAGTGAAGAGGTCACCTCAGAGAGCTAGTGAAAAATGGCATCACTAATTTGTTTCCCCTAGAAGATATTTTATTTTACATTCTTGATGATGAAGATGTAGTGATATATCCATTCTTGGAATACATTTGATGTGGATATCCCTTTAACTCTACTTATAAGGGTGATTAAATCCCCTACTTCTAATAAATCACTACAAGAAAATTACATGGGCCATCTCATAATGGAATGTCGATGAGTTTTGGGCCAATGAGAATTGATGTGTGTTTTTCACCTATCATAATTCTTATCATAATACTCTTAGGCTAAGTTCATAGATATATCTGAATATTCCTCAATATCAGAGAGATGAAATATTTTATCAAGATTTTCCATATGTATCTTTGACTGATCAATTCTGACTACCAAAGTGTGTAGTAAATATTAAAATGAACTCTAGATCTTATGATAATATAGGGAATGTGGTTTCTAAATGAATCTTGCTATTTAGGATAGTCTACATGTGTCATGTAATGGGATCCCTACCAAGCCTTTGTAATAATTTAGCCATATCATCATGGCTAATCTTAGTATATATGATCTAGTCTATGTTTGATTTGACCATGGATGCAAAAAACACACCTTGAAACTTTTACTTCATTATTTTTTTATCAAGATAATCTTATGACATTTATCAAGTGACTATAAGGGGGAATGTCAATTCTCTAGAGTTAGCATTTTTCATCTATCTTGGAGAAAATGTAAGAGCAAGAAAAATCTATGCTTTTAGCATAATAGGAATGATAGTGTAGTTCAGATAATTTTATCCATACTACACAAGTTTTGAAGGCTTTGGGTGTAATTCAAAGAAAACTAACTAAACTACATGAGACTTAGGTACTTCTTCATTAGGTGTAGATCAAAGAAAATTCTTTGACATGTACCATGTTCAGGTATGTTTGATTTTAGGTCAAAGAAAATTATCTAACCTACACCTAAGGAGATGGTGTAAGTCTTGGTGTGGGTTAGATAATTTTATTTGACTTGCATTTATTTTGATTGGTTTGGTACACATCAGATAAAATTCTTTAAAGTGTACCATAGATTTGGCTACGTGCACTTTAGAGAATTTTCTTTGATGTGTATAGGGAAATAATAAAAATTTCAAGGTTTAACCTCAAAGAAAATTCTCTAAGGTACATGACCAAATATTGGTTACATTCACTTTGGATAATTTTCTTCAAGGTATATGGGGTACAAGGAAAATGGGGGTGCACTTCAAAGAAAAATATTTAAAATACACCCTTTTCTAATGGTTTTGGTTAAAGTGTGGTCTAAAGGAAAAAATCTGAGATATGCATGGGACATATTAGGGTTTGAAGTGTGATGATAAATATGATGTTTCAAATAAAATTAAGAAGCTAAATCCTAACCTAGTTATGTACAGGATTTAGCATAAGGGTTTTTAGGCTTGTCAGGGTATGCATAGGTTTTTAAATAAAATGAAAGGGTTTTTAAAAACATAAATGATTTTATAAATAATATAGAATAAAAAGAAACCTAGGGTATGATAAATAAAATAAGAACACTAAAACTAAAAACAAATCTTAACTAAGATCCACAATAGAGAGAATCCATGGATGAATCAAGGTACTTGATCACAAAAATAGTGGATGGAGGGGTGCACATGGGCTCAAAAAAGGATAAGTGAGGAGATTAAAATCAAATGGTAAAAATAAAATTACATGGGTTGATTATATATAACCAAGTTAATTAATGCATACTAATTATCATAAGAATGGTGGGCTTGAGTGCAGGGTCAAATCAATTCTCCAACCTTGCATGTGTAGTGATGGAGAAATTCTCCACTATTGCATGTTGGGGTGCAATTCAAAAAAAAATATCTAGATTGCACCATTTTAAACTTGGTGTAGTCTAGAGAAAATTATTTGAACTACATGAGGTGAAAAGCTTCCTAAAAAATTAACTTTTTTAGGGGGACAACAAATGTAATGAGGCAATGATTAGCCTCATTTTGCATGATTACAACTTATGGGATATGAAATGGATAAATTTCATAGGGGTTATCACATGAATTGATACTACTAAATTCAAGGATAATAGTTGGCTCCAACTAGGGAATTTCCTTTAGGCATTATTTGAAACACTTAAAGGAAAGAGAATCCTAGAACTCTAAGTTCCTTTCTCCATTGGGCCATGAAATTAGGTAACTGACTAGAATAAAAACAAAATAAAAGACTATATAGATATTTACAAAATGTACAAACTTATCTGAAGTCTCAGTAAGTAAAAAGCTTTAGATTTTGTCCACTGTAGGGTAGTGGTAATGGTGTTCCATCTTGGTATGTCAAAAGGAAACTATGCTCTCTACAAAGTTGATGAATGAAAAAATGGCCCCTCCATAATGAATCAATTTTCCATGCATTCCTCTTAGCTCTCTTATTTTGTCCCACAAAATAACTAAATACCCAATTTAGAAGTCTTGTGACTTGGCCTTCTTTTCAGAAAATTTATTGACTTGGCTTTGATGTTCAAAAATATAGTCTGACACCTTTGTACATTTCTCCTCTAATTTAATCATGCACATAATATGCTTGTGTATGTAACTTTCAAACATTTCATCCTCAATTTCCGTATCCAATCTAAGAGTAGGAAACTCCAATGTGATCATTATTTCTACATTCAATATATATAAAATTTGAAAAGGAGACATATTAATCTCTTACTTGGGAATGATACAATCATCCCAAAATACATCATGCAATGCCTTGTATTAGGTCCTCTAATTTTCCTCTACCAAATTTGTGATGATAGTAACCAATTTCTTATTACTTGACTCATCTTGACCATTTTCTTAAAGGAATTAGTTTGAAGTGTGAGATAGAATGATCCCATATTCAAAATAGAACTCAGTTATCTCTTGGGACGTGAAACCAAAAACATTATTAGTTACTATTTTTTTAGGTACTCTAAACCTTATGATGATATTTTCTTTGAGGAAGTTACAAACAACCTTTGAAGTGGCATGTTTGGTTGGAATTTCCTCCACCCACTTGGTGAAGTAATCAGTGGCCATGAGAACATACATGTGACCTATACTTGACAATGGGTTCACTATGCCAATGAAGTCAATACCCCATTACTAAAAATTTTCTTAAATGACTAGTGACTTGAGGGGTAGGGCTGTCAATTTTGGTTTCCCCATAAATTATTGACATTTCTCACATTTATGCACCCACATGTATGTATCCTAAAAAAGTGTTGGCTAGTAGTACCTTACCCATAAAATCTTGTGAGCTATGGTAAGAGCTAAAACATATCCTCCACATGCTAGGTTGTGAAAAGATTCCAAAAACATACCTTTCTATGCTTTGTCTACACATCATAAAAAAATTACATCAATGCTTTGCTTATACAAACTATTTTACCAAAGAACAAAGTTTAAAACTTTAAGCTTGATTATTTTCTTCTCTTTACAAAAAAATTACTTTGGAGATTCTCCATATGTAAGGAAATGAGCAATGTTGGAGTACCATTAATTTGTTGTGCTTACAAATAAGACTATGGGAATCTCTTCCTCTGTATCTCATTCATTATTGGATGCCTCTTCTAGTTTGTTTTTTGCAATGAGTTGGCACAAACATTTTCCATACACTAATAAAATAGGCTTGATCTCCATATCATACTCTTATATCTTATTAATCCAATTACCTCCTTTGATTCTAAATTCTTATTGAGTTAGAATGGACTTGACTATAGAATCTTGAACTAGTGTTATGGTGTGAGAGTTGAGGATGTAATACTAAAATGCTTAACTTCTTTCACCATGACATAAGCATGTTTCTCCATGGGTGATTAATTGAGTTTATGAGCCTTTAGATGGAAGCTCATGAAAGATATAGGAGACTCAATCCCCTCTTTATTTGGTTACACCAATGTTGTGGTTAGAGTATGCTTAGAAGCATAACTGTACATGATAAATTTTTTAGTATAGTCTAGGTAAACTAAGATGGGAAGTGCAGTTGCTTTCTTGACTTCATGAAAGGCATCTCTCCCTTCTGTATTCCAATGTAAAATTGATTTCCATTTCATCATATCAACAATGTGACATGTATTCTCAACAAAATTATGTATAAATATTCACAAGAAATGAACCTTCCCAAAAAAGGAATGCACTTCTTTCTTACTTGATGGTAGAGTAAGATTATGAATTGATTTGACCCATTTAGGATCAATCTTGATTCCTTCATTGGACACAATGTTTCCAATGAGATTACCTTTATTAACCCCAAAAATGGATTTTTTTGGATTGAGGGATATCCCATATTGACATCACCTTTGAATCACTTTTTATAAAGGGTCACAGTGATCCTGACGCTTCTTTGAGAAAATAGTTAAATCATCAATATAGGCCATAATGAACTTATCAAAAAATATCTCAAAATTCTAGGTCCATAGCCCTCTAAAAGGTGGAACTAGAATTAATTAACCCAAAAGGCATTCTACAATATACAAAAGTGCCTTATGGAGTATTGAAGGTCATCTTGTGTTGATCTTCATCACACACCTCCACTTGATTGTACCCTGAGAAGCCATCTAACATAGACAACATCTCTGAACCTATCATTTTTTGTAGTAATTGATCCATTATCAATAACGTGTAATTATCATTAAGTGATTATTGGTTTAGATTATATAAGTCAACATAGATGTGTATTTCTCCATTATTTTTTCTCATAGGAATAATGTTAGCTATCCACATTGATTGATGTATAGGAAAGATGATCCTGGCATTCAACATCTTTTGAATTTTAGCAAGGATAGTACCTAAGATTTTAGGATTATACTATCATTATTTCTACTTGTGAGGCTAAGATCTATACTTGAGAGGAATATCATGATGCACTTCCTTGGGTTGAAAATATTTCAAATTAGCATATGAATATGCTAATACATATATGTATCATCGTAGAAGTGTCACCAGCTTTTATCTTTCCTCTAATGAGCAATATTTCCAAATATTTATCTTTTTGGGATCATCCTCTATCCCTATATTTTCTTTCTCAATTTCTATAGATGAATTTGATTTTCATTGTTGGCATTTGATGAATAGATCAAGTTTATCAAAAAGCCTCTCTATAGATACCAATCCTTTAAGAACTTTATTCCATTTAAATTTCAAAATCTCTTCACTAGTTTCCTCATTTACCTCAAAAATTGATTCTTGAGGAGTAGAGTCACTCCCCTCAAAGTATAACTCACTAAAATTTTATACATTTTCCAATAAGGTGGTGATTTTCTCATCATTGTTGAGAACCTACCAATGATTGACATTATCAGGAACACTAGGTTGGAAGACCAACTCAATGGTATACTTGTTTCCTTGGAAATCCCTATGAGGAATTAGAAGAGTGTCTAAAATAGCCAATGAATCTGACCTATCATTATATTCTCTTAAAACTACTGATATAAAAAAAAATTCGAAGTCTTCCATGCAATCCCAAACATGATTGTGATAATGCCTTAGCCTTTCATTATTTTTTGATATAAATTCCTAAATTGAAAAATGACTAACTCAACATCACCTTTAGCATGGAGATTTTTAATTCCTTTAATTTGAGAAACATTCATCCCTACTATCAAGGATTCATATTCAATAGTACTATTAGTGTTATCAAATTTTAACGTGAAAAAAAAAGGGAAGATCTTTTCTTTCAAGGATATGAGGACTATCATATCTCTAGATCTAGTTGAAGAGCAACTACCATCAAATTCTAAATTCAAAAAATCATTTGATCTTTCAAATTTGATAGTTTCAAAATCCAAAACCTCTTCTCCTAAAGAGGGTGGTTCATCTATTTCTTGACCTTCATTCAAAATATCATCTGATGAAACTAGATCTTCATTTGTAGTCAAGAAATATGTACACATTCTAGAGGTTTTAAAGAGAATCTAGTATTTTAGATCCTCAGTCTTTATCATAGTATACTTTACTTACTTCTTTAGATGAAGTTTATACATAACACCCTTAACATGTATTCTAGCCTTATACTAATCCATGTTGATTTCACCACCAACATCTTTACAAAATTTATGCCCCAAAAAAACTCCATATGAAGCTAGAATATAAGCTACAAGAACCATCATCTTGATCTTTTTCTCCAAAAAAGTGGTAGATGTAAATTTGCATCCTTGATTTGGCCTATGAGGGGTACTTGCTTAGTTTCCATTGAAAAGTAATGGCCAAAAGTCTATATCAAGGTTAACCCCAAGGCAGTATCTACCTTTTTTGGAATCACATTATCAGAGGCACCTGAATCAATTATGTAATTACTAATCTTTCATCCATTGACAAATAGGGAAATATAGAAAGGCTCTATTTTTTTAAAGGAGAATTCAGGAGTTACAACTAGGTTATTTTGTTTAGGATTTGGTTTAGGGTCAACTGGTGTACTCTTAGATGAGGTCTAATAAGAATTAGACCCTTTGATTTTTATAAACTTATCCAATATTTCAAATTGGTTTGGGTTGGATTGGAGGTATTAAACTTTATAAATCTAAATTTTTGTCTTCTTAATATGGTCTATGATACCAAAATCTAGATATGGGGAAACTGAGGAAGATAAGGTATCTTCATTTTTAGGTTTTGGCTTTTGGGCACTATGTCTAGATGTAAAAGGAGAATAAGTAAGATGAGGAGCTGTACTTATTTATATATCACTATGTCCTTTGGTTGAATTGGTAAATGAGTTCTATTTTTTGAAATCATAACCTCTTTACATGGTTCATCCTTAGACTTAGAATTATTAGCATTCTATTGTTGATTTGGCTAACTTTGAGAATGGGTGAAGATGGCGTAAGACTTTTCATGTATATCTTCTTCTTATTTAGCTTATTCTTCTTTAAAGTTTAGAAACCTGATATCAAAGTTACCATCTTCTCCTTATTCATCTCCTATGAAGGGATTAACATCATCTTTTGGAACATATTCTAGCTCTAGAATATCATTATTTTTAGGTTCCAACTAGTTGACTACTGCATTATCTGATGGTGCTTCTAGTGGCTACCTTGCTTATGGTAAAGGGAGCTTATTATGATTTTGATTTATGATAACATTGTTAGAATAATTATAATCATTTGAGTATGTTCTTCTAGGAGTATCCTTGTATGAATAAAAGGACATACCTTACAACATTTGCATTTTGAGTGTTATCAATTCATTTGCCAAATTTTGCGCCATAATATCCATGGTACTAGTAGAAGTTGAAGTTGTAGAAGGTTTCCCTCTAGGCTTGATTGAATTATTTTTCAATTTTCATATCAAAATCAAATCATCTTATAATTCTATGGCCAAGCTTTGAGCATCATCAAGATTATTTGGGGCTACTCTTCATAAAATAAAATTAACCTTTGGCAATTGAGAATTGATAAAGAAGCATTTTAGGTTCTCAAGTGTAGGTTGAGAAACCATTAGAATCTTATTCCTCAATTTATTAAACTTTGACACAAACTCACACATGGGATCCTATGTTTCTTTCTTCATTTGTGTAAGCTGAGCCCACAAGGCATGAGTATCTTCTACTAGCTTAAACCTTGACTTAAACTTATCCTTAAGTATTTCCCAATTTGTGATGGTTCCTATTCTAAGATGGTAAAACCAATCACTAGCAACACCTTGGAGTGTTTTTACAAACAACCTTACAAAAGCATCTTCATGTTCTAATCCAAGAACTCTGTATGTAATGTAAAATGCAATAATATGTTCATTTGGATGTTGCTTACCATCACCATAGAACTTAGATAAATTTTTCCATGAACGACAAGGAAGTTTATGAGATGGTGGTGTCAATTTCAATAGACTAAAAGTAGTTCCCCATGGACCTTGAACATCCACTCTATGTGTATTTTAGGGAGGAATAACAAACATTTGCAAAGTAAAAATAGGTAGGACCCTATGAATGTTGTAAGATTCCCTTGGTATAGGAGTTTTTGTATTTTTAGATGAAAAATTCTTGTACACTGAAGAGGTGACCATGTACATGTCAGAAAAATATCAAAGTCATGCTCATGTAATAAATCAAATGTTGGATCAATGTGTCCCTCTACCCTTCTACCATGAGTGTATCTTTGTTCCACTAGATTGTGAAAGTATCTAGGAAAGAAAAGAGATTATCAACAATAAAACAATATCAAATAATAAGGTGTTTGTCTTATTTCAATTGAATGAGTGTAGAACATGGTTTCATGTTTGTTTCCCAATGGAGTCACCAAAAACTATTGGGTGAATATTTTGTCACTTATAAAATGGTGATTTTAGCCATAGTGTGATGAGATAAAATCTCTCCTCAAAGAAAGGGGAGGCTCCATTCTTATTGCTAACTAAAACAAGTAATTTTTTATACTTATTTACAATAATTTTATCAAGGTGGGTGTTATCATATCATCCAATTATCTTTTTTTAGAATTTATGTTCACTTAAAAACTTTATTCTATTCTTTTCAATGTATTTTGAAAACATAAAATTACTTGATAAAGCAATAATAACTTATATTTATATTAGTTAGCTAAAAGAGTAACTAGAATAATACCAACAAAGTAACTTGAATATATGGAACAAATTTCATCCCAAAGTCTTCACCTTATTTCCAATAAATATAAAATCACTAAATAAAAATAATGTATAGCCCAAAGTCTCCATGGTAAGTCACTTTCAATTATGAACATAAATCTAATAACTAAAATGTAGTTCAAAGACTCCAAAATCAACTTCCTAACACCTTATATTTTATAGAAATTTCACACCACAATCCAATCAAAGAACAATAAAATTTAATGGAAAATATGTAAGAAATTTTCTAATACACCACAAGTTTTTTCCAACACAAATATTTAAAAATAACTTCATTTTATTTTATTGATAGAATTCAAGATTTATAATATGAACATAAAGTTTCAAAAATTGCTTATCAATTCAACAGTGTTTTGCTTCTATAGCTCTGGAAATACCTTATTTACAAATGAGCATCCTCTTATTTATAGAGAGGATCTATGAACAAAAGTAGGAAAAACATAAATACATTGACTTATTCATTGACAGAGTCCAATTTGACCTAGGATAATGTACTTTTCCTATATGTAAATTACACCAAATAAAACTACACATGAAAAAATTATAAAATAAACTAAGTGTCCTTAGACATAATAATTTCATATTTTTTGTTCTTCTCCAGATATGCTTCATATCTCTTTAGGTTGGCTTGGACTTATTATTGTTTGGACCTGATGTACTTTTGGAAATGGCAAGGACCCTTGTGATAGATTTTTCTAGATCAATTAGCACATATTTGATTTTCTCAAAGATTATTTTCAATTTATCTATTGTGACTTGGAACTCAAATAGTTTGTTGATGGAGTCTAGTGTGAATTTTCCTATCTCAATTTATATTTTAATCAAGGACGTGAAATCTTGAACTACTATTTTAGTTGGAAGAATTTCTTGAGAGTCATCTTTAACTTGGCAAGGAAATTCTCTAATCTTATTTGTAATGTATAACCCCTTATTAGTGCACATATCTTATACTTATTCAAGATCATTAATTAAATTATCCAAATCTTCCTTCTTATTCTTCATTTCCTCTCTATATTCTATGAACATTTTCCTACTTGAAATGACCTTTTACTCAACCAAGAGTTCAAACTTGAAATGGCATAGTTGAGTCCATGTATGAATATATTTTTTAGTTAACATAATGTCTTGTGTGAGTGCCTTAAGTGTTTCATAAATTACCATTTTCACTTCACTCAAATTTTTCAAAAATTCAATGGTAGAATGTAACTGTTGAGTACCTTATGTTAATAATATTTAAATCCAAGCACTAATAGCCTAGCCTTGAGAACCAATATTTTCTACCTATTGAATTGCAATCTCAATGGCCTCACTCTTAGTAGGTTCTACTTGTTCAAATGATTGTGTGATATTAAGTCAAACTGAAGTCAATTATTATACTTGTTCTTTATGTTGATCCTTAATTTTATTGTCCTTATCGTATCTCTCAATGAAGGATGTTATTTCTAACTATCAATCTTTCTTTTTACTTTCATGAGTTTGCTTTCAAAGATATATCCATCCTAATTCATATTTATATGCTTGGATATCCTCAATATTTCTATCTTTGGGAGGCACTACAACCTTAGCATATTTGTGTCTAGAATCAAAAATTACTCTTGATATGGTTTTAGCCTTCTTTGTTGTTTTTGGTTTTTCCAACACAAGTTGACCAAAATCAAAATCATCTAAAACTATAGCTTGCTTCTTCCTCTTGGGTGAATGGTACATGAGCTAAGGAGGAAGAGGAGATGGATCTTCAGGTGTGGAGATACTAAGGATTGTGATTTTTAGGGAAGATCAATGGTTTGTGAAATGGGTGAAAATGGAAGGTGGGAAGGAGGTATATGATAATGGAATGGATATTGATTGAATAGTGATTATGATGGGTGGAGTTTTTGTTTGGATAGTAGGCATTTTTTTTCTAATTGGCATATTCAATATAGGAGTGGATGGTATCTATGTTTCCAATTTGAAGGATGAGGTTGACATAAAATTATCTATCTTATTGGGTAAAATATATATTTGTGGGATATCCCTATGAATTTTAAGGAATAGGTAAATTTGAAAGGGAATCAAAAACTTGATCTAATGTGCCTTAAGATGGGACTTGGAAAAGTGTGGCACTGGTAGGTGATGGAGGAGATGAAAAAATAGTCTAGGGAGGAACTATAGAAATAAGTGGTGTAGTTGGAGTAATAGGGGGAAGATTGGAAGATTCTACCTATAAAGTTATTGTTTTAGTTGTCTCAACTTAAGAGGTTTTAACTTGAGAGGTCATAGCTTGAGGAATCTCTGGATGTGATGGTGCTTCACTTGTGATTGGATTTTCCTCCTCTACTTGAACTTTTTCCTCTACATCAACATCTTTGCCTTTACTTATGAATACAAACCTCAGTTTCTATGTATAAGTGGAGGCATCTTCCTTATTTATTTTTCTTAGTTCCTCCCACTTTTTAGCAGTGTCATCATCATATTCTTCCTCAGATCTACTTTTGAATTAATTTAACTTAATAAATTTTTATTCCAACCAAGCATTAGTCTTTGTAATAATGGGTTGGAATATATCTCTGATAGGAGTGGATTCCTCTATAGACCATTCAATTGGAGGGAAAGAAATGTAATAAATATAATTACCCTTATATGATGGGTCCAATACATTCTCATAATTTGATAATTCTTATAGAATATCATCCAACTTTAGATTGATAATTTGATCAATGAAGAGATGGTTGTAATCTAGATTTTTCATGTCTTCATCAGTCTTACACTCTACCCAAATGTATCCAATCCCATGTACATGAGTATAGTTCCCTTTTAGATTTTCCTTCATCATTTTATAATTAAAGTATTTTTTTCTCTTGAATCTCTTAAGAGTGATCCATTGTATTTTATTTTTCATTATCTTGGCTTTTAGAATGGTTGAAACTGTATATCAATTAATACTAATTGGAAACTTATAACCTCATTTATGTGCATCAAATTTATTTTTATGCACATTCATCAACTACCATCACATCTCCATCAAAATCAACTTGTCATTTGAGTACCTAAGTAGACTATAAGGTTGTTCATCAAACCCCCCTACCTTGATGTAGGTTAAGGTTGAGAATTGTATAAAAATACAACCAATCTTATTGACTGTCTCCCATGATGTATCTCAAATTCTCTTTTACTCAAGATCCTGATTGAAAATATAAATGAAATTGTAAAACAATGCATCATTGACTCTCCTATAATTTTTTACACTTTATTTGAGAGTTAATTGTGGGTAGTATTAATGTACAAGACCTTTCTTTGTCACACCAACACCAGTTAATACTAGGAATGATTTCATGTTGGCTACAACATATACTAAATAGGAAGTCATGAATAATTTTATTGAAGAGGTCACCTCAAAGAGATGGTGATATATGCATCACTAATTTTTTTACCCTAACAGATCCTTTATTTACCCTTCTTAAGGATGAAGATGTAGTGATACATCCATTATTAGAAGACATTTTATGTGGGCAACCCCTTAACTATACTTGGGAGTTTGATTAAATCCCCTACTTCCTCTAAGAAATCACTATGATAAAAATACTTGGGCCATATTGTAATGTAATGTCGAGGAGTTTTGAGCTAATGAGAATTGATGTATTTTTTTCATTTATCAAAATTATTATCATAATACTCAGGCTAAGTTTACATATATATCTAAATGTTCCTTAATATCAGAGAGATGAAATATTTTTTCAAGATATTCCTCATCAAGCTGAATGATCACTTTTCCATTTTCATCTTTGACTGATCTGGTTTGATTGTCAAAGTGTGCAATAACTATCAATATGAACTCTAGATCTCGTGCTAATATGGGGAATGTGATTGCTAAATGAATCTCATTATTTAGGATATCCTACATGTGTGTTGTAATAGAATCCCTACCAAGCCTCTACAAGAATTTAGCCATATCAACATGGCCAATCTCAATATCTCTAATGTGGTCTACATTTAATTCAATCATGAATGTTGGAAACACACCTTGAAACTTGTATTTCATCACTTTCTTGGTAGGATAATATTTTAACATTGATCAAGTGACTTCAAGGGCAAATGTTAATTCTTGAGAGTTAGCATTTGTCATCTATCTTGGAGGAAATGTAAGAGTGGGGAAAATCTAGGCTTTTAGCATAGTAAGATTGATAGTGTAATTTGGAGAAGTTTATCCTAACTACATGATTTTTGAAGGATTTGGGTACAATTCATAGAAAATTATCTAAATTGCATGAGACTTGGGTACTTCTTTATTGGGTGCAAATCAAAGAAAATTCTCTGACCTACACCATGCTCGGGTATGTCCAAGTGTAGGTCAGAGAAAATCTCTGAATTACACCTGAGGAGAAGGTGTAAGTCTTGGTGTAGGTTGGAGAGTTTTCTCTAACCTACATTGATTTTTATTGGTTTGGTGCACATCAAAGAAAATTCTTTGAAGTGCATCATGGGGTTATCTATCTGTACTTTAAAGAATTTTCTCTAACATGTATGGGGAAAAGGAAAAAAGTGCAAGGGTGCTCCTTAGAGAAAATTCTTTGAGGTGCATGGCCAAAGATTGATTACATTTACTTTAGAGAATTTTATTCAAGGTGAACAGGGCAAAAGGAGTGTACTTCAGAGAAAAATATCTAAAATGTACCCCTTTAGAATTGTTTTGGTTAAAGTGTGGTCTAGAGGAAAAATTTTGAGGTATACATAATAAATATTAGGGTTTGATGTTTTATGATGATAAAAATGAGGTTTGAAAGAAAATAAAGAGCCTAAATCCTAACCTAGTTATGTACATGATTTAACATAAGGGTTTTTAGACTTATTGGGGTATGCATAGGTTTTTAAAGAAAGAAAATGTTTTTAAGAACATAAATGATTTTACAAAGAATGTAGATGAAAAAAAACCTTGGGCATGATAAAGAAAATAATAAGACTAAAACTAAAAACAAATCTTACCTAAAATCCACTGTGGAGAGAATCCACGGATGAATCAAGGAACTTGATAATGAAAATGGCAGATGAAGGAGGGGTGCACATAGGCTCAAAAATGGTGAAGATAAGAGAGTAAAATAATGGTAAAAATAAAATTACATGAGTTGATTATATATAACCAAGGTAATTAATGCATATTAATTACTACAAGAATGGTGGGCCTGAGTGTAGGGTTAGAGAAATTCTCCAACCTTGCACATATAGTGGTGGAGAAATTCTCTGCTATTACATGCTAGTGTGTAGTTTGGATAAAATTATTTGGATTGCACCATTTTAAACTTTGTGTACTCCTAAGAAAATTCTCGGAACTGCATGAGGTGAAAAACTCCCCAAAAAACTAACTTTTTTGGGGGAAAAAACAAATGCAAGGAGGTAGTGATTAGCCTCATTTTGCATGCTTAGAGTTCATGGGCTATGAAACAAACAAGTTTCATAGGGGTTATCCCATGAATTAAGCATGATAAATTTAAGTATAACACTTACGTATCCAATACTTTAAAATAGGGCCTCAAACTCATGTAATTTTCCCCTACATGTTGGCTTATGTGTGAATCATGCAAAGTGTGTAAAGAAAGTACAATAATGACCTAATTTATAGCTTATAAAATATCACCTTATGATTACTCATTTAATAATTTATATGTATAGTTGGGTTATTCCTTTGAATAATATCAGAATAGTATAGAATAAGAAATCTTTTATTAACTTGAGTGATATTTTAGTCTAATTCTTAGGTATTCATAATTTATTAATGAATGAGGGTTGATGTTGTATTTATGCCTATCCTATCAGGAGATAACCACATGAAATAACTTAGGTTTACTATTGTAATATGTTTCATTTTTAAATTTGATGACTTGAGGGCACTCAACACTTGTGTTAGGGAAAGACACTAATGTCGATGCTACCTTCTATCCTAGATGTTAATATCTAGAGAGAAGGAAAGTAGGTACATGCTCAAAAATTATAGAGGGGTGAGATAAGTACATTTAAATAATTATGGACATGAAAAAATATTTGTATCATAAATATAATACTAGTTAGACTAAGATATAGGCCAAGAGGAACAAGATAGAGTAGATGCGAGTCTTTTAGAAGTAAGTCATGTATATAATGAGGAGAAATAGATAAGGTTATGAATTTTCCAAGTGTACAAGACTAAGGTGATACATAATAAAAAAATATCATTTACATTCCACCCCACCTTTAATCTAGTCATTAAATTTATATTTTAAAGGAAAGAAATAAGTAATTGGATGTGTATACACACCTTGTCTTTACTTGAGTTAAATTGAGTGCTTTGATAGAGCTAGATTTGAGTGTTTTTCTAGTGACTTACCTTCAACCAAGAGCATGTTATATTATATAATCAGTGCATATAATTGGTTTGTTGAAAAATCTCACTCTCATCAAATAGCTTTATATGGGAAGCTTTAAATATGTGGGACAAAATTGTGATATGTGAAACAACCTCCAAGATTTTAGAAGCCAAATCTTTAAATTAATTGGGGGGTGAAAATGTGAAGGAGGAAATGCAAAAAAATTGAAACCAAACTAACTAAGGTCATGTGTTGATATTCTTGAAGTATCTATTCCTAAAATTTCATAAAATATCTTGAACCCTTAAAGCATTACCAATAATTAAAAGAGCATATGCATGATTTAAAGCCTACAATATGAACAAGAGTTAATATTATAGAAGCAAAAAATATAAATAACAAACAATAATGGATTTCACTCAAATTGACACAGAACACCACATCCTCTTTATTGTTGAGTGGAAAACATAATAAAAATGGCCAAAAGGCATAGTATATAATATTAAATCCTTTCCATGAGGGCCAATTGCTAAGGTCATGAAATGAAAATAAATAACCATTGTTATTTTTATTCCAAAACTAACTATTACAATGGCTTATCTTTGATAACAATAAGAATAATTTATATTATCTAATGTCCCCATCTCCAAAAGAAAAGACCCCTAATATATATTCATATTGGCCTCACAAGAAGATGACTCCTAGAACCTAACACTCTCACTCATGATGAGGCCGTTGTAATCAAATGGGGAGCTTCAACTCATGAGTGTAGTTGGTCTTCAAAATCTTGAATATAGTGAAAATATTGATGCCTCATAATATCCATGATGCTTATAAGAAGCATCATGGTGATGTGTGTCTCCATAAAAAATGCCTTTGGAATTATTATTAGAAATATGGCCACTTCCCTCGGCCAATGGTGCTACTTGAATCTCTAACAAGAAATAGCTTGATCTCAAGGAGTGTTGGAATGACACATGGCACTCTGAGGGGAGAGTAGACTCATTTAAATCCATTTTATCACCTTTTAACTGGTATTACATGGATCTACCACATGGTAATCTATCACTACTTCTAGGGATGTTGAGAACTCCTTTACAAAGAATGGGCATGGGGGCACCATGTGGAAGGTTTGATTTTGTTTCATTGTAACTACATAGTGGGTCTTGCCCATTATTTCATGATCCAATGGTGCTACTTAAATCTCTAAAAAAATAAACCTACCTCAAATAAGCATCGTGATGCCATGTGTCAAGCTGATGCTACTCCTAGGTGAGTTAGGAGCCTTTGCATGAAGAATGAGTGCTAGGACACAACATGGCTCTAGTGGAAAGAGCTAAGACTTAGCAAAAAATAAAGAAGGGGGAACCTAAGAAAGAGGAGGCCAATATTTAAATCATCAAATCTCACCAAGAATGTCCATGATGAAAACTAACTGCCAAAAATACTATAAAATGTGGATTTGATACATAGTTCCTAGTGACTTGTAGGGGATCCACTTGCAGATGGAAAAATAGAAAATTTCTAGTTTTCAAGACCATATAAATCAAAACTAAAAAAAGAGAAGGCCCAAAAAATTTACAACTTCTAAAGAGCTACCTTCAAAGGCATCCACTCTTCATCTTTAGGTTTAGTCTTCTTCTTCAAATATTTGAAGGATCTATCTAGATCAATGATATCCTTGAAGGATATGCTACTCAAGCTTTATACCACTATCCATATCTAGAAATCTATCTGGGCAAGATGCTACAAAATGGTCTCCACCTCAAAGATGCTTGGCACTTGATTGAAATCTATAAATATGGTCTGGTCATTATGATTTTTGATCAATAACTATTTGATATTATTCTTTGAGAAGACTATTTTGTCTATGAGGAATGGGGAGGGGAGTCCCAATTGGACTGATTATTTGATGTGCCCATTAATATCCTAAGCCACTTTCTCTAAATCATCTAGGAATGCCTTGAATTTTTAGGCTACCTTGTTGTAGCTTAGGAACTCATTCACTTTTACCATCATTTGCCTTCTCTCAGCCACCCCTACTACCTATATCATCCCTTCCATCCTTTTATACAACTTATAGACTAAGAGATACAAATATTGAACTTTGGGGGACATGAAGGTGAGGACCTAATCCACTGACATGCTTACTTGTGCACTTGGTCACTATGAGTCTACAATGAACCCAAGTATTGGCTTCAAGTTTGAGACCACATTTTTTATTCTCTCCCAATAGGATACACATAATTTTTGGACCATGTTGAGGACACCTACGGTCTAGGAGTGGGTAGTGAGGTCATTATTTAGTTGTTATATTTCCTGGTCTTTGGTCAAGGAATTTTATTACATCTACTATTAAAATTATTGTTGTGTGCTTGTAGAGTCCAAGAGACTCTTATGGGTCTATGTGAAATCTATTTCCTTTTTGTGTAGCTTATTTTTTATGGCTTGCTTCTCCTTTTAGGCCATCACTCTTGATTTTTAGTTGTGCAACTTGGATATATAGTTGGGCCCTGACATTAGCTTCTGATTAGAAGATCTCAATTGTGATATGGATCTATAGGTTAGACCTCATTTTTGTGAGTTTTACATCCTTATCCTTGCCTTGATATTAAAGTGGTCAATAGTATATTTAACTTTTGTGATTTCTTACTCTTTCTTTTCCAATTGATGCCCTACCTTGAGATAGTCCATGGTGATGGACTTTTGGGTTTATTCCATCAACTCAAATATATCAATTGGTTTGACTTGGCTGAGGTTAAGGCTAATAGAATGTATTGAGTAATCCCTTAGCTACATCTCTTCTTGGGAATTGATTACTTATGGTTCCATGTGTGTAATCATCCAATATTTTTGTTTAGGGTTAAATAATGACTGCATATGAGGTATTGTTAGGGCCTTAGCCATATTTCTTCTTCTCTTATATACCCAAGATTCTTAGGATTTCCTTGTAGTCTCTAACTATTGGTATAATTAATCATGTGATTGAATCATTTCCCATATAAAGGGGGATCCTTGTGGCAGTCCAAAAGGAATGGTCACTTTCTTCTATGAAGTAGTTGATGTTATTCTCCTAAGGGAGAGTAGGTAAAGGGTCAAGGTGGAAGGAGAGAAAGGCAAGAGGCCACAAAGAGGGGTGGTTTGAGATTTCACTATGATGGATGTTCATATGGTGGATGAGGGTAGAGGAGTGAATAATGGTGTAAGGGGGGTGATTGGCTAGGTGGAGGAAAGTGGTGCAAGTGAGGTGATTGGTTGGGTAGAGTAAAGTAGTTCAAGCTTAATAGAAATGGTGGAAGGTGAAGAGGAAGTGAAGTGGAAAGAGGAAGGTCATAAAAGTGTACCTTATTCTATTTTGGCTCAAGAGGAGGGATTAAATATTGTGCCTTGGTGCCAAACTAAGCTGACTCTACCTCAAGATGCCTTGAAGAGGCATGTTATTGCTATAAAGGAGATGGATAAAGAGGAGGGGGCCAGAATGTATGCCTATGAATCATGAAAACTTCCTCCTTTTTCTCCAAGGGGGTATCTTCCTCTTCTTCTTTGACTGAAACCTCCTCTTCTGCATAAGCTTCTTCCTCATGGTGATCATCTAAGAGGTTCTCAAATTGCTCATCAATGTCCAGATATTCAAAGTTGAGCTCCCTCTAGCCAATTTATTGCATATATTTCCAATAGGATTACATATTATCCTTATTCCATCCCATTTGGATGAGATACACTCACAAACCCTTGTTCATGTTCTTTATTAGATCAAAATCCTTGACTAGTTTATAAAAAGACTCCCATGGCTAATAGGTGTCTGAAGATATCTTGGATAGATACAAATAATGCTTGATATCATCCTTCATTAGAGACTTCTAATCCTTGAAGTATATCTAAGGCTCATGGATTAAGGGAGTGGTAGTATTTAGAGTGCCTATGTGGTTGGTCAAATTGTATTTCCATTGATCATTGATCTAGTCTAGGCTAAGCTTTGGTAGTTTGAGTACAAATATGCACTCATATGACCTCTTCATAATTTCAATGCCTCTTCTTGAGATGGGGATGCCATATATGGCCTTTTTATTATGGCCCACACTATATACCAAGTCCACCATATTGAGTTGGAAGGCCAACTCCATGGCTAAAGTCCTATTTATGACTAAGCATAGGAGCTGAAATGGCTTCTCCTTGAAACCATGGACCCTGATGAATGTGAAATGTGGTCCAAAGAACCAAACAACTATAAATTTGTATCTAGTGAGCCATGCTCTCTAATATTCTATGATTATGAAGGTAATGGGCTCCTGACTAAGGTTAATCAAGACTAGAGATATGAAGCAATTTGAAAACTTGTAATAATCCTACATGGTTGATAAGATGTGGGTCCATATGGAGATAGGGATCGTCATGTAAGGATACATGCCCATCTCAGTCACATTGATATTAAAGGATGATGAAAATAATTGTGAGCTTTGATACATGATTAGGTGGAGGAAGGAGGAATACTTGAAGGTATTCTAGGTCAAAATATGTACTAGTTGATTATGGATGGCATTGGTGATGGTGTCCACAAAATCCATATTATAATACTTCTCCCTACTTAATATATTTAAATGGAAGACTACACCCAATTGGAAGTCATAGACATTAGTATTTGAGTCCATTCCAAAAATGAATGCCAGCATAGAAAGTTTATCTCTCATATCTTGTGCCACAAAGATCAAGAGACTGATGGGCAGAGGAGTCACCTCCATGTAATTTATCTTAAGAGATGAGTTGATGAACTTCTTCTTTTAGACACAAGTGTCCCATATATTTTGCAATCTCTCTATACCACAAATTTCCACATTGGTTTCATTAGGGATTTGCAACATCTCCCTCACTGCATCGACATTGATGTTCACTTGTAAGTGGTTGCTTGTAAAAATGATAGTGTTAGTGTCATATCTCTCCATGCATAGAGTAATGATCTATGACCATGGGTGCATGAGATGAATCATGTGTTGGGCTAGGGTAGAGCTCTATATCCTATATCTAAATGACTCAAAGTTGTTATTTCAAACCTTTTTGAGTAGGGAACCCTCTCTCATATTCTTTGTGTTTTTGGTCAATTTGGGATCAAAGATCCAATATGCAAAGTCTAGGACCAGTGTAGGGTCCATACAATACCCCTTTCTAACACTCTTGATGTTTGGCACTATGGGCTCTAGTTGTGTGAAGGCAAAATCATATGAGTTTCTTCTTATAAATTATGGTGGAAGGTCTTCATGACCACCCAACCTATGGGTTCTTTGCTTCATATGATATTCACTATTGGACTAAGATCCAAAATTTTCCATCTTATAATTATTTTCAATAATCCTCTCTTCTCTCAAGGAAAACACTAGATATTGGATTTTTGTTCATAATTCTTTTCAATTATTTACTTGAGATGCTCTGCTTAGCTTGGTTCTCTTGAAAAATCTTAAGTATTTAAGTGTTTGGCCTGATCAAGAGATGGGTATTTATAGGCTACCACTCTTAAAATGATCATCATGTAATTTTTTGAATTTGGGTGCCCCATAAATGTTAAGGGTGGTACACATGCTTGAGGATCCACTCTCAAGAGATTTTATGGTGATCCTTATGGGATATCATGTAATTAGGAGTGACTAGACATTAATTATAAGGGAAGTGTGGTAGATAACCATCTATCAGTGAATGATTTAAAATAAGGGGACCCAAGGAGTGGACACTTGGTGATGGGATAATAACTTATGCTAATGGCACTTATTTTAAAAGGAAACAATAAAAAAAGATGGAAACCAAATAATAAAAGGGAAAACTGACCAACTATGTACAAAGGAATAGCCAATAAGATCAATTAAATTTTTTAGGAGCATTCTATTAACCAAAATCTCTAAAGCATTGCCTTCTTCATCCTTTAACTTAAATGCATTACCCTACGTAGTTCTAATGATGTGAAAGGATCCTCTCTATATGGAATCAAACTTTGCATTTTTCTAGCTTTACATCCCTTTCATCATACTTTAGGACCAAGTATCATGGCTTAAATATGAGGTTAGATGCTTTATTATCAAACCATCACTTAACTACCTACTATCGAGTGACTTTAGCATCACTGACTTATTTTCTCACTTCCTAGAGGTTGAGTAATTCTATCAACCTAACCTCCATTGCTCCATTTACACTATTCGATAGCATTTAATAACTATAAAGCAAGAATTTAAATTGAGATGAGAATGACCACTTCTTTCTTGTATTCTATTTCATATGGGTTTTTTTTTCAAAATCTACTTGGAAGTGATTCAGCTGGCCCATAGAGCCATTTTTAAATGCATATGCCACTCCCTCTATTAGTTGACACCTATCTTCTTGATTAATCTTACGAGTTTATTATTAGTCAATTCATCCAACCCATTCCCTTGTGGGTAGTAGTTAGATGATGTTTTTATAAAAATTCCATTCTTGAGTGAAAATTCTAAAATCTTTGAGCCAAGAAAGGATTTTGCATTATCGGATATGACTATTTTCAAAGGGTTGAACCTTGCTACTAGTTTCTCGATCAAGTTGAGGATTACATTTTTAGTTGATTCTTTCAGTAGAGATACCTTAGTATACATCATGAATTAGTCTATGTTAATGAGTTATGGCCTATGATAGACAAGATATTGATCATCCCAATGATATCCAATCTCTACTATGTGAAAGCCTCATCAATAAGAATTGGATTTAGTGGTATGGACAAATTATTTCACTTGCTTGTGAAAAATTGGCATCATTGGAATTTATTCACCACTTGGTGGCAATCTAAGAACATGGTTAACTAATAATATCCATCATGTATGATCTTGGTTGTGGTTGTCTTTGCTGAGAAATGTCTACTTAGAGGGTTGAAATACATACTCTATAGGATTTTCCTAGCTTGGTTTTTATCAAGACATCAAAGAAGTTCTATGTCAAAGTTAATTTTAAAAAGGACTCCCTAAACTAGTGTATAACTAGCCCCTTATAGCCTATAGAATCTTTGCTTGTGTGTAGGGAGGTCATCTAGATATTAACTAGTTTTCATAAAGCAGGTTCTATCATTAACCCATGATCCATCAATTTCATACTGACTTACTAAAACATTTTTTTGATGTATCTTGTTCTTCTATCAAGGTATCCACATATTGGCTAGATAATCACAAAGTCTTCTTCCTTAGATCACCTTGGTTGGCCTAAATTCAACATCATATTCTAAAATCTTGGTGATCCAATTGGCCTTTTTTTTATGATCTCTCCTTCCATTATGTATTCTCTAACACTAAAATGTTCCACATATACCATTATCTTACTTCCCACCACCAAATTTCTAAACCTTTTGAGACCTTTGATGATAACAAAAGTTTTTTTTATCAATGATATTATACTTTGTCTCATATCCATGTCAGGTTCTTGAATAAAATACAATAGCATGTTCACTTATCCCTTCATCTTCTCTCTAAGTTAACACAAATTTTAAGGTATGTTTACTCCCATAAACATACATGATGAAATATCTGGAGAAGTTAGTATTAACTATCATGGGGGAAGTAGATATTGCTTCCTTGATTTTTTCAAATGTTACCCTTCCTTTGGAAATCCATTTGAAATAATGGTCATTCTTTAAAATCAATGTGGTTGACCTTACTAGCCCTATAAAGTTAGATATGAATTAACTAATGAAATTAATCCCTCCTATGAAAGAATATACCCCTTTATTATTGACTAGTAAGGCTTAAATCCCTAATAGAATTCACTCTATCTATATTAATAGATATACATTTTTTGGATACCACATATCCTAGTATCTTGCCTTGTAAGATGCTAAAAACACATTTTTGGGATTAAGGGAAACCTTAGACTCTTGTAAATTTTGAAATATCTTCTCCAAATCATCAAAATGATCTTCCTTCTTCTTGGAGAACATCTTCAGATCATCCAAATAGATGAGGATGATTTTATTAATTAGACCCTTAAAATCTATGTCCATGACACATTAGAAGGTAGATCATACATTAGAGAGGCCAAAATACATCTTCACATACATTAAAGTTCCCCACTTTGTAGTGAAATTGGTCTTATGTTGATCCTCTTCATTGACCCACACTTGGTTATATCCCAAGAATCTATCTAGCAGAGAGAACACTTCTATGCCCATACTATTTAAAAGATTTGTTCTATATAAGGAAAGGGGTAATGATATTTTAGGGATGTTTTGTTCAAGTCCTTAAATTTCACACATAGTCTAATCTCTCCATCATTTTTCCTCACCAAAACTAGGTTATATACCTAGGTCAAATTCTTGATTAGGTATATGATCATTGCTTCGATCAATTTCCTCAATTATTGAGCCATGAGGGACTCAATCTTTGGGTTTACAATCCTTTACTTTTGGTGGACTAGTTTGGACCCTTTAACTAGATATATTGTATGCTATATCACCTCATGATTGTATCCTTTCAAATCATCATAGGTTTAGGCCATAAACCCTTCATATTTATTGTACAAAGATATCAGTCACTCCTTATCATTTTGGGAAACTTCTTCCCCCATTTTTAGTTTCCTTTTATTTGTTACATCAAGCTCAGATTAGTCACTTTTATCTATGATAAATTTCACTTTATCATTCCTTGCATCATATAAATTGGATAGATTCTTCAAGATGATTAGTCCCTTTGGAATTTTATTTGAATTTAGTTTCATGATTTGATCTCTATAGGCTTATTCAATATTTGGCTACAATTACTTTGAAAACTCACTTGACTACTGAAGAAACATAAAAATTAAGGTATTGCTCTCAAATACCTATCAATTTTGATCATTATCCAAGATAGTAGGTCTAATAATCATTTACACAACTTATTCGGTGGTTAGTAAATTAGTTAACATATTAAACTAGGAGCTTATTACCACCATATTATCTACCTCTATGTTCATGCACTTTTGAGTGATTTAAATATTAAATGCTTAAAAATATTCAATCAAATCCCATATTTGGTGGTGTTAAGACCTCATGTGGACCTTATTCATATCCATGGTACCTCTTACTTATGTCACTACTAGTTTGGAATCTCCAAAAACTTTTAACCACTTTATGCCCATGTGTTTGGTAAGGCCAAGGCCATGTACTAGGTATTCATAATTGGATTCATTATTTATGTAGATAAACTAAAAGTGAAAGGCCCTAAGGTTCTCTTATTTATATGGAAACATAAATCAAATACCAGCTCTAGAGCCATTTTTACATTTTTCACCATCAAAATATAGAATCCAAAACTCAAACTCATTTTGGGGTTCCTTACTCTGATCCTCCTTTTTCTTCATGACTTTGGGGATGGCCTGATTTTTCATCACGAATCACATAATTTTTGAGGCTAGTGGAATTAAAGTTTGTGAATAAGTCATTCTTGATGAATTCATTAATGAGGACTTCCTCTTTTAGGCTTCTAATGTTTGCCACTCATTCTTATTCAAGTGTTTCTATGCAATATGTCTCTTCTTAGACAAAGAAGTGTGTGTTGCTTCAAAATTCATCATAGCATCATTATCTATGTGCTCTAAGTGTATTGGATTGGATAACATCTTTAAATTTGAGCCATATTTGGTCCTTATCATCAAGTGAGACCAATATAAGGACAAGTACCTACCTATCTTATCCATGAAATCTCTTGATAGACACAACCCAACGACTAGTATAATGTCTATTACTACTTCTTGGGAGACTATGATATTAGGAAAAGAATACAAAGTTAGGAGAAAATATTTTTTTATACTTATGGTCTAAACTTTCTTCCCATATAACTTAATTACCCATTTATTGAAAGGTTCATACTGAAGTTATGGCACATCTATAATTTTCTTGGGCATCACTATGGTGTTGGAACTAAAATAATTCATAGAATTGTGTAGCATCTTGTTCCCTACTATGATATTTAAATAAAATGGGGTAGGTTTTCTTTTTCTTACCCCCATGTTGGAGTTGATGAATGTAGATGGTTCATGAGGTTTTGCATTATTTTTGGCTTCCTTTCCTTTGATTTGTATGGGATATATAGTTGGCTTATCTAGCATAGGCATTTGTTGGTCTTCTAATGCATCTCATAGTAGAGAATTTTACTCAAGGATAGACAAGACATTCCAAAGAGAAACATTGGTTGGAGACTTCTTCAGTCTATCTACCACATTAAATTACCATTGACGTTAGACCTTAGGGTCCTTTACCTATTTTTATGTTATTTCACCCTAATTTTCATATGTCAAGGGTGATGTTTTGGGTATTGAAATCTTTGAAAAAGTCACTTTAGGCCTTGTGAAATCCTCTTAGGTTTTGACTGGTCTCTTCTTAGATTGAGTGTAGTAGTCAGATTGAATTTCTAGGGGCTTTGACATGGGGTCCTCACTTACATATATCACATCTTCACCTTCTACACAAGAGAAAAGGACATGCTCTAGGGATATCTCCTCTTCTTTATCTAAGGATATTCCTTTCATTTGAGCCATCAAGACAACATTTTCAACCCCCAAGGATTGGTCATAAGGAGCTAAATCAGGGGCATTCCATTATTTTTGTTGCTAAAATTTTTTTTATTGTAGATTTCTCTTGGGTAATTTCAAGGTGTATGTGAATCATTACATGGGAAGCACCATGAATTTGAGTCATCTGCTAAGTTGTTTTGGCTAATGAACAATTCTCTATTTAAATTTGGTAGGATTATTTACAAAGGATTAGGGATTGGGATGATTTGTTTTTCAAGTTTCACTTGATGATTTAGTGCTTCATGATTTGGCCTTTGCCTTTCTTGATACTAATTATGCTAATATGACACCCTTCTATTCTGGTAATTCTGGTAAGGGGGCTTTGAGGTCATAGCTTGCTACCTTTTGAGATTTATGATCTCATTTGAGAATCTCTATAGGATTCTCTTCTTATCATTCATATCTATATTTGGAATGGATGAAGAGGATACACTCATTTGAGAAGGTAGATACACATACATGGAAGGATATGTTTGTGAGGTGCTTGGGACTTCCTCTTATAATGCCATTCATATTTCTAGGAAATATTAGCCAAAATTGGCCCACATAATAAATTTTGACTAAATGTAATTTTCAAAGCTAAAAAGGGATCATGTTGAGAGAGTGATCTAGTGGTGAAAAGAGTAGACATACTTTAGGGGAGATCACTTGTCATTTGAAATATTTTGAAACAATTTAAGTGAGCTTAAAGTGTGGATTTGGTGATCTTAAGGAGTTAGACCATCATAACATGTCATGTAGGAATGAATAGGTTAGTTTGATTGTGTATTTCATAAGTGCACTTGAAAAGTTGACCAAGGTCTAATAATTGCATGAACATGATATATTTGGTGCTAATAACATCTTCTACAAATTTGTTAACTTGATGAGTTTTTTATCTCAAGATACAAGCCTTCAAATTTGATCTAGCAGTGTGGGACATGCATGGGGATGTTAAGTTAAAGTTATACGAAATAGCCATTTGAATTCAAAATATCTAAAGGGTATTGAAACTAAATGTAGGGCTGACAAGTGTATGCATCTTTGAGGTCTAAGTCAAGATCTAATGGCATGTGGGTGATCAACAAAGTCAGTGGGTCAAGATAGATCAATAGAGTGCATAAAATCATGCAATTAAAGATCAATGACAAGCACAAGGTTAATAAGTTAGAATACCTTGAGGTTGAATGTGGGGCTAACAAGTGGCATGTTTATGATGAATTAAAGGATTAATGGTGTGCATTTGATCAATAAAAAAGGAGATCAATGACATGTGTTTGATCATGCCAAAGAAATCGATGGTACACGTAAGGTCAAAAGGTCAATGAACTAGATTGCATATAAAGTAAACACATGACATAAACATATAAACTAGATTAAGACTGGTAGTAAGATCCATATATTGAATGTAGGATTTCTAAATGTCACAATTTCAGAATATTGAAACAAATATCAATAGAGTAAATTTAATCAAGTCCTATAAGGCACAAGATGGTGAGATGTGTTAAAAGAAGAAACAACCATATTTTAAAATATGATAAAGAGCATGGTATGGATGCCACATAGGTATACATGTTGGATCAAAGTATTTTATGGACCAAGGTAGGTAAATGCATAGATCCAATATCTAGATATGATCTAGGTTGAGTTAGAAAAGATATTTTAAAGGGACACTATTAAAGCTTAGTTTGGACCTAGTTTGAGGGTTTAGAACTTGTATATGTCATTTTTTGAAATTGCAATAATGTTTCACAACTGTGTTCATGGTTCTTTGAAATAGATCCACGTGTATAATGAGTTCTTGGCTTTCATAAATGCATAGAAGCAAAAAATATGTCTTTTTAGACCTAATATATATCAAAGGTGGGTAGATAGCTATTAAAATGAGATCAAGTAGCTTGGTGGGTTTTCATCGATATTATGACTATATAAAAACCAATAAATGGGATTGGTTTTCATCTATTGTAAGCCTATGTTCATGTTTTAAGTAGGGGTAGATTTGTGATTATGAAAGGAGTGTCTCATTTATCAATATAGTCATATCCTTGACAAATAGGTACCTATAACCATTTAAAGTAGACATAGTTATGGCTCTGTTAGGTCCATAGATATGAGGATTTTTCCTTTATAATGAAGCTAAGTGGAAGATGGCATAGGAGTTTCAAGGAATATATTTTGGGATTGGAGAGTACAAGTGGATCATTCAATTCTTTTTCAAGGTCCTTAATCTTTTCCTCCTTAGTAGGATCATTACTCATCATCTACAAAAGAGTTTCTTATCTTCTAGTGTATTTTATCAACCAATGAAAGGATTCAAAGGCTATTGGGATAAATGAAGGATAATTTGTCAATGGAGGACCAGTCCTAATTTGATAAAAATATGATTGATAATTCATTTAAGGGTGGTGGTAACTCATTTATTATTTTGGGTATTGTGTGTTTCTCTTCTCTCTCCCCATTTTCTCCTATATCTTCCATTTTCTTCCCCATTTATAACTCTCTCTTTGATTTTATATTCTCATAAGGAATATCTAATTTTCTAAAGATCAAGATACTCTCATTTGATAAGACTAGACCCTATCAAAAAAATTAAGAACTACCTCTTGATGCAATAAGATAATTTTTACCTATCTCTTGCCTTTGACTAGTGTTTAGTAAGGTTGTGTATGATGGCCTTATGAAAGAGATTCTTCCATATCCATTGTCCTTATTTATTTCCTCTTTTAAATTATTCTCAATTTATTTTTAGGTCTAAACTTGTATTCTTTTGCCATTGATCGATGCTTAGTGTGAGTCTTAGAATTCTTCTTTGCATCCTTGATTGTTTGGTGAGCCTAGTTCATGAAATACTTATGTAACTAACTAATTTGTGAGATTGTGTGAGTACACATTGTCTTATGATAATGTAGTGTTGGTTTCAAGCATAGGTTAGTCTCATTAAATTTTTTTGAATCACCTGTTATCTCTGCTAGTAACCCTTTTCCCCTTTTCTAACCCTTTTCTATGTATAAAAATTATTTTAGGTGATCCATCAACAGAAAATTGGCCTTATTTGGAGGATCAACCCCATTATAGGACACCTAAAATGTAGGGTTATCTTAATATTATGGATTAGTCAGAGGAATATTTAAGAACTCTCTCCAAGGGTGAATATTAATGACACAATAGGAACATGGACATCAATGGTCATGGGGGAAGTTTCCCAACATTTTTAGATTAGAATATCTTTGGTGGTCATGGTATCACCATCCATAGTGGTTTTTGTGTTTCATTAGATCATATGGTTCTTTGGCAAGTTGTAAATAGTAGAGGTGGTAATAACATTCTTGGGTTCCACACTATTTGTGACCTTGTAATCGGCCTATGGTTCATAAACTCTATATCCTAGTTAGGTAGACTAGTAGTTTGGTCCCATCATGCATGCCAGAAAAGAAAATTGTTGATGCTTAAAAATATCACTCTTGGAAAATAGCTTCTTATGGGAAGTTTTATAGATGCGGTACAAAATTGGGATCTTTGAAATAAACTCTAGGATTTTAAAAGCTAACCCTTTAAATTAATTGGGGGGGGTGAAAATGGGAAGGAGAAAATGTAAACAAAACTAAAACCAAACTAATTAAGGCAATGCACTAAGAATTTTGAAGTATCTATTCCTAAAATTTCATAAAATAGATTGAAACCTTAAATAATTACAAACAATTAAAAGAGAATATGCATGATTTAAATCCTAAAATATGAATAAGAGTCAATACTATAGAAGTAGAAAATAAAAAACAAACATCAATGGATTTCATTTAATTTGACATAGAACACCACATCCTCTTCATTATTAAGTGGAGAATAGAATACAAAAGGCCAAAATCCATAATATATAATATTCAATCCTTCTATTGACGGATACCTTCTAAGGTCATGAAATGAATACAAACAACTGCTACTATTTCTATTCCAAAACTAACTATTACAATGGCTACTCTCTAATAAAAATAATAATATTTTTTATTATTTAATATCCCCCTCTCCAAAATAAAATACCTCCCAATATATAGGCACAATGGCCTCATGATGAAACAAAACTTGGAACCTATAACTCACACTCTTGATGAGGCCATTACAATCAAATAGAGAGATTTAACTCATGAGTGTAGTTTGTATTCGAAATATTGTATATGGCATAATTTTTTATGCCTCATGATCTTCATAATGCTTAGAAGAAGCATCATGTCAATGCGTGTTTCCCTTAGAACTACCTCTGGAATTATTTTTAGAAATGGGCCCACTTCCCTTACCTAATGGTGCTACTGGAAGCTATGATAAGAAAAAACTTCCTCTAAAGGAGTACTATAATGGCAAATGAAACTCTAAGGGGTGATTAGTCTCATTCAAAGCCCTATTATCACCTTTTAACTGGAAGCATGTGGATCCACCACATGGTAATATGGAACTACTTCTAGGGAAGTCAATAAATCCTTTGTAAAGAATGATTCTATGTGTCAAGTTGGTGCTACTCCTAGGTGAGTCTAGAATCTTTTCATGAAGAATGAGCACTGGGATACCACATGGTACTAGTGAAAAGAGCTGAGACTTAGATAAAAATGAAGAAGGGGGATCCCAAGAAAGAGGATGAAAATATTTAAACCGTCGAATCTCACCAAACATGTCAATGACAAAAACTAATTCCTAAAATACTACAAAACATAGATCTAATCCATAATAATTTGGGTAAAAAGTACTTGAAATAGATTGAAATTAAAATAGCAAGGTTTAGGAGTACACATGTGTGTCTATATAACCACCTTGCCTATTGGCAAGTTATTTTTATAAAAGATGTATCATTTTAAGGGTATGACATTGAGATTAGAATAAATATATATAAATATTTCAATTGCATATATCCAAGGAGATAGAGAATTTGGAAGTCACATGCTCCCAACTTTAGATCAAAAGTGAGTTGTAACTTGAAAGTTGAGATTAGCTTAACTATTCAACCCAATGATATTCATAACCTAGTGAGTTTGGATGATCAAGTCCAATTTAATCACCTTGACCATGCCAAAAGGTGAACCAACTACTATAGTAGATTGTCTCATTAAAGTCCCTAAAAGTTTGTTGGGTATCACTACATGTAATAGTTTTAGAATCTAAAATTGTTTTGTAAAAAAAAAATTAGGCACATGTTGAATAGCATATGTAACTTAGATTTTTATCATGTTTAATTTTTTTGTAATAATGGTACCATGTATAGAATTCTTCCATAAATGTGTATTAGAATTATATAAATATGTGCTTTGGCCAACTCAAAAAACCATGTAAGTGTATAATACATGATTATAAAGAATTGTTCCACTATATATGGAGAAATATGAATTTTTTATAATTACCATTGTGGAGGACATGTTTATAAAAAATTCCCCCCACTATAAACTAGAGATGTTGAAAAAAATTAGGCATGGAGAATATACTTCTAAAGCATGCCCCCACTAGATTTATGAATTATAAGTACCTTAATGAATGGATGTGGAGAACATGGTTCTAAATCAACACCCCAATAAATATGAAAACTATGAATGTGTGGAATCCATGTCATCATGACATACCCCCATTGAAGCTATAAACTAGTGTAAGTACCATATAGTGTGTGAGTGTGGAGAATAGACTTCCAAAGCATGCCCCCGCTAAATCTAAGAACTTTGAATGTGTGGAATCCATGTCACCCTGACATGCCCCCACTAAAATCCACCCCACTTTAGGTGAGGTAAAAATATTACCTGGTATTTAGTTCACATCA
The DNA here is from genome assembly GCA_037957365.1 of Torreya grandis. Taxonomy (NCBI): domain Eukaryota; kingdom Viridiplantae; phylum Streptophyta; class Pinopsida; order Cupressales; family Taxaceae; genus Torreya; species Torreya grandis. The sequence continues at coordinate 1,080,654 of JARHVA010001461.1, read as the reverse complement.
AAAGGGTAAGATAATTGTAAATCTATGAATGTAACCATATAACATATAGAAGGAAATATGTCTAGGTAAATGTATCATTGAAGCAAATAGAACCAATGTGATCACATGTATGCCTAAGATGCATGATAAATATCATGGAAATGTCTATATAGTAATAGTATAATATAAACAATTAAACAATCACACACACATGATCACTCAAAATTAAGTCAAAAGGCAATGACCCAAGGAGACTACAAACAAGGGGCATGTTCAAATACTGCAAAACAAATGGACCTGAATTAGTCAAATGTCCAAAAAAATTAAGGAATGACATATTAAAATGTCCATATAATGTAATGGCATATTCAAATGTATAATAAATTAATCATAGGCATAGGTGTTACATAAAATGGATCATATTTAAATGCTCTAACAAATAAGACAATAGAAAGGTAAAACACTCAAGGAAGTGTGTAAAGGAAAATCATAAGCAGCCATCATAAACATGTCATTGTAAGCCATGGATAAAATGTGTTAAAAAAAAATTTAAATTACATAACATATCAAGTACCCTATGTAATGTATAATCATGGATAATAATAATGTATAAATACATATGTAAGATCAAAAATGATAGTATAGAGTGATCATCAAATCATATAAATTTTGTGTATCAATATCGTAGAAGATGGATCGCCCAATGCCATGATGACATGAGTAGAGGGAAAATATAACACCCATAAGTGTATCATGTATTTTTATATGCCTATGTATGTGTATGTAATATTAAATTATATGTTAGTCCTCAACATGAAAATTAACACATAGATGACAAGGATCCAATAGAACATGTAGGTGATAAAAATGTTTTTGGTTTTTTTAATGTGTTTTATTTTTTGGTATTTTTTGGAATATGAGGAAATATCATCCTATTATCTCATCCAAAGTATGATCATAGGTATCTCCCCACTCATAAAATGGTGAAATAAACTGGTGGCACTTCCAAGGAGCATGTATAGGTTTAATATATATCAATATAGTATATGTGATGCTCAACATATATATAATAAGACTCTAAGGTCATGAAGTACCAATAGAATGAATATGGGTTATTAGAACCCATTTTTGTTCACTATGTGGTTTATTTATAATAGTGATAGTAGGAACATGTTTAAGTGTTTTGGATATCTAAATATGGTGCATAGAAGATGAGGATTCCATAGAACCCACTGTTAGTCTCTGATGTAAAGGTCTCTCAAGTATTGGCCAACTAGTAAAGGGGATTACTTGGTGTTTACATTTTTTTAGTGTATTAGCCTTAATAGGCTTGATAATTAATTTTCTACGTATGAATTTTTCTTATTTAATAGGATTATCATATGAAATAATAGAAACTATAATTACCTAACTTTATTGAATGTATTTAACATACCCATGCAATATAGAAACTAGTGCTCAAAGAGTATGTACCCAAGGTCATACCAAAAACATGTAAAAAACACTTGTAAAATGTATAACTAATAAATTCATAACCATATTTATGAGACTAACATGTAAAGGTATATTAATCTTGCCAAGAACCTTTTGGGAGGTCCCATTGAACTCATTTAGTAGAGGGATGTAAATTGTGATGAGTATAACCCAAATGCATAAGTAATGTCATGGTGAAAATAAATTAAATTTCACCATTATCAATCATAACACTTCATATGCAGTGTTTATCAAGGTATGATTGAATGAATAGATAATTAATATTAGAGTCATCATCCTTAATTTCATTTTCATCAAAGGAAATGGTAGGTTTGTGAACCATACGAGGTATATGTCTTGTGTAAGTACCAATAACCCCATCTAGTGGGTTTTCATAATATGATGGATGAAGATGTGCATTATATATCATTTTAACTTATAGTTCCTTCTTATAATGGTCTTAAAAATTATTATTAAATATTTTCTATTTATGGTGATCACCAGGTTGTGAGCCTAATTCCTTTGGAGGATCATTGAGTGTAATTTTTTGGTCATCAATGAGGTATTAGATCTTATGATTTATGGTAAAACATCTATTCATAGAATTCCCAAGGCCTTGGTGATAGTCATAATTAGCATTTGCATCATATCTTTTGGGTAGATGTCTATTTACATAAACTTATATAGAATGAGGGAGAGATATGAGATGACACTCTATCAATCATAGGAGCAATGAAGTAGGAGGTTCAGGTAAATGTGTAAATTATCTCCTTGGTGCATTAGATAAGACAAGCTGATTAGGCTATTGTGAAACTAGGTTAACCATGGTGGTTGTTTCCTTTTTAGGCTCAAGTGGTTTTACCTTATAACTTAGTTTGATTGTAAAAATAAGTAGTGTGTTTGCTACATAATTGAACTTGTTCAATGACATAACCTTCATTTCATGTCCCGTACAACATGGCATAAGTCAATGAAATATATATTTTTTTTTAAACTATAGACTCATGTAAAGGAGTAAGAAAATTTTGATTGAATATGTCTTGTAACTCTAATTTACCATAGGATTGGTCAATTTAGCTAGCATTATCTTATATCTCAAGGTATTTTCATTAACTAGTTCATTCATTCCTTGTTTTATCTTTGAAATTTGAGCATAAGAAACCTTTTCAGTAAAGTTAATAGAAAAGGGTGACAAAAACTAATATACAAGAGGTTTTAATACTTTTTTGGATTGTAAATTTGAGTCATAACACCACCTCACATCATATTTCTTGAGGATCCTTGGAAATTCTTTGGTCAAAAGTTTATCATTTGAACCATAATCAAGGCATGCCTCATATAAGGTTAGAAGATGTTCAAGACCACTCTTTCCATAATAAAATGTGGACTTAGGTGTAACAAATCTAGTTGGAAAAGGGTGAAAAGATATCTCAAGTGCTAGAGGGTTATGAAACACATCTTATGAATATATACCATGTGAAGACTTTGAATCCTTTTATTCAATGTTTGTAAGATTATCTTACAAGGTATTTATTATTTTAAAGAGTGATTGAACTATAGGCCTAGTGGGATTTTGATTAACAATTTGAGAAAACACCATGATAAATTTTATGTATAATATATAGAATGTACACACAAAAGATCTAAGATACAAATTATTAGCAAAGTATAAGAATAATAAGTAGATCACATGACAATAATTTACATGGGAAAACCTCGAGAGGTAAAAAATCCATAAAGATGATATTCAATTAATTGAGAAACTCCACACCCTAATACAAATCCTTCCCTTCTCACTTATTCACATAAGCCTTCATAGGAACCTTTATAAATATTTACCACATGCAAATATCACATTCTTTGAATGTCTTCAAAGTGAATAATACAATAGGGATAAAATCCTATTTATAATAAATGTGAGGGGAGGTGACCATTGTAACCAATGAGTCCATCCTCCTCAAGAATAATTTAATTTAATTGGTAAATAATAAAGCATAATATTTTATTATATATTTACATGATATTTTCACCTCAGGTTAATAAATATGTAATAATACATCAAAGTATGTTAAGGGTCTAAACTATCCCACTTAGACATTAAATATTCTAACACTCCCCCTTAATGCTAAGTGGGGGAAAATGTCATAGTCACCTTAATATATGAATTATACTATGTACACAATTTGAATGATTTAAAAACCTTCATCATGCCAAACACCACCTTTTGAAATAAAAGGAATTATAATACATAAACTACTATAAAGTAAGTCTAGGCTAGCATGATCATGAGACTACATCTCATAGCTTCTCATGAATAATCATCTAAGCATATTTGGAGCCTTTTATAACATAAGGACCTCCATTAAAAAGTATCCTTTTATATATTAAGGTACAAAATTAAAACTTCCACATGAAGTTTACTCAAATCACATAACTTTCACATAAAGTTTACAATGCTTTATAATGAGAATAAGTATAGAGAAGAAGAAAGAACACATGGTCATTAGTACGTGTAATTATCATGAAAAATCTCCCTCAATAGAAACTCCATGAGGCCTATCATTGCATAAAACTAAAAAAAACTTGGTATCACCAAGTGGTTTTGTGCAGATATCTACCACTTGTTCATCCGTAGAATAAAATTGGAGATCAATATAACCATTGAGGACTTTATCTCAGATAAAATGTCTGGTTACCATCACAATAACCAAATACATAAATATAAAATATGGCATATGTCTATCTATGGTAAAGCACATTTAAAATAATCAAGTCATATTTTAGGCAAACAAGTTCACTACTTTAATTTCAAAGTTATTGAAAAAAACATAAATTATTATATATAATTTATTATTGGACATTTCCAATATTGATAATATAAACATCCCCATTTTTATGTAATGTACATACAATTATTTACTAATAATATGATACTAAGTTTAGCCAAACATTAGATATCCTATTATCAATAACTTATTTTATTATTTGGATTTTATCAAAAAAAAATTAAGTTTAATATAGTTCAACAAAAGATTGAGGTATAAACTCTCATACATCAAATATGGACAATTTTAGCATGAAATGTCATCATCCAAGAAAAAAAATATGAGACAAAAAATTAGTTTAGATATGTATGAATAAAATGCTTAGTAAAGTAAATGATGAAGAGCCAATAATACAAACTCCATTTACACTTTGCATTTTATAACATATCCTATTATCAAGTGAAGCATATAAGGAAGTTATCATAAACAATCAAATGATATTATCTAAGCATATTAGTATTAAATTGCCTCAATAATCAAATAAAAGCATTAAAACACAATAAATCCAAACTTATTGAGAATGATATTCTTACCAAATGCAATAACTAAATATGATTATTTTGTCAAATTAAGCATGATGTTATGCATATAATGTATTTCAATTCTAACTCATATGAACTAAAAATAATGATAATATTTATATATTTTATTTTATTTCTTGTCTAATACAAGTATATATTACAATATAATTGTAATAAACTTTTTCCAAGAGTCAAATTAAATCATTTTACTAACAAATACAATGAAAATGAGACACTATCAATACAGTTAATATATCTAAATTAAGAACAAATAATTTTATAAAATTAAATGATATTATCTAAGTAAATATGTATTTTTAAAATTAAAAAAAAAATAAATATTAATAAAGGATACTATTCATAATATGCAGAGAAGTATTTAAAGCTCCAACCCATAATAACTAGGAAGAACATTTGTAAAATGCAACATTGTTTTGGCTATCTCAATAATGGTACAGTTTTTCCTTTAAATAATTTTTTTTTTTTTTTGGGTAATAGGGATTTTTTAAGTCCATTTAAATACATAAATAATTTAAAAAAAAATAAAACTCTTTACTAATAAATTTATCAATATTATTAGTTCTTAATCTCTTAATGTAAAAATTAGGTGCATTTTCAATAAAATCTTTAAATTATTTGAATTTAGATAACACATTTAATTTATTTTTAATAAAATATGAATAAATAATTATAATTTAATCATTAATAAAAATTGATAGTATACAAATAACTAATAAGAGATACAACTTCAAGATGTTCTACAACATCACTATGAATTAATTCTAAAGGATGTGAGAAATTTGCATCATGATTCTTTTGAAAGGGGAAAATTATTATTTTTCTTAATAAGAAAGAAACCATAATAATTTTCCTCATGATGAGATGGGATATAATTAATTCCAATAAAAAAAGATTAAATAATCTTATTTGTAGGCATATCATGTAAACTCCTAAAATTAACATGTCATAATCTTTTCTGGAGGCCATAATTGAGATTCATTCTTACTATGTGATGAAATAAAATATGTAGAAGAAGGAGAAAAAATATATAAACCATTATATTTAACCACCGTTTGGCATTAAAAAATAAATGAGATAATTTTTTTTTTCATAATGGACTAGTTATATTTAATAAATGTTACAATTAAATTATCATTAGTAAGTTGTGAATGAGATAACAAGTTCTTTTTAAGCTTTGGTACATAGAAAAGATTAATTTTTCCCTATTTAGTTATTTATATGAAATAATTATCTCTATAATAATATATTTTAAAATATATCTCTATAATCACACAAAATATTATATAAATAAGTCATATGGTGTAATGCACCACTATCTAAAATTCATTCATTTTCATTTGAAGAAAATAAAGCAACTTATAAAGCAATAACATTCTAATCCTAATTATTATTTTGATTAGGGTTTTTATTATTTTAATTTTTTTAATTTGATTTATTCCCTTTTTTATTTTTATAATATTTATTTTTAACTCTACATTTGTTTATAACAGGTTTCTCTTATATGACCAAATTTACCAGACATATTGCAATTCCCATTAAACCTAGGTTTAAGATTCTTATTACCAAATTTTTTATTCCTATTTGAGATAGAAGAAAAATTAGGGTTAGATTTATGGTTATTATTTTTATAAAAAATATTATTTAGGGTGATAATTTCCTTAGTTTCATTCTTTTTATTATCAAAATTGGTCATAACCTTCTCTTCTTAAATCAGGATAGAAGACAAGGTGGTAAGGTTAGGGGTATCTTGCTCAGTTTGATATTTAGAATTCAAAATTGAAATGAAATAGATAAACTTTTAATTAATATTTAATTGAATTATAAAATAAATAAGTTGATATTTAATCAAATTATAGTTAAAAACATCTAACTAATCTTTAATGTTATTAATTTTATCAAGAAAATTAACAAACTTTTTATCACCTTTCATAGGTGTAGTTAACAATTCAAGGATTAACTTAATAATTTTTTAGAGATAAGTGTCTTCATACATAAGGAGTTTCCAAGAATCACTATAAGAATCCTAATTACCAATGTGGATAATTAATTAATCCTTAACACTCTGCAAGATAATGGACATAGATTCCAATGATTTCTATTTAAATGCATTGGTAAGCTCATGAGTCACATGTCATCTAGAAGAATCTTTTTCAGTTCCAACAATAATATTCCATAAATTTTGAGCTATTAATTCAACTTTAATGTATATTTTCCAAATATTATAGTTATTTCCATTAAGAATTTATGATTTATCTAAAATAAGATTAGGGAAAGCCATATCTTCCCTTTAAGAATGATAGTAAATTGGTTACACCAACATAGGGCTTAAAAGTTTTTAAACCACATTTAATCCTTCCTATAATCCAAATAAAACCCTCAAAATATGATATTGGTGACAAAAATTGAATTTATATTCTTGTGTTCATTTTACAAATCCATATAATGATACCCAGGTAAACAAAAAAAATCCATAAGTTGAATGACTTTTTCAAGCAGCCTTTACATGCTTTGTAGGAGATCTAATAGGCCAAAAATAATGATTCACATATATAAAAATAAAAAATAGGTTTTATAAGAGTAAAAACAATTTTTTTTATAACTTTTATCTTTCTTAGGTTGTACAAGGCTTTACAACCATGCTCAATATTGCTTTTAGGATGTTGATGGATTCTAGTTGCTTAAAAATAGAATTTGGGTCCTTAGATCCACAATAAATTTTTTTGGATGGCTCTAAGATGCCGAAAAAAAAATTAATGGAATAAAATTTGTTAAAGGGCCTTCAATGCTGTACCAAATGTTGTACACCCTTCCTCAGGCTAGAAACAAATTAATGTGATTGAACAGAGGTGTTTTGAATTTGATATTAAACATAGATTAGAAATATCAACAAAAATTTTGAATAAAAAATAATTAGTCCAAGGTCATAAATCTACCAATAATGACATCCCTATATTGAAAATAATTTTAAAATCCTCTTCAAATTAATAAAATTAATATAATGCAATTATCAATATGCTTGCTTAATCAAATCCATCCTACTAGCTCTGGTACCATGATAAATTTTATGTACAATATATATAATGTACACATAGGATATCTAGGATAATAATAATAATAATAATAATAATAATAATAATAATAATAATAATAATAATAATAATAATAATAATAATAATAATAATAATAACAACAATAATAATAATAATAATAATAATTTATGTGGGATAACTTTGAGAGGTCAAAAACCCATAAAGATGATATTTAATTAATTAAGAAACTCTTCACCTTAATACAAATCATTCCCTTCCCACTTATTCACATAAGCCTTCATAGAACCTTTATAAATATTTTCCACATGTAAATATTGAATTCACTGAGTGTGTTCAGATTGGGGCCAATGCATAAATTTGGGAGACAAAAAGTATGGCATTCCCCTAATTTTCAATTTTTTCAGAAAGGGTGTATGCCCTTTGAAAAAGGGTATACACCTTTTTTTTTAAATTATTGAGGCTCAAGGTTGTGCCCAAACCTCAAGGGCATACACACTTATATTTTTTTCATTTCATTTTATCTATAGCTCAAACCCATGACTCTTTAAATTTTTTTTCTTTTCACATTTGTCTTGTAGATTCACGTGCCCACTTTGGATTTTTATCCCACCAATGGGATTTGAAAATTGAATTGCTACAAGTCAAGTATAATGATTTTTAGATTTTAATTTTTTGATTCATATTTATATTTATTTATGAAATTAGGGTTTTGAGTTTAGATTTTCATTAGATTATCTTGTATTACCTAAAAAACAATTGTATTTCTATTTAAATCTAGAGGACAAGTTTGATGGATCCATTGCATGAATAAAATGTTAGATAAAACACCAAATAGTTTAATTTTACACAATAATAAGTTTAATTATATGAATAATAAAATTCAAAACATCAAAAATTACAAATAATCATCAATGGTTTTCATCACTCTTCAATTGGTAGTGAATAAATTTTAGTTTTCAATACACTAGAGACTATTTTTAATGAAGTGGGAAAGGTAACTTCACAACTTGATGCAATGTTTCATCTAAGAGAAGCCATGAAACACATTTATTCTAAAAATTTACCATATTAAGATATTAAGAACAAAAATAAAAAAATAATCTATGTGCACTTTGTTTGTTACTATTGGAACCAACCAACCTCCACTGATGAATTTCAAACACATTATTATTGATTGGTGTGTTCATGAGGAGATGAAAAATAACCTCTAATATAGGTGGTGGATGGTGTTTGATGAGAATCCATAAGAAAATAATGAGGTTCCATTATACTTTTTGAGAAAATTTTATTATGAGTTTGTGATGCAAGAAATTCCAAACTATTTTAATATGAAGGCTTCCTAAGGTAGGGGAGGTGGGTCTTCATTTGATAGATCTAGTACTAGAAAAGATAAAAACCTTCATAACCAATCTTAGATAAATATAATGAAAATATCATAGGCCTCTAATCCTAAAAATTTTCATCATAACATATAGATGGATACCCTTGAGGTAGTTAGGAGTCTGACACAGGTTATGATTGAGCATGACATGTATACATTGAAGACTTAATAGTCAAAGTAATGGTTTTAGTGGTGTTGATATAGGTGTTAGTTTCCCTCCTCTTAATAATGTTATAATTCATGTGCATCATTGCACATCATGTGGGAGGACGTGTACAGGGCCTCCTATTTAGGTGTGACATACATATAGTACATTTATGGAGATTAGCATGCCAGAGCATATGCCACTTGTACATTCTTCAAGAGCTCAAGAGACTTATAAGACAGATCATATGTCACATATAGACACTCCAATAGCACATGACACTGGCATGTTAGACACTATGTTAAATTTTCTAGCTTCACTAACTCCTATTAGGATACACCAACCTATTATGCAAGAGTTATCAACTTTACCATATGTATTTGATACATAGGTTTAATTTTAATTATAATGTGTTTATGTTTATAAGAGAATATTAAGTTTATTTTATCATATGTGTTTACTTAATTGACTAATTTATTTGACTGAACTTATTATTTTTTGCTTGTATATGATTGGTGATATTTTAGATAGCTCATCAGGCCTTGACTCTATTCTAGAGGTCGTAATTGGCACATGTGTACCCTATACACAAGTTTATAAACTTTTAAATTACATATTTATTCATTTATGTTTATTTTTATTTGAACAAAAAGTTATGTTTTAAGACACACACACACACACACACACACACACACACACACACACACACACACACACACACACACACACACACACACACACACACACACACACACACACACACACGCACACACACAAATATATAATAGTCATAGATTTTTATCATGTTCATTGGATTCACACATTATTCATTTACTAGTTTTATAGATAATGACGGATCCTATGGACACCCCTCATGGATAAAAAGAAGGTTTTGTTGATCTTATGGATACATTAGAGGATATACTATCTCCATAGTGGGTCATGATTAGAACACATAGTAAAATTGTTTTTAGCTCTAAGAAATGATATTTTGTCATATTTACATAATTATATGCACATCTAGAAATAACGATATATGTATGCTCTATAGGATTCTACATCATGGGTGTATATGTAGTCTCATATACCTATAAATACATTTATGTGGAATATAGTGAGTGTAGAATTATTTAAAAAACAAATTGTTCTTGAAAAAAATATCATTTTCAATATGCAATTTTAATGCATTATTTTTTATATTTCATATATTATGTAGACACAAAAAAATTTAGAGGTATTTGATGAAATAAGGGATGATTAACATGATTAGAGGAGATTCCCTACTCATATTACAACATCTAACACCCTTTAATCTACATCTATGCCAATAAAGCATAATTTATTTAGAGGCAATGAGGAGTAGGACAACTAGTTGTTGTGCTAGGGGTTTAGTTGTAGGCATAATCAATTTTGTATGTTGATATGGCCCACATTGTATGCATGTATGGTGAATTTTGTCTATGTACATGTTACAGTATACATTTCTTCTTGATATATATCCTACTATTTATTTTGAATTATGACATATAACTTTTCATATATACATATATACTATTCGACAATGTGATTCCTTTACCTATGCATATTTTCTATTTTGATCATTTAATGTTTACATGTATTATTGTTTAATGATAATTATTACTTCATATAGAGTTTAAAAAATATTACTCTATAATTTAAGTGATTCATAATTATGTATATTTTACATTTACATGTGATATTTACTATTTACTTGTTTTATTTACATTTATTTACATATCAATTTGTAATTGTGATGTAAGTGGACTTGTGATTAATTTCAGGGATGTAAATATTATAATTTGTACTTGGTCATAGTTTTTAGAAGGTCTAGTGATGAAAGAGTAATTTAATATTTAATTTTTTAATTTACATTTAATTACATATCAATTTGTAATTATGATGTAAGTGGACTTGTGATCAATCTCAATAATGTAAATATTATAAGTTGTACTTGATCATAGTTGTTAGGAGGTCTAGTGATGATGAAGAAGCATCTTGAAAACATGTAATAAGGTCATTTTTAAAGTGTATTATAGGTTATATATGCTAAATTTATTCAATAATATGCCTCACTTGGCCTCCAAAAAGTGAAATATATATCCTAGATGGTACTTTGGCATTTTCCTACCAAAAGTTCAATTTAAATTTTTAAACATAAATATGTAAGATTATGGATAAATTGTAATGTTTTGTAAATTATTAAGAGTATAATAGGTTTATAATGCTATCTTATGTATCTATAAAGGTTTATTATTTTCTTGAATATCATAGTTGTCCATATGGTCAAAAAATAGTTTGTTACTAAATATGCTAAAGAAAACCCAATGGAATAAAGAAGAAACTGAGACAAGTTTAGTGAATTGTGAAGTTTAGATGGGTTTAAATGAAGATATATAAATAATTGTATATTTACTAGGATGAATTTAGTATAAATAAGGACAAGAATAATCATTAATATGGATAGAGAGTGATGCATAGTTTTCTAGTTCATAACAGGGTTTGTATATTGTTGTAATGCAAAATTTATTATTGTTAAAATAAATATATTTATTGAATCTTGTGTAACAATGTTTTTCATTGCATGAATAAAGTTTATTTATCCAATTTTTATTGGTTTTGTGCTTGGGTTGAAGTTGTTTCATTATAAATAGGCTATACCTAATTTTCTACGTATATATAGTCTCTATAGCTACTTATTACTTATATAAATTCATGCATGAGTCAAAATTGAGTTTTGGAATAGTTAAATGGGTGTCAAAAGAGTCTATTAAATGTTTTATATTTATCCAAAATGTGTTATGATTCATGAATCATTGTTTATAAGATCTATACTTCTGAGAAGACTGAGAAACCCTAGTTATAGGGTCGAAAAGACAAAAAGGTCAATATATATATCAATTTAACACTCAAAAAATTTAAAAAGTTGGTGGATATATATATATATATATAAAATTTTATATAAGGATAAAAGTGGTTTTATTTTAAATTATAATGTACAATAGCATTTATGACCAGTTGAGTTTATGAAAACCCTAATATCTCACTATTCTTGAGAATGAGAAGGGAATTTTACCTCAAAATTTTCAAATATGAGTCTAGAAAGGTGATTTAAATTTTTGAACACATTTTTATGGCTATAAAAACTTATTAGGGGAGTTATTTACATTTTGAAAGTATTATTTTGTGTTTTGACCTATTAGTAGCTAGTAGGCATATTAGGTGTAAAACAAGGTTTCATATATAAAGAGACCTTTACTTTTATTTATAACTAGTGAAATCCTCTCAATTTTGGTATGTATCTTTTAAGTTTATTAAGTAAAGTGTTCAATTTTTTTTCAATCCCTAAAACATATTTTATCTTTTGTTATTGAAGACTGAGTTTTATACTACCTGTAGGTGTATATTTTCCAAGTAAAAAAAAGAATGGATTAGGGTGAGAATTCTTTTTAATGATGTAAAAAATTTATTTAGAGTATTGATTCCCTTTTTTTTATTATTGAATAACTTTGAGAAAGTAGATATGAGGGTGTGTAAAGGTGTATTTAGTATTTTGACTTATTGAGTGATTTATTAGGCCTAGAAGCCTAAAGCAAGGTTTTAGAGTTTTAGACCTAATAGCTTAAGAAACCACAAATTAAAATCAGTTTATTACTCATTTGAAATAAATATAGACCTCCCTTAATAGGTTTTAATATTTTATTGATAGTCTAACTAAAAATTCATAAGAAATTCATTGAAAATCAGACCTAAAAAGAGTATGTTCAAAGTAAAAGAGTAAGAAGTACCAAAGGTCATAGAGTGATTCAGGAGCATCATCCATCAGGGTGTATCTAGTGTGTTTTTGGTAATAAATAACCTATCATGTATTTAAGTTATTTTTAAAATCTCAATTAGTAGGTGTTTATATTTTCCCTCCAAAATTGAATTTAAATTTGTAATAAGGAGTCTTTGATGTTCTTGGATAAATTCATCACCTATTAAAGGTGCATGAATATTAGAAAGGCTCATTTATGGTCTTGTGGTCTCAAAATTCATATGAATTTTTTGTAATTCATGACTTATAATTAGGTCTTATGATGTAAATTAAAAAAAAATACTTGATGTAAATGAAACATACACTTACATTAGACATTTACCTAGCTTTAATCTTTGATTTGAATATCCTCTATACTTGGTTTGATACTTTGTATGGATATATAATCACTATTTACCTTTATCTAAATTATATTATTCTTATCATCATCCCCATAATCTCAAAATATACTCTCATAATTATACTCTCTAATCTTCCTTTATTCTTGTTTATTCTTTGTCATAGTTTCAAAACCTAAAGATATCATTCATGGTTCAATGACTCTAGACATCCTTCTAGTAAATATAGGGATATATACCTAATCATTGGATATATTACATACATCAAATTTAACAACACAATCCTTATTCAACTCCATGTGAAGTTTTATGATCCAACTCTCCATGTAACCCAGCCAACTCAACTCACTTTTTTGCCAATTAGGCCTCCTTAGGTCTATTATAATGACATGGTTTGGAAAACCATAAAATATGGACTTGTACTAGTCCAAAATATCATTAATATTTAATAACTTGATAAGATACATGATATTTCAGTATTTTAATAATTTTTAAGTGTTAGAATAAAATATATTTCAATTACAATTTGAAAACCCTAGATTGACCTTAGATAACCCTATGCAACGCTAAAAGGCTAAAAATATAGATAGTTTGTTTTATTAAATAATTCACACACCTTTGAGACCTATATAAGGTTTTTTATTCTTTATTAAACACCTCCAAAAGGATCCAAACCTTTATTTAACACCAAACATCCATCCAAGGCATATTTGCAAAGTTTTGTGCTAATACAAGTAGGTTTTGAGACATCCATCCTTATCTTGAAACAATTATATGTTCCTTATAATGATATAATTCATACCTATACACATTAAATTTTATGTTTCAAAAGTTCTCTTTTTTTTCTAGGTCTCTAAAATTAATAAAATCTTACTTGACAATTTTCTTTTGATAAGAACAACATGGTTTTTTAAGATAAATAATCATGAAACTCCTATTACTCACTCCTAAAACTTAAAAAACACTAATAAACTTATCAAATAGTTTCTATACATCATCTCCTATCTCTCCTATAAATTTTGTAGCATTTGACTAGATAAATAATAGGATACAAGGATTTTAGAATGGCCTAGGGTTTTATGGTAGCCTACAAGCTGAGAGCACCTTAAAAGGTCTAATTTGAAGTTGGAAGCATTTTAAACCCTCATTATTTTATACAAGGTATATAAAAATCCCTTAAATTTTTTTCATTTTATGCTTGCTAAAGTTATTAAATGTCTCCCTCTTAATGAATTTGATGCATATCAGGAAATTCAAAGCTTTAACATGCTTCTAGTACCCAATTTTGGTTAAGATACTCATCCAACTTTAGTCACATGTTATAGAATAACCATGAGGGATATAGATGAGAAGTCAAATAATAAACATGGATAAATGAGTCTTATAATAAATCCTATGATTATTTTATCTAAATAAAGATAGGAAATATGTGCCAATGAGGTTTCTCTCATGGACAAATCTCTCAGAATGGGCCAAAAGTTGGTCAATAGGGGTTGTATATTATGACTCGTTATCCCAATCAATAGACTATCCATATGGACATGTATAGATGGGAATTTTATGGATATAATGGATATTTTATAGTCTTGGTCAAGCCTCGAGAGTGAATATTGTAGTTGATTAGATGCATCCCTTAAGAGAATCCACTTGTCCCTGAGTGTGCAAAATGAGCAAAATTTAATCGCACATTGCAAGATAACCATTAGGGTTAGAGATAAAACATCAAATCCTAAAAGTGAATGGATGAGTATTATAATAAATATTAGGAGGATTTTATATAAATTGATATGGTAAAGACACAACAATGAGGTTTCTCTCATAGCCAAATCTCTCAGATGGGTAAAAAGTTAGTCAATAGGGATCATATATTATGACTCATTAGCCCAATTGATGAACCATATATGAGAACACATCTAGATGGGTGTTTTAAGGATATAATTTACATTTTTTAGTCTTGATTATTCCCCAAGAGTGAATATTTTAGTCAATTAGATGCATCCCTTAAAGGAATCCACTC
Organism: Torreya grandis; assembly: GCA_037957365.1. Classification (NCBI taxonomy): domain Eukaryota; kingdom Viridiplantae; phylum Streptophyta; class Pinopsida; order Cupressales; family Taxaceae; genus Torreya; species Torreya grandis. Next base: position 1,065,069 of record JARHVA010001461.1, on the reverse strand, counting down.
ATCCTTTGAGTGTGCTAAATGAGCAAACTTTGGTCACACATTGTAAGATAAACATGAGGGATAGAGATGATTTGTTAGCTCATAAACATGAATATAAGAGTCATATAATAAATTATATGAATATTTTCTCTAACTTTATATGGGTGAGACATGATAATGAGGTTTCTCTTATGGCTAAATCTCTCAAAATAGGCCAAAAATTAGTCAATGGGGGGGGGTGTATATTATGACTCATTAGCCCAATCAATGAACCATCTACATGGACAAATCCATATGGTTGTTTTAAGGATATAAAAAACATTTTATGGTATTATTTTGGCCCAAAGAGTGAAGGTTTTAGTTGATTGGACATATTTATAAATAAAATCCACTCATCACTAAGTATAAAAAATAAACAAACTTTAATCGCATGTTGCAAGATAATCATGAGGGATAGAGATGAGTTTTCATCTCCTACATGTGATAGGATGATTAATATAAGAAATAATATGAGGATTTTATCTAAATATAGATTGGTGAGACATGATAATGAGGTTTCCCTTGTGGCCAAATCTCTCAAAATGGGCCAAAGGTTGGTTAGTGAACACTGTATATTATGACTCATTACCCCAATCAATGAATCATATACATGGAAACATCTATATGGACATTTTAAGGCTATAATATACATTTTTTATGGTATTGGTTATGCCCTAAGAATGAAGGTTACAGTCTATCAAATGCATCCCTTAAGATAATCCATTCACCCCTAAGTGTACAAAATGAGTAAAATTCAATCACACATTGTAAGATAATTATAAGGAATAAATAAAATATCTTAGATCCTACACATGCATGTATGAGCCCTATAATAAATCTTTGGATGATTTTATCTAATTTGATATGGGTGAGATGTGTCAATGAGGTTTCTCTCATGACTAAATCTCTCAAAATAGGCTAAAAATTGGTCAATAGGGGTCATATATTCTTACTCATTATCTCAATCAATAAACCATCTATGTGGACATACCCAAATGGGAATTTTAAGGATATAATATTCATTATATGGTCTCATAACTGAACTAGAAGAAAATGTTTCACTTGATCGAACACATCCCTAAATAAAATTCACTCATCCTTGAGTGTATAAACTGAGTAAACTTTCATTATGGGTTGCAAGATAACTGTGAGGGTTAGAAATGAAATATCAAATTCTACACGTGCATGGACAAGTCTTGTAAGAATTTATATTAATATTTAATCTAAATCAATCTATGTGATATTCAAAAATGAGGTTCTCTTATGGCCAAATCTCCCAAAATGGTCCAAAATTTGGTTAGTGGGGGTTGTATATTTTTACTTGTTAGCCCAATCAATGAACCATTTATGTAGACACATCTAGATGGTTATTTTAAGGATATAATGGTTGTTGTCTAGTATCAATCATGCCCTGGGATTGAAGGTTTCAGTTTATCAAAGGCATCCCTTAAGAGTATCTAATCATCTCTAAGTGTGCAAAATGAGTGAACTACCATTGCACATTGTAGGAGAACCATGAGGGATAGAGATGAATTTTTAGATCCTCTACATGTAAAAATGAGTCCTTTAAGAAATAATAAGAGGATTATCTCTAAATTAAGTTGAGCAAGATGCATCAATGAGTTTTCTCTCATAGTTAAATAACTCAAAATGGGATAAAATTTGGTTAGTGGGGGGTATATATTTTAAATCATTAGCCCAATCAATAAATAATATACATGGGCACATCTAGATGGGAATTTTAAGGCTAGAATAGTCATTGTCCAATCTCATTTTTTCCTTGAGATCAAAGGTTGTAGTTGATTAAACACATCCCTTAAGAGAATCTACTCATCCCTAAGTGTATAAAATAAGCAAACTTTGGTCATGTGTTTCAAGATAACTGTGAGGTCTAGAGACAAGTCATCATCTCTTATGTGTGCATCGATGAGTCATATAATAAATATTAGGAGTATTTTCTCTAACTCAAGATGGGTGATACATAGCAATGAGGTTTTTATTAAAGCCAAATATCTCAGAATGGGCCAAAATTTGGTCAGTGACAGCCATATATTGTGACTTATTAGCCCAATTGATGAAATATCTATGTAAGCACATATAGAAGGGCATTTCAAGGATAAAACAAATATTTTATAGTCTTGATTGATTCTTGAGATCAAAGGTTTTAGTTGATCATATGCATCCCTTAAGATAATCCACTCATCCCTGAGTGTGCAAAATGAGAAAACTTCTATCATGCATTTCAGGAGAACCATGAGGGATAGAGACAAATATTTATCTTATAAACATGCATGGTAGATTAATATAAGAAAGACCATGAGGATTATACCTAAATCAAGCTAGGATAGATGTATAAACTAGGTTTCTATTACATCTAAATTTATTAAGATGGGCCAAAATTTGGTTAGAAGGGATCATATATTCTAACTCGTTATCCCAATTGATGAACCATGCATGTAGGCACATCTAGATAGGTATTTTAAAGATATAAAAACTATTGTTTGTTCTTGATAAAGCCTTAGGAGTGAAGGTTGTAGTTGATTAGATGCACCCCTTAAGATATTCCTCTCATCCCTAAGTGTGAAAATTGAGTGAACTTTCATTATGAATTGTAACAAAACTATGAGGGATAGAGACAAACCATTTTCTCTTAAAATTCCATGATGAATCCAATAGTAAATCTTGGGAGGATTAACTCTAACCACAAACCATAATTAAGGCATAAATAAGACTATTTTCTTGTTTTATTGAAAGGACAAATAGAGAGAAGGTTAAAATTGGTGTGCTTAAGGTAGATAACATTAATATGAATTGTTTTTTGGATTATATTCATTTCAAGAAGATAATATTCTCTACTCATTTCACCAACCATGTGAAGGTGGAATCTCATCTAGTGCCACTAACCTACATTAAAATTGTTAGTAAAAAAATTTAACAAAAATAAACTCATAATGATAAAATAATTGAAATTTCAAATACATTAAATCAAATAAGTTAACTATATTAATTTGAAACACAATATAAACTTAAAAATTCAATTTAACATACCTTTAAGATTAACTCTTTATGCAAGTGTTTCAAGAATCACTTTGAGGTTAGATTCATGTACTTTCCACAAAGTTCTATTCTGAGGCTTTCCGTGATATTTGAATATTTTTAGCAATAACCAAATTTGAATAATGAAACACCATCCTATGTGTTTCAAAGTCAATTAAAATTTGTTTTATTTTTTTATGATAGTACCTATGAAGCCAAGTTCTTGTAACCACTATGGATCTAGTGGAATAAATTAGCTCTTCTCCATCCATAACATTTGTGGTTGATTTTTTTGGCCTCTACACAATGATACAAATATTAGTCTAGTCCATCATCATTGTCTTTAGACTAAATGACTACAAAAACATGCCTTACATTTAATGAATAATCAAATTATAAACACATCTAGGGAAAAATGAAAGATATCACTAATATCTAACTAAAGTTTGATATTTAATTAAATAATAAATTATACTTAGTTGAACAAGATCTAAGATGTGGTCAAATTCAAATGATGATGCCATTTCATGATCCATAAATTGTTGGAGTGAATGGATACTCTCTTCAAGTTATATGGGTCTACAATACCTTTTTTTAACCCATTATTTTGACTCACATTGATTTCAAATAAATTCCATACATAAAAAATAAAAACATTCCATATCCCTAGTATAATAGATAATGAACTTGAATTTGAGCTTTGAATGGAGTGGAAAACACTTGATCCAAGAACTATAATGCAATATTCATAAATTTCATTGTGTTTCTCCTTTATTAACCAAAAAAAATTCACACATGAGAATGTTTACCCAATCCATGACAAATATGTTCATTACACCAAGTCACAATACTTACAACATCGGTTAAATTAGCACCATCCTTATGCTTTTCCTAATCTCTTTTAAGGGATCTATTTACACATGCACCTACACCATCATGTTCTCTTTTTCCATGACCATCCTCAAAGAAGCTCCAAATATGTTGATCATCATTCTTTTTATGCATTTTGCTTAACCAGTAACACATTCAAGAATTCTTAAACTACCCTACATAATTATCTAACCAAATTTGGTGTGTATCAAACATGATTTATCTTGCATTAATATTTATATAAAATATCTCAAAATAAATTTTGAACTTTGGAGAATGTGATATTTAATCAATCATATAAAAATGGTACTCCCTCAAAATATTTATATTATCATTTTTGCTATTAGATGCATGTCTGAATGTAATAGGAATAAAAATTCCAACTTGAATTAAATTATACTATTAGGATCGAACCTTATTATATGGTTATAGTTTGTAGTTCTTGACAAATTCCATAACCTAGATAATGGTTCCAATTGAGAAGTTGTATTTTCATACCTTGAATTGATTATCTAACCATTTTGATTTATGTGTGTGTCTTGAATATTGGTAGATAATATTCTTCTTGAATTCAAACATAAAATCAAATATAGAAACTTTGATCATAACAAACTCACATCTTGATGACTCTTTTCCATCATTTAACACATAATTTACATATTTGCACTTCTTATAATCAACTAGTTTCTTTCTAAATTAATGTGAAATTTATTCATGTATACAACTTGTCAAATTTGATAAACAACCACAACTATTGCATGTTTCATATAAACATTGTTTGGAAAAAAAAATTGCCCCTCGAGTCTTTGACATAGAATAATTTGGATTAATTCTCTCGATGTCTTAGGTGGGGAAGACATTACACATTCCTTAAAAATATCATCAGTATGTAAATTATAATGTATATAAAAAATATATCAAAATGCATAGAAAATTCAATATGTACCCTAAAACAACATGTGGTTTGTGCTTGATTGATTTTAACATAGAAAGGCTTTCACATATCAAATGACCTTTGGCTAATTATCAATTGGCCATTAAATTTTTTAATGAAATTTTTATAAAATTATATTTGGCTCATGTCTAATACAATGTTTTACATGTGGCTCATAATTTTTTGAGAATTTTCTTCTTTTAATAATATATTTTACATTAAATGATACCCATGTGTTGTCATGCCAAAATTTTCAATAAAATGTCTTGTTCCTTAAACTAATACCTTATATTTTCATGAGTGTCTACCACTAAACACCTAATAGTCTGTGAGTGAAGGGTCATCAAGCCTTGTTCTTATTTTTATAGCATTTATTAGATTTTTTCTATTTAAGTTCAAGGATTTACTTATTTCACTAAGAATTTAGGCTTTAGATGTTGAATTACTCACTATATATCACATTATTACTCATCTTGCCACATTAATATATTTTTCTAACTTTTATTGCCTATTGCTTTAAATGAATTAAATATATTATTTACTATTATACTATTTCTTCCCTCCATGTTGAATGTTCTTAACCCCTAATTATGCATCATAAATGATATTTTTTGCATTTTCATTAATTAAACAAATAGTTGACATCATTTTATATGGGTTTTATTCTCAAATTCATAGATCTATACATATTGAGCATGATGTTGAACTGATATTTTTGACATTTTACCTTCCATAGGTTTTATTATTTTCTCATCTATTTTTTAAAAATACCTTGGTGTTCATCTTATTATCCTTAGAGGTGTGGGTGTAAGATCTATATTTTGTATTAAATTGGGTAGTGTTACCACTTCAACCATAATAGGGAAAAGAGAGCGTTGACTATTTACATTAGATATTATAGGTGAATTGAATTCCTCTTCATTAGGAAACACATTATTTAGGGTCATTATTGGATGTTGATTATCATCATACTCAAAAAATTCATTATGAATGGATGTTTCATTATATGTGTTTGCACATATGTTTCATTGCTCATTACAAATTCATTAATTACATGCTCTAAATTTTGAATTTCATCAAGAAACAGAGATTGATTTAGTTTTATTATCTCATTTCAAGACATATCTAAACTAAATTCTATATAATTGGGCATGTTATTTTCATTTGAAACATTACCTGGTGTGGAGGAAGCACCTTTCCTAGAAGCCATTATGGATGCTCTCCTCTCTTCTTGTCTTTTTATTTATTTTTATTTATTCTCTTTCATTTATTCATTTTTTATCTCTTTGATTGGTCTTTTTTGATGAATTCCTTACCTCGTTATTTATCTTTACCAAAATAATACAATTGTAGATTTCAACTTGAATAATTTGTAGTGATTTAAAAAAATTAAATGGAGAATTTACCAAATTCGTATGTAATTAAAGTAAAAAAAACCAATTTATAATTTGCAAAGAACAAAAAATTGAGAAAATTTCATGGAGAAGCCAAGAAAATTCTTGAATCACAAATGACATGCATGATTTTTAAAGCATGCACAACCTTTTTAATCCATGAAAAGATAGGTATGAATCATAAATGTGTAGAAAGTTTATTTACATAGGGCATACACCCTTTTCAATTTTACAAACTTTTTTTAGCTACTTTCCCTCTAAAATTGCCTTAGTTCTAGGCTTGGGGAGGGGGTTGAACTTCGTCCAAACTCTATCATGAACTAGCTAAAGAGGTTTCTAATAAATTTAAGGGTTTTCTTTATCTTTTTTGACACATCTAATTGGGAAAATTTTATTATTATTATTTTAAAAATATATGGATTTTTAGAGGGGAAATCATAGTTTTAGAATATATATTTTTTAATGTTAGAATATTATTTATAATTATTTATTAATTTCTACATAACATACCTCATTATGGAATATATACACATCATCATAAATTCCCTTATAAATTTTTAAATATTAATCAAACATTTATAAAACTTATATCTCAATAATATACACATTGTAAACTATTATTTTCAAAAAAATCATGAAGTTAAGGGTCAAAATGTTGTGTTCGTACACTTGCAGTTTTAGTTTTCCAACTATATTGACTTGTAAAATTATTTATAAATTATATATAATAAAAAATTAACAAAATAAATATTCTCAAAAATATTCGACATTTCACATATTCATATATGAAGTTTCATATGAAAATTCATTCATTTACTAAAAAAGTGTTTTCATACACATGGAATCTCCTTATCTTTTGACAAAAAATGACCAAACTATAATCATAAATGCATATATTTTTCACACTTTTATCATGTGGGTATTGAAAAAAATTATATATTTATAAACTAAATTCAAAATGACACAATTCATGTTCTTATGTCATTGTCAAATGTCTTTTTCAAAGTGTCTCTAACATTCTCTCCAAGTTTAACTATTGTTATTTAAAAAAAAGTGTCGCTTTATAACTCCCCCCCCCCTTTTTTTCCCCCATTATCTTGAATATACCCAGTAAATAATAAAATAGGAAAAATACCTATTTATAATAAATGTGAGGGGAGGTGACCATTATAATCAATGGGTCTATCCTTCTTGAGAATCATTTAATTTATTTTTTAAATAATAAACCATAATATTTTACTATTTATTTACATGAGGTTTTCACCTCATGTTAATAAATAATAAATCATTATTATTTAATTATATAGAAAAGTATTATAGGGGTCTAGACTATCCCACTTAGACATTAAATGTTCTAACACACCAAAGGAGATGGAAATATATTTTGAGTATTAATAAGCATTAAAACTAGTATTTATGTTGAAATAATGGGTAAGTTCATAAGAGATGTATATATAGTAGTTTCATGGAACAAATGTTGGAACACATAATCCATGCCCCCATTAGATGTATTTTAATGTGTTTAAGGAGAGGGATGTATCCACTAAAGTTTTTTCATTTTTAGGTTGAAGTAATTTTTTAGATATTTTATCAATATCTTTAGGGTTTTGTCGAATGTACTCACAAAACATTTTAATTGAATTCACTTGGTCATTTTTATTTGTTTATAGATTTTCACTATTAGAATCTTATTCTATGATAACCTATAAATATTTTTTTCATTATTATCATGGGTATCATTGTGATCTAAGGTATGATATCCATCATTGGTTTGAGACATCTTAGATGGGTTGAGGGGAAGATCATTATGTTTAATATAAACACCCATAATCTAAGGATAAAATTAGGTTGCACGAAAAATATTACCAACATAAAATTAAAAATTACATCAATTTGAAACCCTAACTAGTTTAGAATCCTAGGAATCAAAAAAAAATTGCATTCACATAGGTTAGGTTCACCAAATGTTTAACCCTAATTTAGATAAGAGGGTATCCTACTTGGGTAGATAAGGTTAAGGATATATAAATTATAAGGCATAAGGATAAATATCATATCTAAAACAAGCCAATTAAGTGCTAAACTTAGATGTACTATATGCTAAATTTATTCAACTGAGATAAGTTATTAATAAAAGTACAACTATGCTAGACATATAAATGACATGAGATAAAGTACCTAGATATTTTTGATGCTAACATAGTGTTAGAAATAGTATAGGTGGGAATAAATTAGGAAGATATTTTTGTATCAATCATTAGATTCAATATATATTGCCTATATCTCTCTAAACACTTGTATCAACTTGGGATAGTTACATCGACGTTATTGTCTAGGTTTTATGCTAGTGTATTGTATGGACTATCAATTGAAATAGGATGTGACCACCTAGATGCTACTAGGTTTAGCTTCACATTTGATTTATTTCATTCAAATCTTTTTTATAGACTATCACTCTTGGTTAAATGGAAAAAACCTAGCTTTCCATCTTCAATGTGACCTTGGGTAAAAATAGGTTAGTAGGCACATGGTGTCAAGATGGCCTACAATGACCCCATAGCCAATACTCTATAAAAGGACCTTACACTCATGTAGTTTTACCCTATGTGTTGTATTTTGTGTGAATCATGAAAAGTTTGTAAATTGAGTAAAATAATGACCTAGATTGTAACTTACCAAATATGAACTTATGACATCTCTTTTAGTACTTAAGACCTATAGTTGGGTTGTTTCTTTGAATAACATTAGAATAGGGTATAATAGGAAATATTTTGGTACCTTGAGTCTTCTTGAGTGATATTTTGGTTTGATTGTTAGGTATTCATAGTTTGTTAATGAATGAGGGTTGATATTGTATTTATAAAAATACTATCAGGAGATAAATTACATTAAAGGACTTAGGGAAAGCATTGTCATAAATTTCATTTGAAAATTGGATGACTTGAGGGAACTAGACACTTTTTTTAGTGTAGGATAGTAATGTAGATGCTATTATATATCCCATATGTTAGTGTCCATAGAGAAGGAGAGTAAAAACATGTTTAAAATGTATAGAGGTGTAAGATAAGCACATTTTAAGCATTTTAGGGAAGATAGTATGGTCTAGATATTGAGAGCACTGACGGCCTACCCTACTCTATATAGCTTTGGCCAGGAGAGGGAGAGGGAGAGGGAGAGGGTCCTTATATATATATATATATATATATATATATATATTATATATATATATATATATATATATCTGGGAGTATGTCTTTATCATCAATATAAGACTAGTTAGACTAAGAGATAGGCTAAGGGGAACAAGATAGAAAAGTTGTGAGGCTTATAGAAGAAATGCATGTATATAACTAAGAGGAACAACTAGGATCATGAGTTTTCCAAATTTACAAGATTGATGTGTTACATAATCATAAAATATCATCTACATATTCCCAAAGGATTTTTTCATGTTTTTAGAGGCCCCACAAGGTCCTTTTTTCTTTACATATTCATTTTTTAAGCACTAAAGACTCAAGAGTGGATCTAGTGTGGTAAGTAATCACACCCCCCATTTTTTTTCCTATTGTCCTCACATGTATCTATATAAGGTGTTTTATTTAATGGATCATATATCATAATCCATTCAACCAAATTGGATGCAATTATTTTTGAAGTTGCATTATTTTTTTTCTAGATTTCAGATTTATATTTTTATTCATGCCATATTATATGAAAATTTATTTTTCATCCATATATACCATTATTCATTTTCAAAAAAAATCTTCAATAGGGGATAAATTCAGTTTTATAGATAAAAATTGATGTATTTTTTACTCTAGTATGTTTTCAAGTACATTCCATATATGTAATCAGATATGATTCACACTTAATTAAAACCAAAAAAATATATTTTCCATTTTCAATTAATTTATAATTAAGGTAAAAAATAATTATATGCAACACATTTGTATGCACTTTAAGGGCACTCTTTATTTTACATGCACTATTTTATAAAGTAAATTTTTTTTTGAATGGCATACTTAATTTCTTTGCATTTATTTGCATGCCAAAACATTGTAGTGGATGTTCTTTTCTTCACAACATATATGTCATGCTTCTTGTAATAATTTATGTTTCCTACCACACTTTGGATGTGCGTTGGGATATATTTGATACTCATGTGATTAATGTCACACTCATTCTTTGAGATAATCTGTATGGCCTTGTAGTGCATTCATATTTATAAGTGTGTATTGAGGCATATAGTGGTTATTTTATCCATTTTTGTGTTCTTATTATATTTTGGTCATGTAGACACATAAATTTATTATTTTGAGAGTTCTTATACAAACCATTATCATTATAGGTTCACCTCTACCAGAACTTATTGGGAAGGTCAAACATGCATGATGGTATCTTTGCATGGAATATTTTTCAATACATAAGGCCTTCATACATTTTTATATGCACGTGTTCCTATTCCTTCTAACCTAATTCAATATAATAATGATTAATTTATATGATATTTTCCTTTTTCACAAGTTTAATTATTATTCCATGCCTCTCCACCACCATCTAGAGTAGAAAATGTTTCATTATATTATTTAGAATATTTTTTTGGATACTATTATATTACTAGAGACTCTTATTCTAATATTTTAGTTTCCACTCTAATTTCTTATGATGATACATTCTTGTAAAACATTTTTCTCTTTGTTTTAGAGCCACCCTTTTGGGATGAGTTGTTTAGATACATAAGATGGTTTTTAGTAGACTCCACTTATGCTCTTATACAAGATAAAGCTCTTCAATTTACATAGTCACACATTTATACTTTAGATGAGGATTTTTTCTCCATTGTTATAAGTGTCCCTAATATGTTCTTGGGCACTTATACATTTTATGATATCAGTGACAATCCACGTCTTCATGTGGCCATTCATTTATCATCATATTTTATAGGTTTTGAGCCATAACATCCACTTCACATGGATATTATTTTAGTGAATGGTCCACTTCATTCATATAATATGTCTAATTATGCATGATATTTACAAACCTATTCCACACTTCAACTTTGGACAAGTTATAAATATTTTTATATTGATGCCATTATATTCAGTTTTTAAATGGGTAGATTTTTAGTTCACATGTTTTTTCTTTTATTTTGTAAAGTATAGAAATATATTTAGTGCATATGAACCTCCTTAAATATTCAATGAAAAGCCCTCATCATTGACACTCTTCAATTTATTACTATCATTCCTTCACTAATTTCAACATTTGAATTGAAGGAAGTAGTGCTTGGGGTAATGGGATGCGATGGATGAGGGTAGTTTGGTTTTATATTAGTCCTCTTTACTTCATTATATTTCATTTTACAAAGGTATATCATCATGAATGTTTCAAAAACCCATTTATGAGGACTTGAGCCTCATCCTTTTTGTACATGATTCCCTAAGTTTCACTTAAGGTAGAGATGGAAGAAGAGGGGTAAGGAGGGGAAGGTGGTTGGTGTTCATGTATATATTAGGTAAAAATGATATGCATAATGAATTAGGACTAAAATATATTTAGTGTTAAATAGTTCTTTATTTTTTTATATAAGTACTTTCATTTTTATTTTTAAAAATAACTCTATATATTGTGTACAGGAGATTGATTTTAGAGAGTATTTGGGTCATAATATGCTTTGTCAACTTGTGAATATTTTTGAAATCAAAATAATACAAAGAATTTTGAGATAAAATAGCATGGATATGATGGATATTGGTAGTGTGAATGAAGTGAGGAAAGATATTAAGATAAGCATTCATAATTCCTTAGGATAACCTAGTATCTATCTATCATGCCCAACTTTTTACATATTAGACATGTAAAAAAATACAATTATTTTTATTATTGATACATAATAACACTACCACTAATAGACAAAAAATGAAAAACAACCAGATAAACAAAAATTACTACAAGGGAAACTTATTCTACAGTTCTCAAGGCCAAAATTAAGCATGAGTCTTGCATTATCCTTACATGATATAGAGGATGAGTTAAGATTCAGATCCAAATTGACATCATACTCTATAATAATAACATCAAGGAACCACTACTCAAATATGTAGTTAAGTGAGATTAATCAAAACCAAGGGATATTAGATCATGTTCCTCACAAGCTCACTCATTAACCAAAGACACTTTAGTCTCGCTCCAACTTCCTTAACATTGAAACCATAGTGAGTAGAAAATAAGATGATAATAATTGCAAAGGGTTAATAAGTTAGAACTATATAATTACCTTTCCAAAAAGAGTGAATAGTAATGGGTGGTGAAATGAAGGCACAAACACATAAATGGGTTCATAATATGATTTTTGGGAAACTATCCCCAAAAAGGATAAACTTTTATAAAGCCAAGAATCAATGTTTTGGACTAAATACATCTCTTTAGAAACATAAAAATGGTTCTAGGAAGGATAAAACATGAAACTAAGCTACCAAACCAAGTGGGATTAATAATGAAAAAATGTTTTTATTTTAGAAATGTTAATGAACTAGGTTAAAAAAGACTTATTAAAATAGTAAATGTTAGGAAAAACTAAATATAAAAATTCTTAAGATAATATGAAGCTAGAAAGAATTAGAAACAAATTTCATTTCCAAGGAATATGAATTCATTACTAGATGTTAATTCTTGAGTGACTCCATAAGAAAACCAATAATTGAAAATAAATTTTCCTCATGATTTCCCTTTAAAATTGAGGTACTATAACAACCCCACTAGGGTCATCTAGAAATACATGAAAGTTTTTTATATCTAAACACACATATAATAAATATATTACACCAAGAGAATATATAGAGATCATATGAAATACTCAAATCATATTAATAACATATTAAATCACATATTATTGATCTCTAATATCATGAGAGCATGTCAAAATGCAAATATAGAAAGTAATCACAATAACTCAGCTACAATTGAAATAAGTATATAGCCACCACTATCAATATACAACATCAAGTAATTACATCTCTTCATTAAATTTTTTAATAATAAATATAGTATAATACAAATTAAATATAAGATGCATGGCTCCATTGGAGCATAGTTCCTAAACTCAAGTATCTATGGCAATCTCAAGTGTTGTCTCAATAAGTGGTACCATTATGGGGAGGGAGAGTATTATTCGAGCACTTTTCCACACCAACCTTGGACCAATGATCCTTTCACTAATCCCATCATTAAATTTCCCTCCCTTCATGGATGAGAATATAGTGATGGTGCGGGAATCCAGAGAGACAAATAAGTGCCCATGTGTTATATGATTTCTATACTAAACATGTAGTGTATCATATAAAGCCAATCTTTTGAAATATATCACAAAAACATGTAAATCATACTCATGAAATGAAAATGTCTCACTAGACATACTTTGGCCCAAATTTTTATAAATAATAAATAAAAATGATCTATAGATCAATCAAATTCATACACACAACTTGATTAGATTACCTTCATCAAACATTGTCATGCTAGTAATCTAGTGAAGTCCATCTCACTCCTCACTCCACATCAAGTATATAGATTGGTCAAATACAATTAAACCACAAGATTCATATAATTTACATATTATTAGCAAAAATATCATATAACATGATAAATATAAGAGTAACCAAAGCATACATTTATTTTGTCAAACGTATGAATGAATCTCACATTATTTTTTATCCCATACTAGAAATAATGACTATAGTTTGTACCACCTAGGTAAATACACATTTAACTATAGATTTTCACTAACATAATTAGTTTTAAAAACATACTATACCCTATGATAACCCATATTACCATAGTCTAGAATTCTAAGACATAACTACTAGTTTTCCACAATCATTCATATAAAGTAGTCATAACTACATGGAAACACAAGTTTATATTCAAGCATCTAGGCATAAAAAAGTAAGTCATAGCTTCCAAGAAATGCATAATATTCTATCTTATAATATTCTACACTTTCAAAAATTGTATGCACACATACACAAGGTCTTACCAACTATCATAGAACATGCTACTCATAGTAAAAACTAATATGCATATCTTAAATTAGTCAATCATAGATGTGAGTATAAACATAATAATTATAGTATGTACCATCAAGGTATAAAATCCATTTATACTATAGTACTCTATGATATCCCATACTATCATAGTTCATAACTACATAAAAATGCATAACCAAACTTTTGGTTTCAAGAATAAATGACCCATGTACAAAATAACAATCAATAAGTACAAGATTATACCACTTAGGTATACCCTAAGTTACAATTGAATACTACCATTAAAAACAACTTAAATTATAATCACACATCACTATACACAATTATACGCTAGATATAACCAAGTATTTATAAATTTTAACATTCTCATAACTTGTATTACACACAAGTATTCAATACAAAATACATATAACTAACAACCAATTAATCATTTGCAAATAAATAACAAACTCATAATGTTGTTACACATTCTTTTAAACATCTCATTCCATTTTATATATGTTTGTATTAATATGATAATAGTCTCAGTCCCATAGACACTTTATTACTAGTTCAATCACTTAGTTATAGGTATAATCCCTATATACGAGTACTCATACATGAACCACATGTAAGTACTCAGATGATATGCAAATACTATACCACTGTTCATTTATAATTTTAATCAAGATCTTCTTAAGGACATTTATATATCTAACTGAAGATCTCAAATCACATAACTTATCTCTAGATAATGAAGACACATGCTAAGTTATAATATGCATCTATCATTAAATGCTAGGCTAGGAGCCTAGGAATTTATTTGACAAAGCTCAAAACTCTCAGTTCTCATGACCAATTCTTGTATGTTGTATTCTCTCAATACATAATATTCTTTAGGTGGGAATGTTCTCTGTAAATATGAATACCTACAATTATGGTTTGAGAGTGTTAATTATCTCTTAATATCTATTATACATTGAATGAATATGATCCCATTAACCGTTGAGTCAAAACATAAAATCAATATCCTTTACAATGGTGTTGGTATGCACATAAAACATAAATATATATCAAACATAGTTCCATAGTTTACACTCACCCCTAGAATATAGTTAAAACAACTCACCCTTTCATTCAAGAATAAGCATAAGCATACCTGTGTTTTTTTTTAATATTCATCAATACATAACTTAGTAGTTTTTACACATATACTATAGATTTTATACCCCCAAGCTATATGATAAGCATATCAAGGTTATCACAAAATAATGAAATATCATGTTTTGTACTCCATGCTATACATAAGTAAAGCATTATACATAAAATTATGCCATTACCCAATAAGCATTAAGATAAAAATATTCTCCATTAACTTTCCTAGATATGTCAAGACATTAGATTTCCATAGGTTTATTAATTTATAACCCATTTCATTTGAGATATAGAGGATCCATAGTAAATGTCCATAAATAAATAGTGGAACAATTATAATATTGTTATACTCATTGATTATTAAACATGTGGATCAATATATCATAAAATTTATAAATTACCATGTTTAAATGTGCATTAAACACACACGTATTTGGTATAATATATATATTCCATTTAAATATGTATTAGACTTCACATTAGACACACAAGTAAAGATATCAATTTATATAATCATATCAGTTACTTATTCATTTATATAAAACTTGAACAAATATTTAACCTCATTAGATATTAATCAATATCATAATGATTTAATTTACTTATTAAATATCATAACTGATATCTATATATATGGTGTTAGACTTTACTTGATGGTATTACCTTGAGTAATTAAATGTGGTATCCCATACTTTTTATTAAGAATATAACCACATGTTAATGATATAAATTGCTAATTAAATAATGGCATACAATGACTTGAGAATATAATCATGTTATTCTCAATAAAATATATTAGTTAATAAACCCTATTAATCATGTCAATTTTCATTAGCTATAAGGTGGTAGCTTCAGATTAATAAACATATGCTGGAGATAATATAACTAATGCCTTTCAACAATATAAGCATATTATAAATTATCAAATAATTATTAGTTATATCGATGCCTTAATGACCTTTCTTCTAAGTGATTCTAATTTTAGGTCAATGCCCTTTATATTAATCTCACTAAGCATGTTACAGATCTAAAAAATATAAATTTAAATTACTGACTCAAGTTAATTTCTTATTTGTCATGCATCAACTTCAGATAACAACATGCCAATAGCATGGGCTAGAGAAAACATACGTGGCACCAAGGGATATGACTATGCCATTAAGTAATATAGTGACTCAATAAAATAATATAGTGACTTAGAAAAGTAATACACTTACTCCATAGGAACATTGATGCCATCAAAAAAATAGTTGAAATTAGAGTGGTTATATGGATATCAACACCCTTACCAATGAGCAAACACAAAATATTATCTCATAGACATCCCAACCTAATAGTCCTTTTTTATATTTATATAGCTGATAATTTAAGAAAATATTGATTCCATTAAACAATAGTTTACAGTGATCGGCTAAAGATGAATAAATAAAATTTCCCTAGTGGTACCCTTGTCTAAAAAATATGTTAGAAAGAAATTACAATAATTCTAATTCTTTTCTTTATGTTTGCTAACAATGATATATATACCATGATTTACTTGGATATCGAATTCACTAAATATTAATGACACTAGCATCATTTTTAATATATTTAAGAAGGATGTAATGATTTTAAAACATTTATTGGTTGGGATTTAATGCATTCAATCGACACCCTTTTAGTTTCTAGATTTAATATTTCAATTATTTTCTTACTTAAGTCGATGCCCTATGCAGTCTTATAGATATACTAAAGCTATATTCACTATAAAAAATCAAATTGGATTCTATATATTATATTTTATCATAGACCCATTTTACTATTGTGTAGACAAGTCAATCAAACAATAACATATTTTCCATGAGCATATAATGAAATTAAATACATTGCATACCTAACATTTAGAACTCTTTTCAATTTATGAATCCTTAATGGTCCATCTCTCTCTTACCACATCTCATTCCTTCCTCTATGTATGCCTTTCTCTCTCCTTTACTTTCTTTTTGAACTCCCCCCAAAACTCATATCATGATATCTTGTTTTATAAATCTCTTCATTAATTGAAGTGGCATAGCCTTTACAAGGCTTTAGGTTTTTGTCCTTTTTTATTAAATTTAATTCATTTGATTTTCTCATTTTAGTCTTTAAATTTCCTTCTATTTTATTTCATCATCTTTTCTTGTCTTTTCATTTTCCAAGATAATTTCTATTTCTTTATATATTTAGCACTAAATGCTAAAATTCCAAGATTTAATGAGATCAACTAACATCCACAATGTTATGAAAATTTAAATGACAATTCATAATTACTAATAATCTAGATTTTTAAATTTACCCTTGCTAATAATATTCTTACTAGCATTAATGATAAGACATTCTAAAAATTCAAAACAATTCATTATGATATTTACTTATACTAGAAAAACATAAAAAATCAATACTCCAAAGCAAGTAATAAACACGTCATAAAAAGATATTTTTAATGCATTATACCATGTGCTAATTTCTATGTTTTGTGCATGGCTCTTGACAAATCTCTATCAACCTCTGACGTCTCCATCTATGTCACCCTCTCCAGTGATGCTCTCCTTCTAGCATGCTATGAGGGATGAGTTCTCTTGCATCCACCTCAAAATAAGAAGGTAGTTAGATCATATCATCATGATAACCATACAACATAAAATATAACTAAAATAACACATCCACATGTTCATAATGTAATTATATACACAATAACTACCTCATAGCAAATCAAACATGTAGCATAAGTAGTATCCTACTGCCCCAAATAGTATATATCTCAATGCTTAGTAAAAAATATAACTAAATCAGATGTGTCAACCATAAATATCCATGGATAGTCAAATAACTTACTTAGCAAGGAATAGAGATGTAACATCCTTCCCCACTAAAGCTAGTCATCATCGTGGATGACTCTTAACAAATATAAATTTTGAATTAAAAATGTTATTCCATAGAGAAATAACAAAGTATAAAGTATCAAATTAAGTAAATAAATGTATAATTACCTATAAAACTCACTATAGTTCCCTCAAGTTGCACTATTCTTAGAGTATTGATCCCATAAGACCCTGCTCCATGACATTCCCCAATTATGCAAATATAGTTTGTGAGTATTAATTACTCTAATTGATTTTGTCATGAGTGCCCCAAGGTCCATAACCATCAAGACAAGCCTATATACTATAGGATTGACCACTTTAATTATCTTGAAGGGTCCTACATATCTAGGTGAAAGTTTCACTAACTTCCTAAGAGCACATAAGATCATCACACAAGCCAAATAAATGACCAAGGAGAGTTTCATAATATCTTTCAACCCCTCTACACATCTCTCTATTATAGAGAATGTTTTTCTCATTTCAGAGAAAATTATTTAGGGAACCAAGAAGTTATGATGTGTATAAGTTATACTTTTGATACCCCTATATATCTCATGATAAGTATAACATGCCAATAACATCACTACTCCATGGTTCCCCTGACAAGTATGATGATGAATAGGAACTAGAAATATCAAATTTCTAATGTATACAAAATTAAGGAATAAAGGTTCCATTTTATACATGCATATGGCCATATGACTGAATTTGACAAGTCTATCTGTCAATCATAAATTTAATAAGTCCATCTATCAGATCCATACTTAGTAATTACCAAGTCAATGTGAGAATAAATAGGATCCACTCTTATTTCTTAGTAATCATGTTCTTAATTCACCACTCTTCCCTCATGTCTACATGACCTAATGATCTCCAAAAAGTGAAAAATGTTCAATGAATCAAAATTTTATACTATAAAATCATATAAATCAATAATACATGCTAAAAAATTCCATATGTATCAACATACATACAAGATAAATCATATAATTAATCCATAATTGTATTAAGTTTCTATAAGTCAAACATAACTAGTTTCATATTCACAGCTTAACCTATAGTGTTCTATTCATGGTTAAGAGGTAATAATGTTAAAATTAACATAACATACATAGGTCAAGGATCACACATCTTTTCAACCTTATAAAGGAATAAGGGAGACCATATTTCCCTACTTTCTCAGCTAGAATACAAAAAATTAAAAGTTATCTCATCCCCTATATTGACAAGATGTTCTACACATCCAAAATCCTACTTGTTTTTTATGAAAGGTATAAAAATATCTCTTCAAAACAACATGCTTTAAGTAAAACATAACACTATCAATCTATGCAAGGGTGTATAATATCACACGAATTATAATCAACTTATAATTATTAATATGTAATTCAAGGTTTTCCACCCCACATGGTCTTAAAATCACAAGTTAGATAAAGTGTTGGCTCTAAAGAGTCTTAAGTTAAAAGTAGAGAACTATCATCTCAAAAACTCTTACATACCTTTACAAGGTAGAAAGAAAATGCTACAACTCAATGTTGCCTGATCAGTACTTTCTTACCAAATATGTAAGTATAGTATCACAATCTATTTACATAATTAGGAGAAAAAGAATATGAACCACAAAGATGTATCAATCCATCTAATCTTAAAAATTCTATCTCAATAATAATTATAAGACATTATCTCACCAAATTAAAGGAATAAGGTTAAACAACATTTTAAAAACAAGTTTTGACATCATGAAAATAATAATCCTCTCATGGGATTAAAATGGTTTCAAAGAAGAGTGAGGGAGTGAAAACTCACCTCCAAGCCCACTATGAGAAATCACACTTCATCCTAATCCACATAAATAAACTCCAGTCATAAAGGAATTCCAAACATAGAAAACAATACTCTACCACAATAAAATCTCCACCGCACTAGGTGGTACCAAACTAAAAATGGTCTTATAATATTTCCCATTTCTAGGATTAGTGAACATAAGACACAAAAACTAAATCACTCAATTTTAACTAAGAAGCATCCCATGCTTATAAAACATTCAAAATATAAATTAAAAATGGATAAGCTGATTTTATTACCAGTAAGGATTTAGTCATACTTGAGTTGTTTCATCTAAGTGATCAAACTATGGTAGAAATCTCTTGTTCACAAATTCATGAACTATGTTATGAACTCACCTACCCACCTCATATATAAGTATAAAAAATGGTCACTCAAAAAACCAATTCCCTAAAAAAATCAAAAGGATATGAGTGTTCCTAATATTACACACTCAATGTTCCACACACATTTCATGAATGTCACATACTTACAAAAGCCACCAAGCCATACAAGAGGATCTACCAAGTCTCAAAACTCTAATCATGGTGTAACATGGTTCTATACTGAATCACTATTAATCTAAAATAATAGTGTAATACTTCATGTCACTAAGTTTCCATTGGTGAACATATGATGCAAAAATACTAATGGACTCATTAGGTCCTAGAGTTCAAGCCATAGGTCTTATACCACATGTAACAACCCCACTAGGGTCATCTAGAAATATATGATTTTTTTTATATATAAACACATATACCAAAAATATATTACACCATGATAATCTATATAGACTATATTAAATAATCAAATTTTGATATTAACATATTACATCACATATTAATGATCTCTAATATCATGAGAGATCATAAAAATGCAAATATAGAAAGTAATCACATTAACTCAACTACAATTGAAATAAGTCTAAAGTCTACCACTATAAATATAAAACATGAAGTAATTACAATTTTTCATGAATTTTTTTAATAATAAATATGGCACAATAATAATTACATATAATATGCATGGCTCCTCTAGAGCATAGTTCTTGAACTCAAGTATTTGTGGCAATTTCAAGTGTCATCTCTATAAGTAGTACTATTTTGGGAAGGGAGATAATCATCATAGCACTTTTTCACACCAACCATGGACCAATGATCCCCCACACTAATCCCATTAGGAAATTACCCTTCCTTCATTGATGAGTAGGAAGTGATGATGAGCGAATCTAGAGAGACAAGCAAGTATCTGTGTGGTGTATGATTTATATACTAAACATGTAGTGTATCATATAAAGTCATTCTATTTAAAGATATCAAAAAAAATGTAAATAACACTAATAAAATGTTTACAAATAATAAATACTAACGATCTATAGATCAATCGAATTCATGCACACCACTTGAGCAGACTACCTTCATCTGGCATTGTGATGCTAGTAAGCTAGCGAAGTCCCTCTCACTCCTTACTCCATATCAAAAATGAATATTGGTCAAATAAAATTCAACCATAAGATTCATATAATTTACATCCTATTATAAAACACATCATATAACATGCTAAAAATAGGAGTAACCAAAGCATACATTTATTCCATCAAATGTATGAATGAACCTCACATTATTTTCTACGCCATACAAAATATAATGACTATAATTTATACCACCTAGGTAAATACACATTTAACTATATATTTTCATTACTAAAATTAGTTTCCAAACATACTACACCCTATGATAACCCATATTACCATAGTCTAGAATTATAAGACATAACTATTAGTTTTCCACAATTAGTCATAACTACATAGAGATACAAGATTATATTCAAGCATCTAGGCATAAAAAATAATTAATAATTTCCATTAAATTTTTAATAATATATCTTATCATATGTTACACTCTCAAATATTGTATGGATACATACACAAGGTTCAAGAGTGTCAATTATCTCACAATCTCTCTTATACATTGAATGAATATGATCCTATTAACTATTTGAGTCAAAAAATAAGATCAAGATCCTTTACAATGGTATTTATATGCACATAAAACATAAATCTCTATTAAACATAGTTCCATAGTTTACACTCACCCCTAGCACAATAGTTAAAATAGCTCACCCTTTCATTCAAGTATAAGCATAAGTATACCTATGTTCTTTTTGTGTATTCATCGATATGTAGATTAGTTGTTTTACACTTATACTACGGAGTTTATACCCCCAATATATATACTAATCATATCAAGGTTATCACAGAATAATGAAAGATCATGTTTTCACTCCAAACTATACATAATTAAAGCATTATACATAAAATTATGCCATTACACAACAAGAATTAAGATACAAATATTCTCCATTAACTTGCCTATATATGCCATGACATTAGATTTCCATAGACTTATTAAGTAATAAACCATTTATTTTGAGGTATAGATGATCCATAGTAAATCTCCACAAATAAATAATGGATCAACTATAATATTTTTATACTCATTGATTATTAAACATGTGGATCAATTTATCATAAAATGTATAATTTACCATGTCTAAATGCATATTAGACACACAAGTAAATATATCTATTTATATAATCATATCAATTATTAATTTATATAAAACTTGAATAAATATTTAACCTCATTGGATATTAATCAATATCATAATAGTTTACTTTACTCATTAAATATCATAACATATATATATATATATATATATATATATATATATATATATATCTATATATATATATATATATATATATATATATATATATATATATATATATATATTGTGTCAAACTCTACTTGATGGTATTACCTTGAGTAATTAAATGTGGTATCCCATACTCTTTGTTGAGAATATAACCACATGTTAATGATATAAATGGATAATTGAATAATGACTTGAGAATATAATCATGATATTCACAATAAAATATATTAGTTAATCAATTCTTTGGTTAATAAACCCTATTAATCATGTCAATTTTAATTACCTATAAGGTGATGACTTAAGATTAATAAACATAGGATGGAGATAATATAATTAATGCCTTTCCATAATATAAGCATGATGTAAGTTATCAAATAATTATTAGTTATACTGACTCCTTACCACCCTTGATTTTAATTGATTACAATTTCAAGTCAATCCCTTTATAATAATCTCACTGAGCATGCTACAAATCTAAAAAATAGCAATTTAAATTACTGACTCAAGTTAATTTCTTATTTTCAAGGCATTGACTTCAAATAAAAATATTCCAATATCACAAGCTAGAGTAAACAAGGTATTACCAAGGTGTATAATGACACCAATAAGTAATATACTACCTCAACAAAATAATACAACTCAACAAAGCAATACAATGACTAAAAAAGAACATTGATGCCATCAAAAAAATAGTTGAAATTACAAAAATTATATAGATATCGACACCCTTGTCGATGAGTGAGAACAAAATATTATCTCATAGACATCCCCTAATAAGATTACTTTTCTATATTTATACAGTGGGAAATTTAAGGAAAGAGCGAAGCCATTAAATAATAGTTTTCAGCAATCTACAAAAGATGAATAATTAAACTTCTCCTAGTGGTGCCTTTGTCTAAAAAGCTTACTGGAAAGAAATTATAGTGGCTCTAATTATTTTCTTTTTGTTTGTTGATTATGATATATATGCCATGACTCACTTGGATATCAAATTCACTAAATATTAATGATGCCAACATCATTCATAAGAGATTTAGGAAGGATGCAATTTATTTAAAACATTTATTGGTTGGGATTTAATGCATTTAATTGACACCCTTCAAGTTTATAGATTTAAGATTGCAACTATTTTATTACTTAAGTTGACATCCTATGCAGTCTTATAGCTATACTAAGGTCATACTCACTATATAGAATTAAACCAGATTCTATAAATTATATTTTATCATAGACCCATTTTACTATTGTGTAGATAAGTCAATCAGATAATAACATATTTTTCATGAGCGTATATTGAAATTTAATACACTACCTACCTGGAAATTATAACTTCTTTCAATTTTTGTATCCCTATTGGCTCATCTCTCTTTTCCCACATCTCATTCCTTCATCTATTTATGCCTTTCTCTCTCATTTTATTTTTTTTAACTCTCCATAAAACTCATATCATGATATCTTTTTTTAGAAATCTCTTCATCAATAGAAGTGGCATAGCCTTTACAAGGCTTTAGATTTTTGTTTTTTGTCCTTTTTCTAATTAAATTTAATTATTTTAATTTTCTAATTTTAGTCTTTAAATTTCATTCTATTTTATTTATTTATA
Source organism: Torreya grandis (assembly GCA_037957365.1). Lineage (NCBI taxonomy): Eukaryota > Viridiplantae > Streptophyta > Pinopsida > Cupressales > Taxaceae > Torreya > Torreya grandis. The sequence goes on along the minus strand of JARHVA010001461.1, from coordinate 1,040,611 downwards.
ATTTCTTATTTTTCCCTTTTTCGAAGATAATTTCTATTTTTTATATTTACCACTAAATGTTGAAATTCCATGATTTAATTAAATCAACTAACGTCCACAATGTTATGAAAATTTAAATGATAATTCATAATTTATAATAATTTAGATTTTTAAATGTACCCTTGTTGACAGTATTTTTAGTAGTATTAATGATAAGATGTGCCAAAAATGCAAAATAATTCATTAAAATATTTACCTATATTGGCAAACCATAAAAATCAACACTTCAAAGAAAGTAATAAACACACCATAAGCAACTATTTTTAATGCATTCTACCATGTTCTAGCTATTGTGGTGTGTGCAGGGTTCTCACTATATCTTTGTTAATCTTTGACATCTTCATATACATCACCATATCTAATGATGCTCTCCCTCTCGAATGGTCTAAGGGATGAGTTCTCCTACATGCACCTCACAATAAGTAGGTAGTTAGATCATATCATCATGATAACCATACAACATAAAATATAACTAAAATAACACATCCACATGTTCGTGAATGTAATCTCATACACAACAACTACCTCATAGAAAAGCAAACATGTATCATAAGTAATATGCTACTTCCTCA